>PYHW01009242.1:177858-187960 GCA_013186435.1 Turdus rufiventris | reverse complement strand
AGGACTTTGCCTTTCCAGATGTCTTTTCCTCTGTTCTTGTACATCCTCCATCTTAAGATTTATGACCTTGTTTTTTGAGCCATCTTACACCAAGGACACAGTGACCTACAACTTTCATTCGTCCTACTCACGGAATCTTATGGTAGATAGGCTGCAGCGTTAAAGCACCTATCAGGCCCCCAACAATAACAGGTTCATTGTTAGCAGCTAATCTATTCTCATGTTTCAGTTTTTTGCCCACCCAGTAAGTTTTTCCTCCAAAAACACACATTTTTAACTGAATGTAGTCATAACATAGTTGGTTAACTTGAAAGTAAGCTACAAATACTGATTTCTTTTTTTGCCCCATCCACACTGCTCAGTTACATTGTTTACATGTGGGAATTGGCACCTGTTTTGCATCTCTCTTCTGAATTTTGTGCACGAGTGTTTCTGACTGCTCATCCTTAGATCTCGTCTTGAGGTCTTAACATACTGTCTTCCCATCCAATTTACACATTGCACATCAAGTGCCATTAAAGGTACAATACCCATTTTCCTCACCATTGGTGCAGTCAGCTGGGTCAGGGTATGCTGGAGTGTTCATTTTCCTTTGTTCCTTTGGGACGATTTGTAAGCATTCCCCACACTCATCACCGAGGCTCTGTTTCACAGGGCTTGGTGAGTTATTCGGGTGCACACTAATTGTTTGGTACATGACTAGGCTCAGGCTCATTAGGATTCTCCATAGATATACTCCTCTGTCTTTGCCTACGCCCACTGGGTTGCCACCAGCGGCGAGATAAGCTATCTTCTCGGCAGCAAGGGTATTCTTCCAGGGACCCATACTCGGACCGAGCTGCATACTGCCTCTTAAAGGCACCCCACCTTGATAATTTGACCGCATCTGCTCTGCAGGGTACTCTATTCAACCTTCTGCACTTGATTGCTAAAATTTCAGCCTCGGAAGCTAGTTTTCCCCTTACCCTGTTCTCGTACAAGAGATACCACTCCAGAGAGTCTAATTCGATTAGATTTAAGTTAGTGGCAAGTGCTAAGGCCTGGCTAGTCAGAGACTGCTCGTCTTCTAAACACCTTGCGCACAGACCCCTAGGTCTATATCCCCTTCTACAATGTGTGACCCAGACCTCATGACAATATGCGCATTTGAAATGGATAAATGGATAACATTCACAACCAGATATCATACACCTTATTTGATCTCTGTCGGTCATTTACTTGATCGGTGCAACTTTATCCTTAGGTCTCCAGGGGGGAAAGTAACTTTCCACTCGGATGTCTCTTCCCATGGTTCAATCCTTTTCACCCAAGAAGTGTGTGTCCAGCCTTTTTCTGCTGTTCGAACTGCTGTGTCTGTGGTTAAAAGGAAAAGAAAAGGACCTTCCCAGTGAGGAGAGAGGGGGACCTCTCTCCAGGTTTTTATAAGAACTCTATCTGGCAGTTGAATTTTATGTATGGCTAACCCCAAAGGAGTATTCTGGGTTAAAATTCCCTGTTTTTGCAATTCCGGTTGATTTTTATTTATTGCTATCAGGTAGGGCTGTATTTGTTCATCTTCTATCCTAAGATGTCCCACTGGCATCCCATGATCATGAGGCATTCCATATAGCATCTCAAAAGGTGATAATCCTGTCTCAGAGTGAGGCATGGTTCTGATGTTTAGTAAAGTTAAAGGGAGGCATTTTGGCCAGGACATTTTAGTCTCTATCATTAACTTTGATAATTGGGCTTTTAATGTCTGGTTTATTCTCTCAACTTGTCCTGAGCTTTGGGGATGCCACGGGGTATGGTATTCCCACCAAATTCCTAAGGCTTCTGCCAATTGTTTAATGATCTTTGAGGTGAAGTGTGTTCCTTGATCTGAGTCTATATAATTGATTATTCCATATCAGGGAATAATTTCTTCTAGAAGAAATTTTGATACTGTCTGGGCTGTAGCCCTAGAGCTCAGAAAAGCCTCTATCCAATGGGTTAGTTTGTCAACCAGTACCAACAAAAAATTATATCTTCAAATTTTGGGTAATTTGGTAAAGTCCACCTGGATCCTTTCGAATGGACAGTATGGTATAGGGCGAATTCCCCAGACTGTCTGTAGTGTTCTGGCCCTATTAACCCTTTGGCAGACCAGGCATCCTTGCACCTCCTTTTTAGCCAATTCATAAATCCCTTTACACCCGAAAAATTTCAGAAATAGTTCTGCCAGGGCCTGGGCTCCCCATTGAGTTTGCTGGTATAGTCTCCTTAGAATTTTTCTGGTATAGTCTTTAGATATTAGTTCCCTCCCATCTGGTAATTTCCATGCACCTTCTTCCAATCTTCCCCCCATCTTTTCGTATCCTTCAATTTCCTTTTGGGAGGGACTCAGGGGACATCCCTGGGTCTCACCCTTTCCGACTTCCGGGGTACTTACCTTTAATAACACTGCACTCTTAGCTTCTTTGTCTGCCAAATTGTTTCCAAGAGTCTGAAACTGTATTCCTGCTTGGTGTCCTTTCACATGTACGATTGAAATCGCCTCTGGCTCCCTGATAGCTTCTAAGATTTGTTTTATTATTTCCCCATGAACTAGTCCTCGTCCTCGAGTATTAATCAACTCTCTCTCTTCCCAAATTTTCCTAAAAGTATGGACCACCCCAAATGCATATTTTGAATCTGTAAAGATTATTCCTCTTTTTCCTTTCATTCTCTTTAATGCTCACAACACTGCATACAATTCACATGCCTGAGCTGACCAACTTGCACTTAGGGGTCCTGATTATACTACTTCCCCCATCTTGCCATCCACAATCGCATATCCTGACTTTCTTTTTCCTTCTATAACTCTCGCTGACCCATCCACAAACCATTTTTTCCCTCCCTCTAATTCCTCTTCCTCCAAGTCCATTCTTATTTTTGTCTGTAATTCCACCACCTCAGCACACTCATGAGTAGGTCCCTCTGAGGCTTTCCCAAACAGAAATTGAGCTGAATTTAGTGCAGTGGTTGTTCGCAATTCCAAATCATGTGAGTGTATTAGTATGGCCTCATACTTCAAAAGCCTTGCATCTGTGAGCTATTTGTCTGCTTTTTGTTGTAATATACTCCTCATGTTATGAGGGGTATATACTACCAACGAGGCCCCAAATGTTATTTTCTTTGTGTCCTGGTTTAGAGGACAGTATTGCCAGGAAAAAAGGCAAGAGTTTTTCCCCAAATGGAGAGTGAAATCCCCTCCCTCCCAATTTACTAGAATTTGGAAATTAAGGGGCTCTCAGGCAAAAAAGTATGGGTTTAGGAATAACAGTTCTTTACTGATATATCTACAAGATAAACAAGAACAACATCAGCTATGAAAAATCAGTGACAAAACAGAACGAAACTCAATCTCAGTCCTTTTTTCCTAGTCACAGATGCCGTCCTCCTCTGCGCGGTCCTGGTGGAGCGGGGTGGGACGGCCTTCTCTCAGTCGCAGCAGTCGCAGCAGCAGGCAGGCAAGGCGGAAGGGTGGTCCCAGGTGGGAGAAGGGTGAAGGAAAAAAACTTTGCTCACCATTTGCGTCCCGGTTCTTAGCGCTGTTCTCAGAAGAAGGAAGCTTTAGCAGTGCCGGAGTGCAGGGCCTGGTCCCACTGCAGAGACAAAGTACCTCTCTCCTCTGCATTCAGGCCGGCAAGCGCAAGTGTCCTCTTGGAAGGACAAAGCAACCCATGATCATCCATCACTACCCCTCTCTTTTGTCTTGAGTATTAGAAGCTAAGGGAGTTGCCCGGCCAGGTTTCTTAACATGATAATGAGAAAAATTTCTCCACCAAGGGAAAGAGTAAAACCTCCCCCAAACCCCAACACTTTGCGTCTTCTACCAATAATGCTACTGCCACAATTGCTTGTAGGCAAGTGGGCCACCCCCTGCTCTCAGGGTCCAAAAGTTTTAACACATACCCCACTGGTTTCTTAGCTCTGGCCCAATCCTGTGTCAATACTCCATGGGCAGTGTGACTACTAACATCCACGAATAACTGGAATGGTCTTTTGATATCAAAAAGACTCAGTACTGGAGCTGTCATGAGTGTTTCTTTTATCTCCTTGAATCCTTCCTCATCTTGTTCTGTCCATTTTAATCTATCAGTAGTGAGTTTTTCATATAGGAACTTTACCTTTTCACTATATCCTTCAACCCACCCTTGCAAGTTTTGATTTGGAATAACCCTGTACTAGCGTATTTCCATAATTTGGCATAGTCTCTTTCCTTTTTATCTTGTGGATACCTACTATTCACCTAAGTAAAGCTTGGCAAACCCATTTCTCAAATGTATCAAGGATGGGCCAAAATAGATGTTCCCTTATTTCCTTATCTCTCCATACTTCTATGCAATAGTGAATCATTTTCTCCTAAGACCTCCTTCTCCTGTCGGGACACTCCTCCCAATGTCCTAACATCCATCCCAATGGGTTGTTTCTCGTGATTTCAGGCAAATTGCCCCGTCGTGCCTTTACGGGCTTCTATGGGGCTTTTCCCTGAGTTTTACTTTTCCGCTGCCCCATTCCCCTTAAAAAAAATTACAACGTGCTACTCTTGTATATTTCCTTACCGTGATTTCACATCGGGATCCTCCAAAGGTTCTTTTTTAAGTCTGAGCAGTACTGTACAGTAATTTCACGATTACAAGCCGCACCTGATTATAAGCCATGTGTCCGGGTGTCAGCAACATTTCGTTCTTTGTCCATATATAAGCCGCGCCGGATTATTAGCCGCGCTTTCGTTCGCAGCGAGGATCCCCATGCAACTTTCACAAAGTTGCCAATTAGTAACAGAATCCTGGGGTTTACTGGCTTGGCCCGGGGCAGTGCGGACTCAGCCCGCTCGGGGCCAAGTGAGCCAGCTCGGTGTTGCCGCTCATTGGGGCCGCTCAGAGCCGACCCCACTGCCGGGCTCGCCCACCCCTGCCTGCACTGCTGGTGCCGGGTGGGCTGGCCCTGGCACGGGGCTGCCGGTCCCGCCTCCTCCATTTTCGCTCCCCCTGACCCGGGGCCCGGCGCTGCCGGCCCTGCCCTCGCTGGGCGGGCTGGCCCTGGCCCAGCGCTGCCCGCCCTGTCCCCNCCCCGCCACATTCGCTTCCCCCGGCCCGGCGCTGCCCGCTCGGCCCCCACCACGTTCACTCCCCCCGGCCCAGCGCTGTCCGCCCTGTCCCCTCCACATTTGCTTCTCCCGGCCCAGGGCTGCCCGCCCGGCCCCCACCATATTTGCTTCCCCCGACCCGGCGCTGCCCGCCCGGTCCCCGCCGCATTCACTCCCCTCGGCCCGGGGCTGCCCGCCCAGCCCCCGCCACGTTTGCTACCCCTGGCCCGGGCTGCCCGCTCAGCCCCCGCCGCATTCACTCCCCCTGGCCCAGGGCTGCCTGCCGGGGCCGGCCAGGCTCCAGCTTGGCTTGGGGCTGCCGCAGGCTCTCACTTCCGGGTTGGCAACTTTTAGAACATTGTTCATATATAAGCCGCTCTGGATTACAAGCCGCACTTCCGGGTACGGACCAAAACTTTAGTCAAAATGGTGCGGCTTATAATCATGAAATTACTGTACTTGTGTCTGATTTTGTTTGAATTTACCAATCTATTAACCTCACAGCGAACCAATCTGTGAGTTTTTTGAAAAGTAGCGAGCTCTCTTTTCCCTTCCCTGGACTTACATAGTCCTGGATCCAAAAGGTTTACCAGTTCCCAATCACCGGAGAACATACCCTCCCTTTTGATCCTCCCCGTGACTAACCCACAAAACTTCCCGAGTTTTAGGCTTTTCACATGAGAAAGAGTTCTACCATGTTACGTTCACTTCCCCCTTAACCAACCATGTCCCTTGCGGGATAGTGGAACTGTGGTGTTGGGGTCCACACTTGCTTCGTGAAGAGATCATGTCTCACACACAGGCTCGATCACCCCTCACTCAACTACGCGATACTTATGGTTCCTTTTCCTGCATGGGTTCTCTGTGCACGTAGAATTTTATGAGTAAACAAAAATTTGCGCCGTGGCTACCCAAGAGTTCTGGGTCCATTTCTATCCCCTCTTTGATTGTGGCTCTGGCTTTTAGTTCGAGATTCTGGTTGGTTCCGAGAACTTTCCCAATTCCGTCAGGCCGCTAAAATAAGAGGGGTGCCTCCTGAGCAGAGGCGGGGGGGAGGCCTTTCCCGGACCCCCAAATCAGGATCACGTCGGGGTCACCAAGATTGTTATAAATAATAAAAAGATCAAGCCAAATTAAGAATTATTAAAAGAAGCTATTTTTATTTCGCGACTGAAATATGGTCCTCAATAGCCACAATCAAAAAGGACCACGCTGAGCCCAGGATTGGCGCTGGGTGAACACACACTGATCCTAAATCTATCGCTTCGTTTCCCCCTATATTCACAAATGTCGTCCTGGTCGGTCCTGGTTTTGTACAGTTTTTTCTAGCCTGGAGCAGAGGTCCTCCTTTCTTTTTGTGGTTTCGTATATTCATGTAGCCTCCTTTCTCTGTGTTGGGCTGGACAAAACCATTTCTGGGAAGTGATGAATTTTGATGAATGCCGATTTTGGCTTACGGGAACCAGGTATTGAGATGTAGTTTTCCCTGACAACTCTGGTTATCTTGATTAGCAATACTTATCAAGTGTTCATTGCTTGGATGTTCCCTGGACTGTCTCTGAAAGGGCCATCTCCGCTGCAGCCATTTCTATTAACTTGCTAATTTAGGTTCTTCCGCTTTGTCGACAGCTGCAGTGTTGCAATTCTTGTGAGGCAATTCTTTTTCCTCCCACTGCAGCTTACGTTCTAAAGTTTTCTTATTATGTTCTTTATTTATACAAACATAATTTATTTCACATGGATTACCAACACGAATTATTTTATAACATATATTATAATACCATGTAGTTAGCGATTTTGTAGCTATTTTGTCTCCCTTTGTAGCTGCCGCCCATATCGCTCGCCCTACCTCCTCCCATGGTTCAACAAAAAAAGCAGTTTGTAGCAACAAAGTTTGCAGCAACAAAGTTTGCAATATCTATTTATCATATTTTATTAAACTTCTGCAGCTCTTCTCCCAGCTGCGTTATCTCTCATGACTCATGGCTGCATCTCCCCACGACTCATGGCCATGTCTCCCATTTTGTCCTCAGCAGCTTACCTGTACTCCAGGTGTCAGTCAATTAGGTCCAGACCAGTAGCACCCTGCTACTCTCTGCTTTGCTGGGCTCCGCCTCTGCTGCACGTCACCCTGCAACCCAATTGTAAATCACATCTGGTGTCACCAGATATTGCTGTTGGGGCGGACACAACATACGAAAAGATGCAATACATTTCAGAAGGCTAAAATCTCTTTATTACAACAGCATGTTGTCTTTTATACACTCTACAAAGTTTACACTTTATTCATTGGTTATAATAGATCAACATAACGTTCATTGGTGCAAGACTGTCTCCACCTCTGTTTTTCACAAAACTTTTCTAAAAATACTTTTCCCAGCTGGAGGTTTCTTCTTGCTTATCTTTTTCTCTTTCTTCTCTTCTCAGTCTCCATACCAATGGCCTTGGTAAAATTCCTTTCAGAAGTAAACCTTATCAATTAACTCTCTCTGGCTCACAGACCAGTTGTGATCCCCTTCCATAAATATGTATTTGATTGATGCAATAGAAAGGGTATATAAGAAGAGTTGCTATGGTTAGCCATTGTGCCTCTGGCTACAGCTATGCACCCAGCACTGTTACTTTTGCATTGATTTTGTCTCCTATTGTTCTTTATTAAATTTTAAAAATATCAGCCGAGGAGAGGGTTCCATTTCTCACAGAGTTTTGCATCTCCCTTTGAATGACACTAAAATCAGCCAGAGAGAAATTCTCTAACACAGTTTTGAGTATTAGAAAACAGGTGCTCTTTATTGCAGCACTGGTCACTCAGGGGATCCTTCCTCCAATCGAGGTCCCCGAGCATTGGGTGAACAGTTTTTATAATACACACTGATTACATATTCGTTAGCTATCCCCACTTCCTTGACTTTATTTTACATAGTCACACCCCTTATTGAAAGACTGTTTTCAATGTCTAGTGTTCTTTTTAGGAGGCTGTTCCTTGACCCCTGCTTTTGAGTAAGAAAAATATAATTGTTTTGGATAACTTCTACTTTTTCAGCCTTGCAGAGCTGAGCTGACATCCTGCTTGCATTTTGCATGACTTCTGTTTGCCTAAGTTACATCCTTTATTTATTGCTACAAGGCTGTGCTGTTCTGTTCTGCTGTCCTTATCAGAATTACAGCAGCCCACAGGCTTAGGTTGCTTAATAAATAAAAGATCTTGGTGTTTCAAGCATTGCATAAGATTGCATCACACAAATAAATATGCATTAGGTAGGCAGAGAATATGTATTAGATAGGAGGGTTCATGTAAATTTTACTGTATAAAAGATGTAACTTTACTCCTCAGTGTGCTTGATTTGTGGAAATCTCCACCTTGCACAGAATAAACAATGTCTCCTTTCTAAACTAGACTCTGTGCCTGTATTTAGAGAATTCCTAAAATTTGCAATGAAGTTATTTCATCATTAGTTACCTCAATCAGGAAGGAATAAGAACTACTCCACCACAAAGAAATGCATTTGAGAAATGGGAGTCTTGGTGGGACATCTCCAGAAAGGAACATGTGAGAAAGGAAGAGCAGATGCTCCTTCAGCTACAGAGTGGCCCAGCAGTACAGCCCCTTGCCTGAGCTTCTAGGGGACAATCACCACCACTGCTGCCTCCCCTCTTCAGCACTTGTGGTTCCCCAAAGACAATAGGAGGGAATTAGCTCATCAGTGGAGCAGATCCATGAGCATCCATGCTCCCACATCAAAGTTTATTGTGAGAGCACTTTGGTACATAAGGATTCTAGACTGACTTCTCTCATCCAGCTCTTGGCAGGAGGAGCAGAGCTCCTCCCTCCCTGCTCCCATCTCTTCCTCAGCCTCAGGCCAAAAGTTTTCCCCTAGCTCCAGACTGAATAATAACTTTTTAAGATCCCATCCCCATGCATCCCATAGAAGCATCTGTAGGCATATGACTAAGCATCCTCTGCAGAAAGAATATACACAAACTCTACTTTCCAAGTAACATTTAAACAACACCCATTTTCAAAGGTGTGCTGTGGGCTGCCAAGCTCCAGAAGTCATAAAGGTACTGCTGAAACCCAGGTAAGCCATCCCCTTGTTGCTCTCCCACTCCATCATAAAGTCACCCGGGTTCCCCTGCAACCACAAAAGCCAAACAGGAACCACAAGAAAGAACATTGAGGGGCTCATCTACCCCCAAGCTCCAGGTCATATACCCTGGGGAAAAAAAGAGAGATAAAACCTTTCCTTGCTGCTGGGTTTTATCAGCCAATATCATCTAATTAAGCACAGCTGCTTAATTAGACATTAAAGTAATTGGGACTGGATGATCCTTGTGGGTCCCTTCCAACTCAGAGTATTGTGTGAAATTAATGCTAATTAAGTACAGCTGCATTTATTAGATTAGGCAATAGTTTTGGAGTTGTTAGCTGTGTTTAGGTTGGTTTCTCTTACCAGACATTATATGGTTCAGGAAGATTGGTGTAATGCTGAATGACTTCAAGGTAGATGGAGGCAGTACTATATCCTCCCATGTAGGTGGTACTTAGCGAACAGAGAAGGAACCATTAAGTCTTACTTTAAACACATGTTTATTGGTAAAGCCTCTGTTTACTTGCTTGTGGGTTTATTTTGCAGAAGAAACACTAAAAAATGGCATTAGTTTGATTTATCCCAAAGCTTTTGTTGTCAATTTTTAGCATCCTAGGTGGGACACTGATGCTGATGCTTCATGAATTCATGGGATTGAGAGGGGGCCCAGCATGCATTGAAGGATTTTTGTGGAGATCCTTCAATCCCCTGATCCAGAGAGTTCAGGGCAAGGCCTCTGGGATTTTATTAGGGCATTACCAAGGGCATAAAATGTATACCTAACCATAAGCTGCAGCAGAAAATCACAGCAGAAACCGAGCTCTATAATATAATATACAGTACAGTAATTTCACGACTATAAGGCGCACCCTTTTGACTAAAATTTTTCCCCAAACCCGGAAGTGCGCCTTATAGTCCGGTG
>PYHW01009242.1:128515-149289 GCA_013186435.1 Turdus rufiventris | reverse complement strand
GGGCAGATATTACATTTTTTGTTAATAGATTAGCCGCCCCGGAATATTAGCCGCACTTCCGGGTTTGGATGAAAATTTAAGTCAAAACAGTGCAGCTTATATTCGTGCAACTACTGTATTTAGAAAACTCTGCAATTGAAATTTGGTAGATACCCTTTTACTAAATTAATCTTTATATGTTTCCTTTGCTGAATTTAAAATGTTAGAATAGGCAGGGTCTTTGAGTTTTTCGTGTTGATTGATTGTGTATGATGCTTGCAGAGTATACACAAAGAAAATCAGTAAACATTCTACCATAAATCTTAGCACAGTAATTTCACGAATACAAGCCACACCATTTTCACCAAAATTTTGGTGGAAACCCAGAAGTGCGGCTAGTACTCCGGGGCGGCTAATATATTAACAATATTCTAAAAGCTGCCAACACGGAAATGAGAGCCCGCGGCAGCCCCAAACCAAGCTGGAGCCTGGCCAGCCCCGGCAGAGGTGAGAAAGCCTGGCAGAGGCAGGGCCAGCAGTGCGGGGGGCGGGCAGCAGAGCCCGGGCCAGCAGCGTGGGGCGGGGGTGGCGGCAGAGCCCGAGCCAGCAGCGCAGGGGAGCCCAGCAGAACCGGGGCTAGAGGCGTGGGGGAGCCCAGCAGAACCGGGGCCAGCAGTGCAGGGGAGCCCAGCAGAACCGGGGCTAGCAGTGCGGGGGAGCCCGGTTGCGCAGGGCAGCATGGCAGAAGGGGGAAGCCCGGTGGGCGGGGCTGCCCGGCAGCGGGGGGAAACCCAGCAGAACCGGGGCTAGCAGTGCAGGGGAGCCCGGAAGAACTGGGGCTAGCAGTGCAGGGAAGCCCGGCAGAACCGGGGCTAGCAGTGCAGGGGAACCCAGCAGAGCTGGGGGCCTGCAGTGCTGGCCAGGGCGAGCAAACACGGCAGAGGCGGTGCAGACAGGAGGGGGGGGCAAGCAGCGGCAGCACCGCCTGGCCAGCCCAGAGCAGCCCCGCCGAGCTGTGGCGCCGAGCTGGGCCACCCGGCCCCGTCGGCAGCCATGAGCTGGCCAAGCCTGCCTGGCCCCGCCCCGAGCCAGTAAACGCCGCTATGCTGCGATCCTGTTACTAATTGGCAAATTTGTGAAAGTTGCACACGGATTCTCGCTACGAACGAAAGTGCGGCTAATATTCGGGTGCGGCTTTTTTATTGACAAAGACATCAACGTTGTCGACGCACCAGAAGTGCGGCTTATACTCCGTGCGGCTTGTATTTGTGAAATTACTGTACATATCCAACAAACCATAGTCCATATTTATAACATTGGTGTAATACCTTCACAGTAACTGCAAAAGAACTGGTTAACAAAGAAGCATTATATGGATTAATTTTGGTTTTAGCATATGTAAGCAACAATAACAAACATTGCACTACAAATTCTAGGACACATTTAGCAAACTGTATTCCATATTTGTAACATTGGCATGACATCTCTACTGCAACTGCAAAAAATCTGGCTAACAAAGATAGTATTAGCTTATTAAAGTGTGCAAAGAATGAAAACTTTGGTAGAGTTAAAGTAGAGGCAGGCAGGGCAGCTGTAGGGCTCTGATGGAGGTGGATGCTGCTGTCTGTGTGTGATAGAAGCTTGGCGTTACCTTTTTCTGCATTGCTTTTACCAACGCTGCTAAATTCTTTTGTTTGCCTCTTCGATGCCCACAGGCAGGAAGCTGCCAATGTCCCACCGCATTTTTTGAGAGGATGGCTTGCTCTTTGTTGCTGTATTTTAGCTTTTCTTTTTGCTCGGTAACATTTCTTTTTCTCGTTCATTACTGTTTCTATGGAGTCACACCTTTACAAAACTCCCCCCCCCCCGCTGCTTTTTGCTCGGTGGGCTCCTTCCAGAGGTTTCTCCCACTCTTTGATCCTCGGTCCCTGTGTGGGGACAGGTGCTTGCTTCCCCCCCCCGGGTAGTGGCTTTTAGTAGTTGCAGGCATCCTTTAGTAGATCTATGCATCCCTCCCCTGCTGCTCCCGCCACCGGTGCTTTGCGAAAGGTATGTAGAGAGGGGACCAGCACCTGGGAAGGGCTCTCTCGGCCCTCTCTAAACAGAGGGTGGTACGGCCCCTCCCACAATTGAATTGGGGAATTGAAGGTCTCCTCCCACTGCCCTGATAAACTTACAGTTGTCAGCTGAAGGTGTAGAAAGGCTCAGAGGTGCGGTCAAAGGCTTGGCTTCGGAGCTCACCTGCTTGGTCCCAGAAGGAGTCTGTCCCGATTCTTTCACCTTTTGCCAGACGTTCACAGGATCGGCTGCGGTGATATCATGGTGTTCTGGAAAAGGACAATGTCTCTGGCTTTCCCTGCTGATATCCTTTGTATCCCTTGTTGGTATATAATCTAGGGAGAGCTGCAACTCTGACAGGGGCGGTACACTCTGGACAGAGGAGCTGCTTTCGTGTGTTACGTTTGTAAGAGTTCCTGGCGATTAATTTCCCAGACCTGCCCATGGAGGCTGGGTTGGGGATGGAGGCACGCCCCCCAGAGGCTGGACCAAGGGTAGGGGCATGCCCCCAGAGGCTGGATCAGGGGTGGAGCCATGCCCCACAGAGGAGGCGCGGCTTCCTTTTCTCTGCCGACAGCCATGTGGTCGCCGCCATCTTGGGTGACGGGCACCCAAGAAACATGCAGTCGCCATCTTGGAATTTTTCTGCAGACTTTTTCTGTAGCGTGTTACTGGGTACCTCCATGACGGCTTGGGGCAGTGAAGGGCTGTCTGACCCTGCACAGCAGCTTGGAGCGGCTACCGAGGGTTCACTGCTTGTCAAAGCCTGTCTGGCAGCCATAGGTTGGCTGCCCGCTATGACCGCACTCGCTGCAGGAGGTGAACAGGCCACCCCCCTGTGCAGTGGTTTATCCCTCTTGGCACCACCGCCTGCTGGTTTCAGTGCACATAGAGGGATCATGAAATCCACCATGCTGCCACTAGACAAATCAGATTTTATCTGTTTTAGGAATTTCAAGATGAGCCTCCAAGGTCTTAAAATTTTAACTGCACTTTGATTGCCTTTTAAAACGGCATCTATTATGTGTTTCCCAGTCCACGGCCAATTGTTCATGTCTAATGCAGTCTCTTTAGTTGGTTCCAATCCGATTTTTTGTCCACAATATTAAGTCTAAAAGAGTTTCTTCCTCATAATCTGTATCTCACTCCTTTAGAAATTCAGTCCATACCTAAATGGCTGGGTGCTGTTGAACAGAGACAGATCCACCCATATCTTCAGTTGATTTTTCTTCTGATTCTGATTTTCAGCTTTTTTCTCTGTTTTGGTGGCTCTCTGCCATGGTCCGGGGATCTGGTGGTGGTATTCCAGGAGTGCCGCAACCTTCCTGGAGAGGTGTCCAGCAGGGGACATCTCAAGGGGCACAGGCACATCCCTTAGTCACGAGTGACTTCAGCTCTAGTGCTTTCTAGCTCTTCTGTGAAGACACCCCAGGGTGACGTGGGGATAAAGGATGGGAGCCTCGTATAGTGTTCCACAGAGAGCAGAAACTTTATTATAGAAGGCCACTCTGTGAAGGGTGTCAGGGGCAAGAGCTCCCTCAAATTGGGGAGAAACAGGGGTTTATATGGGCAAGGCAGGGGGCAGGGTAGAGCAACTGGGCAAATAGTCTGAGGGCTCAGAACCAAAACAAGGGAAAGAGACCAATGGGGTACAGGCTATTAACATGAAGAAACAGAGCATGATGAGGGTAGCTCTCTTCTCGCCACAACTATATAAGGGGACTCTCTTGGGAGCCCTATCTCTGGGGAGTATTTTAGATCCTTTTGGCCCTCAGGCCTCGCTCCTCCACGGGAGCGCAGGAGGTTCCTGTGCCAAGGGCTTATTGCCCTCTGCAGCTCTCCACGCTCGCTCTAATTTTTCCAGTTTTTTGCTGCTTTTGGCGGCTCCTCATGCACACTCTATTTTTCTCCCCTGTTCTTCACATGGAATGGCTGTTCTTATCACATTGGGTTCACTAGATATAACGTTGAATGGGGCTGTGGTTTGAGACAGAGACATGACGCTCTTCGTGGTTCATGTGACAAAAGCTTCCTTTATTGGTCTGAACCCTCCTTATATAGGGGGTTTGAATTTCCCGGGTATAAACATGTGATTGGTTTTGGTCATATCACTCATTTCCTTGGCCAACGATACATCTGCACTTAGGCTTCAAAGGATTGGCTGGGATCCTCTGCATTTGCTCAAATCCATCCTATCAGGGCTATAGCTTTTAGGCTAGCTGCAATGTGACTTTTACCAATTCCAAATTTTAATGGTTGAAAGAAAGGCCAATTTTCTTTTTGCCCTGTGGTACCAACATTAATTGTTTCCTAAGTAAATTTTCCTTTACGTGTATTTAAAACTGAATATAGCACTCCAATATCTACTGAGAAATCCATTTTCTCATTCCCCAGCATTTATGGAACTATAGCGTTAGCTGGGAATGACTCCCCTGATTCCCATCACACACACATCTTCTAACACAGGAGCCTTACTGCCTGATCAGGAGCCCTAGGCGGAGTCCAGGATCCAGCAGCTCCTGTTTGTCCCTTTCTCAATGGACATTCCTGCTTCCAATGGCCCATCTCATTACAAATATCACACCGATCTCTGTCCAACTGCCTTCAATTCCTTCTATGCCTCTTCCCCCATAGTCTCCCACTCCCCTTTTCTTTATTTTGTTCCACTAATGCAGCTTCAGGCTTTTGTTGCACACTCTCCAGGCCACTTTCTAACAACTTTCTCAGATGCCTAGCAACAACGTATCCAAATACCACTGGCATATAATTCTAGTCAGGATATTATTAATACCCTCACAACTTTCTCTGGGACTTCCCTATTAAGTCCCTGCTGTCAGACTAAACCCTTCAGCAGTTTCCAAACCTGAAATACTTTCTGTGATTCCTCTGTCAGCTCCTCTCTCCCTCATTCTGAGGGCTGCCACTAGTTTAACATTCTCTTTCTCAAATCCTGATTACTTCTTAATTCTAAGAACAAATCTATATGTATACTAGTGAAGATTCAGGGAAAGATGCAGCCTGGATTTTCTCAAGCTGCTCAAAGGAAAACAGAAGTGAAAGAATTAATAATAGAGATTAGCACGTGCAGAGTGCATGAGAGACGTGATGTTTTGTAAAAACATGTTTTCAAGAGGTGTTGCCTTCTTTGGACCAATGAGATTGTTTCTATACTTGTTCTACGATTGTCGCCTTTCTAGGCGCGGCGACCTGGTTCAGGAACGGCACGGTGACCCAACCCCAGGTCACTCGGTCCATCTGCTCACAGACACCAACGTGGTGGATGGCAAATGGCGTTTACTAAAAGGTTACAGGTTTGCGACATGTCTGATCATGGCTGCAACGTTGGACCCGGGTGGCAGTGATCTTAAAATGTCCTTGGTGGCTGAATTGCATTGCTGGCGTAGGCAGTCTGCTAGCACAGGACCCTTCACCTCTGGAGGTAATGCAGAGGAGTCTAGTGCTGCCTGAAGGCGGTCCACAAACTGAGTAAAACTTTCACTCTCATTCTGCTTTCTAGTGGACCATGGCGATGGTTTGGCAATTACTTTAGAAGCAGTGCAGATAGCTTCCTGGGCAGCACGGGTTGTTATCATGATCTCATGGGCCCGCAGGCCCTCTGCCTGCGCCTGGGGAGTTATCATAGTTGGGTCTGTGCCCATTAGCCCCTGTATGCTGGAACCATGCAGTGGATGGTCTGCCCCAGTTACTAAGGCTAGCTGCTTTACACAATTGTCCTCCCATTCTTGTTTGAAAACGATCATCCCTGCCCCATCGAAAATCAGCCTGCAAGTCTGTTTGATATCAAAGGGAAGCATATCATCGCCTCCAAAAACGCTGTCAATGAGTGTGGAAACCATGGCGGAATTAATCCCCCTGTCTGCGATTGCTTTAGCAATTGCCTGCATGTCTTTCGGGTTTACCGGCGAGTAAGTTCTTTGATTTTCACCTGCCCCCCCACTCTGACAGGGAACACCAGTGTGGCTGACGGAGCCCAGTCCGCACAAGCTATTTTAATTTTTCGCCAATCTGTAAGCGGGTTTCGGTCTTTCTCTGATATCCCCTTAACCCACGTAGGAACGTTGCAGCTAGTGATCTAATGTGCCGTTGCTCCCTTTTTGTTAGAGCCCGAGCCTGTGTCGGAATCAGTCCCAGACCCTGTGTCTGGCCACCCGTCCCAGCTCGAGTCAGAGTCAGAGCTGGAAGTCGACTGACTGGTTGTTCCCAGGCTACTGGGCCTTTTTCTTGGGCTCTGACCCCGCCCCTTCTTCTGGAGGTTGGGCCGTTCCCTCACCCTGGGCTCCCCCCGCCTCCTGCTGGGGGAGGTTCTTGCCCTATAAAGACATGATTTAAAACGAGTGCTTTGATTGGTCTTAAGCTCCTTCTCGGGGGCTGCCCCTCCTTCCCGCTCGCCTGCGCCACCATCGTTTAGCGAGCCTCCTGCATTTCCGCCCCCCACGTCACCGCTTCACCCTCCTTCACGCGGTCTGGTGCCACTTTCAGACCCATATGGTGGAGGCGGCTTTTTATCAACTGCTTCAGGCTCTGATATTATAGCGGCGTTCCGTGCCTCTTCTGCGAGCCCCTGCCAAAACGCCCACGCTGGCTCCCCTCCCTTCGATGGCGAGTCCAGCCCCGGGGATCGCGGAGGGAGTTCCGGCGGTCGCGCCTCTACACGCTCAGCCTGGTGGAGCTCCTCCGCGGTCTGCATCACTGCCCCGATCCCAAGCCGCGGAGTGGCTAATAAACAAGTTCGTGCAGCCTTCCAGGTCTCCTGCTCTTGCAGAGCCTTTTGTAGAGCCTGAATGACTCTGCCCCACGATTTGAGGGTTTTTCCTGAGCCTGAGGACATGGTTTCCTCAGCCAGGGCCCTAGTGCATTTTTCCCATATCTCTGGTTGGTGAATTTCTTCCGGTCTTTCTATAGCCCCTATCTTTATCAGTCTTGGCACTGCAAGAATAAAATCCTTAAGCTTACAATCGATACCCCACTGCGTGTGGATCTCACTTACAACCTTCGCGAGACTTTCCATGCTTCTCGCTTGTCCGGGAAACGTCCTTCCCCGCTGCACAGGTCCAGCCGTGCAGCTGCCGGTTCACCCGTCCAGGCGATTCCCCGAACCCTGGGCGGTCGTATCCCGGGTTTCGGCACCATTTGTCGCCTTTCTAGGCGTGGCGACCTGATTCAGGAGCG
The DNA here is from genome assembly GCA_013186435.1 of Turdus rufiventris. Taxonomy (NCBI): domain Eukaryota; kingdom Metazoa; phylum Chordata; class Aves; order Passeriformes; family Turdidae; genus Turdus; species Turdus rufiventris. The sequence continues at coordinate 142,062 of PYHW01009242.1, read as the reverse complement.
GCACGGTGACCCAAGCCCAGGGTCACTCGGTCCATCTGCTCGCTGGCACCACTGTGGTAGACGGCAAATGGTGTTTATTAAAGGGTTACAGGGGTTTTTATAACTTGGGCAGTCAGCGTCGTTTCCTTCTGCTCACGTCTGGCTGGGTACGGCCGGATGCCGAGCAGGGGGCACTCAGCTTCGACTGCAGAGGGAAAGGGGCCCTATCTACCCGTACAGCCCGATGTCTTCCGCATGCATATCCCTTATCTCCACATCCGATCCAGCCTATAAAAGCATGTCTAATTTTGTAATAAACTGCTTTCTTCTGCCTCTGAAGGAAGTTGTATGTTGCTAAATCTTTTGCTGCTTCCTAGCCCTATAGCAACAAATCTATGTACTTCATTTCACTTATCTTTCTTCTGGCAAAATAACACAAATCCAGATTAATACTAAAGCAGTAACTCTTACTGTGCCAACACTAGGAAGCTCTCTAAACACACAGTCCCAGTTTAGGAGCTGTTCGATAGAAACAAATGTAATACACAAAAAATACCTTAAAATTCACACAATAGACAAAAACTTACATTTAACACACAGTAAATGATTTTTTCCTTTTGTATATATTATGGACATCCCCGAGTCAGACAGGATTATAATACTGTAATACACTCACTGTAACACATAAACTCACAAAACACTACATTTTATGGCATTAACACTTACCATAGGGTTTAATAAGCAAAGATTATCTGAGCAAACCCCTCCACAAAGTGGTTATACATGCATGGGGCACCGAGTCCAACTAATATGTGGGCGGTGAGTGAGACTGGGACCCATTTATAAAGTTTTCCAACTAGGTGGTGGGACTCAAACCCACAATTCCTTTGATACTCACTTATATAGTTTTACAATTATAGTTGTTAAGAACCCCTACAATATAATATTGGCTTTCGCATTTATGTATTAGCTTTTTAATGTTAGTATTTGTAACTACGCTCGTTGCTTTGTGGTGCTTGCCACTGCATGGTGGGGGAGGGGTTGGAGACAAACATGATACACTCCTCTGCTCATTCAAGGACAGCAGTGTAAGTTTATTCATGGAGGCTACCTTTTATAGGGGGTTCCAAATTCGCACACCTGATCATATCATTGGTTGAGATCCTGGTGCTGCCCAGCTCCTTTGCCCAATCATATGCCTACAGCCTAGGTTGAACCTGATTGGATGAATATACACTCAGGGGCTGACCCATGGAACCGAGTCGGGTTTCCAAGGCAATTTCAGCACAAGCCAAGTTTGTACTGCAACAGGTATTGAACAGAAATATTGGAATATAGTGCAATGTATAACTATTTAGCTGTTCGTTAGTATAACATAATCAGTTTAAGTATGTACTGCCTAGCTTATAGAAATGGTAGTGTGATGAATATATTATACTGTAGGCCTTAGCAAAACACTGTTAAGATGCTCCCCCCCACATCTGCTGACTGACGTCTCCAAGTAATAACTGTAACACAAACCAGAGCACCAAAAGACCATTAGAGAATATCGTGTTAAACTTGAAGACAACATGTTAAATCCTTATCAGAGGATGTGAAACAACAGGATAGAGACACAAAAAGAAATAAAATATATCAATCTGATTCACAGGATATCATGAAGATAAGTCAGTGTAAAGAAACCAAACAAAAGAGTTCCTGAAACATCAAAAGCTCAAAGAATATTTGAAAAATATATTAAACACATGAATATGCATGTACCTCAGTAATGTAACAGTATGTACATAACACTGTCTGAATTTACCAGTGTGTTTTTGGCGAATTGCCAAAGGCACCCCAACACTGATTACAGTAATTTCACGACTATAAGTCGCACCAGATTAAAAGGCGCACCTCTGGGAGTCAGCAAAATTCCAATCTTTTCCCATATATAAGACGCACCGGACTATAAGGCACACCAGTTTTTTGCAGCGAGGATCCGTGTCACGCGCAACAAAGTAATGAATTACTAATGGAATCCCACGTTCGTGGGGTTTACTGGCAGGTGCTCAATTTGCAAACATTTTTCACAGATTGGTGTAGCCTTTAATTGCATCCCCAAGCGCCCTCCCCGTGCGCGAGCCCCAGCACTCCTGCCCGCCCCCGGTGCCGGCTGGCGAGGCGCGGCTCGCGGCGGCCGCGGCTCGCGGCGGTTCGGGGCTACCGTGGTTCAGGGAAGCTTGGAGCTGCTGCAGCTCGCGGTGGTTCAGGGCTGCTTTGGCACAGCCGTGGCTCGCACTTCTGGGTTGGCTAGGGGTGACCGCAGCTCGCAGTTTCTGCGGCAGCTTGCTCCCTCCCTCCTCGCACCACCCTGGCGCTCCGGCAGCCCCGTGCCGCTCTGGGACCCCCGCGCCCCCCGGCATTCCAAGAGCCGCGTGCCACTCTGGCAGCCCCGCCCCAGCCCGGCGCTGCCCCGATGCTGCCAGGTTCGCCCCGGCCCGACGCTGCCCCAATGCCGCCACCAGGCAGGCTCTTCTCAGCTTGGGGCTGTTGCGGGCTCGCATTCTGGGTTGGCAAATTTTCAAACTTTTTCCATATATAAGGCGCACCGGACTATAACGTGCACTTCCAGGTTCGGGGGAAAATTTTTGTCAAAAGGGTGCACCTTATCGTGAAATTACTGTAATTCTTTTTGTCCTTGTTTTATCCCTTATTAAACATTTAAAATTCAAATCGTGAATTTAGTTTTTCTCATATTTTAATAGAATGTAGCCAATTACAGCATTACTAGTGATTTTGATGCCATTTAGGTTTTGCCTTTTTTTTTCTTTTTTATGTTCTCTGTAATCTTCACACATATATTTGTAGCTCTGTAGTCTATTGTAGTAGTGACTAGCTTTCCCAGTACTTTTCCATGGCCTTTCTTTAAGCAGAAAGACAAAACAAATTCTAGAGCTCCAAGCCCCGGGAGGTACAAGGCTCCTATGCTATCTTGGTGTTGGGGGTTGGTTTTTCCTTTCCTCTCTGTCTGTGGAGGTTTTTTTTCCAATTGACGTGCTAAGAAGCACTGATGGCTAGGTCCTAGCACTGATGACTAGTGACAGGGGGAGAGCCTCCTTGTTTCTTTGGGAGTTTCTCTCACAGAGTGGGGGCGGGGNGGGGGTGGAGGGAAAAGGGAAAAGGGGAACACCACGAGATTAGAAGTAGGTAAAGGAGGGTAGGGGGCAGTTGCTGGCCCTCGCTTGCTTTTGGATCTTGGAGAAGGAAGGCCGCTGGAAAACGTCATCCCGCCATCCCAACGCCGGGACCTGCCTCTTCTGATGTTGGACCCCGCACCCCTGCTAGGATGCTCTCCTGCTTCAGTTTGCTATGTCCAAGCATCCTGTTGGAGCACCGAGACCGACACTGCTCCAAGGATTCGTGAGCAGAGTCTCTCCTCCACCCTTCCCATCTGGGACATAGCTGCCATCACCCCCCGCACCCCTGCAGCTGAGTGGGATCATCGCATCTGCCCATGTCGACGGGAGCCGGCTGGTGCTCACTGCCAACTGTGATGGTAATTGCACCAGAGGGGAAAGGTGCCCACAACCAAAAGAACTGCTACTGCGTTCCTGTTCTGTTTCATAGTTGTTTGTTGGTTTGTTTTGCCTTGCTATATACATATATTAGTAAAGAACTGTTATTCCTATCCCCAAATCTTTGCCTGAGAGTCCCCTAATTTCAAAATTATTCTAATTCAGAGGGAGGGATTGAATTTACTTTCTCCATTCCAAGGGAAGGCCCTGCTTTCCCTAGCACACCTGTCTTTTCAAAACAGGACACTTGGTTCTTCCTGGAAATCAAGGCTGAGAACAACACTTTGAGACACATTCTCATGGACAAAGTACAACTAGTACTGAAGGGGGGCTGCAGAGAAGGGGCTTGACATGGGAGGGAATTGCATCACCACTTGTCCTCCTAATTGGTGACTTTTATCAATTATGCTAATTTCCTAAAACCTATAAAATGTACTCACCCCATGGGGGAGGGTGGGCTTTTGTGGACATCTTTCCATAACTGCCTCTAGAGGCCTTCAAATAAAGATCCCCTTTTATATTGCCTCCTTACTAAAATTATCTTGAGTTTCATTTCCAGGTTGGGAAAAAGGCAACAGTTATTCTGGCACCCCAGATGGGACAAGAGAACCTCGGACCCTTCCTCCAGACCAAGAACTTTATGCAAGGAATTCTTTCCTGCTGGCAATCTTGAGAAATCTGTGTAGCGGCCTGAGGTTAAGACATCATAGTTCCAAGATCCCACAGCAAGTAATATAAATGTAACTCTTTTTGTTGTGTAGTATGTAGTTTGTATCTGTGTGTAGTTTGTATCTGTGTGAGATCAGTTATTGCTAGCAATGCTCGGACAACCCAGTGTGGTGGTGGGGGAATTTGCTTTTGAAGTGGTTTCTCAAAGTTTTTTTCTTTTGCTGCTTTTCCAACCTGGGAGCTGTGTGCAGACAAGATCAACTTCATGCGAGATGGCGAACTGGCAACAAGTTATGCAGTGACAACCACGAACCAGGTAACCAGACAAAAGGCCTTGCCATCAAATGCACCAGCACAGAGGGCTGAACGGATTATATCAATGAAAGATCTAGAACTGAGCAATTCCATCTGGAAGGAAAGAGGATTGGCAACTCTTCAAGGTAATGGAATTGAATGCACTGAACAGACCCATGCACTGCTAGAGAGTATTTAGGAATGTAGAGAAGCAGCTTTTATACATTGCAAAGCTCAGCAAAACAGGAAAACAACTCCCGAATTAAAGAATTTTTTTGCTGATAAAATAGTAAAGGTGCTGCAGAAAAAAGCATCTTAATAGTGGTGCCACAAAAGGAAATTGAGGTTTGCCCCAAAGTGTGATCAAAAGGACAAGCAGTTTTCTGGCACAAAGGTTGAAATCAAGAAAAGTAAATGGACTATTACAAAAGAAACAACCCAAACATGGGCAAAAGAATTGTACTAGAAATAAGAGGCAGGAGATTCTCCTGGAAATTATTAGCAAATAGATTCTGCTGAGTTACCAAGCAAAGAAGGAAACAGCTATGTATTTGTGTTAGTTTACACGTTTAGTGGACGGTCTAAAGCTTACCCCTGTCGCACTAACACAGCGAGGGAGGTGGTGAAAGTTTTTCTCAATCATATAATTCCAAAGGTTTGGGGTTCCTTTGGGTTTGGTCCCCCAGTGATCGGAGAAGTTAGTAAAATGCTGGGAATTGTTTCAGATCTGTAAATTCCTTACCCACCCCAGATGAGTGGTAAGGCTGACTGTGTGAGTAAAACCCTCAAAATAAAGATTAGCAAAATCTGTCAGAAACGTCCATGACATGGGTTCAAGTCTTGCCTATAGCATTGATGAGAACCTGCATGCAATCAAGGGAAAGACAGCATGAGCCCTTATGAAATATTGCATGGCAGGCCATATCAAATTGAGTATATTATGGGAGAAATCCATATGAGGGGGAAAACTGACATGTAAAGGCATTTAACAACTTTTAAATTCCACTTTGCAGAAACTCCAGAGATTCATCGTTATCCAGAGAGATGACTGGACATATCTGCCCATCTGTTCCAGCCTAGAGACTAAGTCTGTAAAATAGAGAAACAGTAACCTTACAAGCTAAGTGGAAAGGGCCATTGCAAGTCCTGATTACCCTCACCGAAACCAGAGGGGCTGGCAGAGAACCCCAAATTCACTGCTCCAGAGTTAAGAAGACCTCTGTTCCTGAGACAACTGGAAAACAGAGACTGATACAAATTAAGATGATGTGATTTAAAATGTTCTTTTGTACTTCTTCTCTGCACAGTTCGTAACCATGACTCAAATTTAGCCCTAAAAATTTGCATGTAGCTCTAGTCCAAAATGTATCCAAAATCTCTTAATAAGAACAACTTTTCAGGGGGGTGTTAGAAATTAAAGTTTGGTCTGGTAAGTTTTGCCCCTAGATAAAGATCAGGCCTGTGTCCATGGGGCTGTGATTCCAAATATATTTAATCATATTAAGGCTATTGACAAAACAGAATGGCTCTTAATTTCCTACTAGCCACAAAATCATTAACACTGGTTGTTCTTATGCACATCAGAGTGAAAGAATTGCTAAGGATTTAGTTGAAATTTAAAAGCAAACTCAAATTCTACACCAGGTAGCTCTCAAAGAAGCTCACTGAACCTTGAGTATCTTCAGTACATTCACATCATGGTTACCAAACTGAGCCTGGATAAAAAAGTATTCATAGTAGCTATAGTTCTAGTTGGCATCTGTATAACAGCCAGTGGGATAACTGATTGTATAAACCGGTGGTATGGTTAAATATGGAGTAGAGACTAAACAAGATGGAGTCTTGTTAGTCTCTAAAAAAGGGGGAGAATGATGCCATTAGGTTTTGCCTTTTTCTTTTTTTTTCTTTTATATGTTCTCTGTATTCTTCACACATATATTTGTAGCTCTGTAGTCTATTGTAGTAGTGACTAGTTTTCCCAGTACTTTTCTATGGTCTTTCCTTAAGCAGAAAGTCAAAACAAATTCCAGAGCTCCAAGCCCCGGGAGGTACAAGGCTCCATGCTATCTTGGTTCTTCCTGGGAACCAAGGCCAAGAACAATTGTTCGAGACACATTCTCATGGACAAAGTACGACTAGTGCTGAAGCGGGGCTGCAGAGAAGAGGGGGAATTGCATCACCATTTGTCCTCCTAATTGGTGCCTTTTATCAATTATGCTGATTTCCTAAAACCTATAAAATGTACTCACCCCATGGGGGAGGGTGGGCTTTTGTGGACATCTTTCCATAACTGCCTATAGAAGTCTTCAAATAGAGATCCCCTTTTATATTACCTCCTTATGAAAATTATCTTGAGTTTCATTTCCAGGTTGGGAAAAAGGTAACAATTGAATAATCCAAATATCATACTCCTTTTACAGTTATATCACCACTTTTATAACTCAATTTTATTAAATGATAGAGCTCAATTTCTGTGGCAATTTTGTGCCACAGCTTATGGTTAGGTATACCTTTCATGCCCTCATTATTTCCTTAATAAAATCAAAGGGAATATGCCTTGAACCGACTGTATCCAGGGGATCGGAGGACCCCAAAAAGCCTGCAGTGTGTGCGTTGAGGTTTCTCCCAATCCCATGAATCTGTGGAGCATCAAAAGCAGTTGTCTCAACTGAGTTGACAAAAATTGTTACTGAAATTGTCAGGAAGAAATTAAACTCTCCAACACTACATTTTAAGTGTTGGCGAGCCAGACATTACTTTATTCTGGTCAGGATATGTAGCAAATCATTCCAGCTACACACATCCCTTTCAAGACTTTCTACTTATTTATACATTTTTAGCAAACAATGAAATTAATGTTTATTGGTTCTAAGTTGCATTATTCTCTTCAATAATTAGTATTCTATCCTATGCTGGTTATTGACCTCTATGTCCTCATGGTAATGAGTCCACGTTTTTTAGTCCTCTTACATCTCAGTCAGGGAGGCTCCAACTCTTCAGACTGTAATCTCCTCTGTATCTTCTGGTTACTCAAACATGTCCTTGAAGCCCCATGAATTTAAGATCCCAGATATCCAATCTTCAACTCCCACAGGTTTTCTTTATTGAAGCTTATCAGGCTTAGTTTAGCAAACTTAAGGTTTCAGCAATTTAATGATCAAAGTAACAATAAAAGTCTGTGAAAAAGAAACTTAACTAGTGCTGGCTAAAAGTGGGCACTGCTTATGATTATGTAATTAATGCCTTAAGTTTTAGCTTTTATATTTTTCAGATTCTCTACTGCATTAGTGTATGACTCTGTATAGAGTGTTAGTAAGCTCTCTGCAGTTTGGTCAGACAAAACAATCCTTCCAGGCCTGAGAACCAAGGTCACCATTACAGCCTAAGGCCCCAGAAAGTATAAACAAAAGTAAATCGGGGAGGAGCAAACTGGGGGAATATCACCTCATTACCTGAAGCTGTAATAGAACAATTAACCTCTGATATGCAAATAGACCAAACTTATATCTGCTGAAAAAACTTGTGACTGTCGTCCATCTTGGGTGCAACCTCTGTAAGGCTTTTGCACTGCCCACTGTTAAAGGCCTTGTCTTAGGTTGCAATACAGGATGTGACTAAAAGTATGTATGTATTCTATCACCATCTGTTGAGACCAGGTAGGGCAGTGATCCTTATCTCCGTGGGAGATATCCTCGGCTAATGGGCCATCTGTTAAAACCAGGTGGGGCAGTCATCTTTATCTTTTCCACAACCCATCCTTCCTCCAGGAAGATATTGTCTGTTAATGGGCCATTAAGTGCCACTGTATGATAAAATTATATCATCCCCTTGGAAGATGGTCCAGCCAGGGGGAGGAGCCAAGCCTTTCCTACCTAAATAAAAAACTGAGTTTTGGGACACCAAAGCAGCCTTTTCCCACTGGATTCCAGAGGAAAACTGGAACTTTCCATATCATCACTGGACATTTGGAGGGAAACCGCATCCTTCTACAGGACCATTGCTTCAACTGAAGCACCTTTCACTCCAGGAGGACTGCAGCCTCAATTTAATCGGACTACTACCAAAACCCTGACTGAGGGGGTGTCAGGTTGCATTCTGACTATGTCAGTGTATTGGGTTTGTTCTTTGTAATACAGTATTTTTATTTTAATTTTCCTAGAAAAGACCTGTTATTCCTATTTCCCATATATTTGCCTGAGAGCCCCTTAATTTCAAAATTATAATAATTTGGAGGGAGGGGGTTTACGTTCTCCATTTCAAAGAAAGGCTCCTGCTTTTTTTAACAGACACCTGTCTTTCAAACCAGGACAGGCCTTTATTAAATACCTACTTCATTCTTTTAACTTTGTCTAGCCTCTGTTCTAGGTAGCCATTCTTGGCATTAGTTTTTGGTGGACTCCGCTGGGACAGGGGCATCTGGAAAATGCCCTGGACCAGAGAAACATCCATCTCCTTCCCCCTTTGCTGGCGCTGGGGGCAGCAGCTACAGTCCAGACAATATCAGAGCCCAAGAATCCTCAGATCCAACACAGAGGAACGTGAGTAACTGAATAAAGATGGTATTTTGTTTTAGCACCTGAGTTGAGTGTTATCAGATCTCTTATAGTTTTGTTTAGTGTGGAAGGATCTGAGTGGATCTGGGGGGGGGGGAAGTGTTTGGTTTATTTTCTTTTTTTCGTTCATTTCTTGTTTCCCACCCCATCCACTAGTTGTAGCAGAAGACATCCTCTGAAAGAGAGGAGTTTCATCACTGCAGTGGTGAGCGTTAGCCTGGAGCCATGGAGCCAGCAGTGGTGCAGTGGGTTAGGTCCCACAGTCTTGAGTTCTACACCCGTATCTTCCTTGTTCTCTCTCCCTCCCTATTTCTGCAAACTTTCTTGTTCATAAGTACTAAGATATGGAATGTGCATTCTCGTGTGAAAATATAACTGAAATCTCAAGAGATAGTCCTTTAGGTCTAATATTGAAAAACTGGGAAGAGTTAACTGGCAAAAATTCATTGCTTTCAAAATCTGAACATATTGGACTCTCAGGAACAATGTGGTCAACTTATGAATTAAATAACAATAAGATGTGGCATAAATTTGGAAGTTTAGATAAGAAATTAATATCAAATTTGATGTTTCACATATGTGTAGACAGGTATTTTGGGGAATCAAGACTATGCTAGGCTTCATATGCTTTTATAATATAAAAAAGCCTATTAGCACCTAAAAAATAACAGCATGTACAGTAATTTCACAACCATAAGGTGCACCGGACTATAAGGCGCACCTCTGGGAGTCGTCAAATTTCGCAACTTTGTACATTATACAAGGCACACCGGACTATAAGGCGCACTTTTTTTGCCGCGAAGATCCGTGCCACGTGCAACAAAGTAACTAATTAGTAATGGAATCCCACGATCATGGAGTTTAATGGCAGGTGCTCAATTGGCAAGCATTTTTCACAGATTGGTGTAGCCTTTAAACGCAGCCCCAAGCGCCCTCCCCGTGCCCGGGCCCCGGCACTCCCGCCTGCCCCTGGCGCCGACTGGTGAGGCGCAGCTCAGGGCGGCGGCGACTCGCGGCTGTTCGGGGCTGCCTGTGGTCTGGGGCAGCTTGGGGCTGCCCACGGTCTGGGTTGACTTGGGGTGGCTGTGGCTCGCGGCTTCTGTGGCAGCCCAGTTCCTCCTTCTCCACGCCACCTGTGCTGTGCCGGCAGCAGCGGCTGGTCTCTGCCTCCTTTCCTGCGCCGCTCGCACAGGGCAGGTGGTGGCGGCTTCTCCCTCCCTCCTTCTCCACGCTGCCCGTGCCGTGCTGGCGGTGGTGGCTGCTCCCTGCCTCCTTCCCCGTGCCGTTCATGCCAGGCCAGCGGTAGCGGCTCCCTCCTTCCCCGCGCGGCTCCTGCCGGCTGCGCCCGCCTGCTCCCCTTGCGATTTGGCGCTCCGGCGGCACCGCCCCCCAATGGTCTTCCCACTTTCGGGTTGGCAAATTCCGGAACTTTGTCCATTATATAAGGCGCACCGGACTATAAGGCGCACTTCCGGGTTCGGGCCGAAATTTTAGTCAAAAGGGTGCGCCTTGTAGTCATGACATTACTGTACTGCTTTTAAGAAAAAAAGAGAAAAAGAAAGAGAAGAGACAGCCTACATTAGACCCTGGGTGTGGGGGCTGGGAGGAGGTGGAGTCAGATCTAGTGGTCCCCACTCTGAGACCTGGGCCATCTGTGAATCTGGCCAGGGCCCAGGGCCATCCCCCAGCATCCCCCGTGGCCACGCCATCACCACTGGCCCCTCTCGTGCCAGTTGTGGCCCCCACTCTGGCTCCTCCCCTACTGCCACAACAACCACCGCAGCCATGGGCTGGGGCAGATAGGGAGGAGGATGCAGTTTCAGCAAAACCCCTGCCGGTAAAGGAGGAGGGGGGCTGGCCTTGGCAGCTGGGGATCACACAGACACCTCTATCGACTTCTGGCTGGATGCCCTCCTCCTGCCTGTGCTCTCCCTTCCTCCTCCAGCTGCAGTTTCGGCAGTTCTTCTGCTGCTCATGGCTTCATCAGCAGCTCCAGTTGCTTCCCCACCATTGTTGCCACAGCCACGGATGCCTCCCCACCCGTGGTCACCCTCCCATCCCCACTGGCTCCTGGGTGGGCTGGGACAGGAGGAGGGGACAGCCAGCTTGTGCAGTCAACAGCACCACTCCACTTCTAGAGGTGGAGGCGGGGAGCAGAGACTTCTACCAAAAAGGCAGAGAGGGAACCTCCCACAGAAGGAGTGGCACCCTTCCCACTCTCAGGCCTTTGAGTTTCCATAGCAAGATCGCGCACCGCGGAGCTGGCTCAGGAGATGACATGATTAAGTGAGCAGAGCAAATCCTGAATGGCAATTCCTAATACCAGGCCTGGTTGAGGTAGATCTAACACAGCAGATTCAACACAGACAGCTCTAGCTCAAGTAGCTCTTCCAAAGAGTAAGATGAGACAACAGCTGCTTTAAACACGCAAAACCTGTAGAGTTCAAACAGTGGAAGGCTACTGTAGGCAAATATAAAGAAAATCCAGACAAACTAGCAAATTTAGTAGAAAGGGCAATTAACACACAAAACTCTGGTTGGACTGATTTGAAATCTATGATGGACACATTGCTTGATACCACGGAGAGACAGATGGTTAATAAAGCTATTACAACTTCTGTAGAGGCAAATATAACAAGTGGGTTAATCCAGGGTACAGTTGTAGGGGTTTTTCCATCAGATGATTCAAAATGGGATCCAAATGTGCCAGAAAAGATGGCAAAATTAAAGCAATATGAAAATCTCATGGTATATGGGTTAAAACATTGTGTCCCTAAAGGTCTAAATTGGTCAAAGCTTTACAAAGTAAAGCAAAATTATGATGAATCTCCCACTTATTTTAAAATAGGTTAAGAGAAGATGCTATTAAATATACAAACATAGATCCTCATTCAGCTGATGGAAAAGCCCATCTACTTTTCTTGTTCATGGGTCAAGCTACAAATTATATAAGGAGAAAGCTGAAAAAGCTAGATGAGATTTGAGACAGATAAATTTCTAGAAGTGGCCTGGAAGGCATATCGGGACAGGGGCCCAAGTAACAGAGTTAGACACCAACCTAGTAAGAAGGCGACTCAGGAGAAGTCATCTAAGAGAACTTCCTCTATGGACAAAGATCAGTGTGCCTATTGTAAAAAATGGAGACGTTGGGAAAATGACCACCCAATGTTGAAACAAAAATCCCCAGTTCCCCAACTCACAGTGGGACAAGACTCATGCTCAGAGTGATGAGGACCAAAGGCTTCTCCTCCAGCAGAGCCTTTGGTTATAGCTAAGCTGGGGAAAGGTGATATCATTTTTTTGGTAGAATAGAGAGTATTTTCTGTTAAATACTTTGGAAGGAAAACTGAGTGAAGATACTGTACATGTTGTTGGGGCAACAGGGGTAAGCAAAACACGGCCTTTCTTCCAACCTTTAAAATTCAAATTGGGCAAGCACTGGGTAACTCATCAATTCCTTTATATGCCTAACTGCCCCAAACCATTGTTGGGGAGGGATTTACCAGAGAAATTGGAAGTGGAAATTTCTCATCCATTACTCACTCCTCAAACTGCTTTTCTAGCATCAATGCCACAGCTAGTTCTTTCCTGATACTGCTAATTTTCAGTTTTATTTCACTGTTTTTTGACTTACATACAGCTCCAAAGTCATATCATCGATGACACAGAAGAAGCTGGTGAAGAGATATTCCATGGGAATGCTCAGGAGTCAGCTCTTCTGAAACTCAGAATTTTTATTTTCTCCACACTTTACACAAATGACTTGGTTTAGTTCTGATATGATGAAAATAAAATATGTCATTACAGATATTTGCTTTCTTCAACTAACAAAAATTTCAGCTGGAAGGGAAAAGGGTCCAGAAATCTGAGTAGGAGTAAGTGAACAAGACCTGGAATTCTAGTGAATATAACCACTGGGTTTGAAATCATCAGATGCTTTACTCCTGGCTTGTCAAATTGCCTTTGAGAGAAACTGTATTCAGTCCCTGAAAATGCATGTCCCCAAGACGTACTCAGCAGTATCTCAGTCTCTTCTTTTCCCAAATGGTTTAAAGTTACAAAGGAAATCTTTAAGGAAATTAACTGAGTCCAGATTACAGAAAGAATGAGGATCTGAGACTCAAAGACCAGTCCTTGCCCAAGCAGTATGAATGCTGCTGTAGCTTGTGTTACCTCAAACAGCCTAAGTGGCAGCATACTGCAGCCACTGGCCACAAAAGCATGGTCAAAAAAAAGAGGGATTTAACCCTGGCGAAGACACTTCTCAGGCATCAGAGACTTATTTTGCTGAGATAATCTAGAGTTAGTTTTGTGCTCACTTCTTTTATCCTCCAAAGCTGCCCAGGGGGTGCAAAATAATCTAGACAAGTGTTGTGGGCTGGGGGAGTTTTTAGAAATTTTTCCCATTATTGTTAAGCTGGCCGGGCGGCTCCCCTGTTACCCGTTAAGTGCTCAAGACAAAAAGATAGCTGGGCTGGGCCCGATGGCTCGATTACGG
>PYHW01009242.1:86535-96889 GCA_013186435.1 Turdus rufiventris | reverse complement strand
TCTTGCAGGGGTTACAGGGTTAAAGGAACATACCATTCTTAAAGCATTGGGGTTTACAGGGTACCTCAGGGTACAGGGTTACAACACAAACTATGTTAAACCACGACACCCTCATATGTGTTGCTAGGAGACAATAATGACTGGGTACTTAACAGAGACAAAAGAAGTCAGCTTAGGGGAGGAGTGCAGCTGGCTACACTCTCTTTACCTGAGGTTTTCCCAGTAGGGCAGAGATACCATGAGATTTGGGACTGGGAAAACTGGGTTGGGTGCAGTCCCTAGGTGTCTTTTGCTCTCAGCATTCAGAGGGGAGAGAGGCTGCTACTTCTGTCCGAGGCTCACCCCGCACCCTGGTAAATCTGTAGCAGGGCAAACCTGGGACCAGAGCAGCATGAACAAGGGTGAAAGATACAAAGAGGCTCTTTTCTCCCAGGGGGTTCTGTGGTTTATTTCTTCATGGCTTCCAGGGAGCAAAGAGGAAGTTTCCCAAGGACAGGGGTCTTTTCTATGGTCAGGAAGGGGAGGGGGAATTGGCATCCTGCCAATAGGGTAAAGCAGAGGAGATAGGGTCAGTCCATAGGTATTACAGGGGTCACAGGAGTCAAGGGACATACCATTCTTAATACATCTTGGGTAGTGGGTTACAACAAGAGGCTGCAGCGCTCTGGGGAGAATTCATCACCACTGCACGGTTCTGTCTCCTGCTGCCTTTCTTCTACCATGAGTGGAGCTCTGCTCCTAAGAGCGGCTGTTGCACTGGGACTTTTTTCACCATCTGCTCAGGTGCCTCAGGGAAAAACCCTAGGATGCCAAGTCTGCCTTTCCCTGCCCTGCTGGGAGCCAGATCGCCACTGTCCCGCCTTGGCCGCTTCTTCAGCACTGCTCTGAGCTTTCACTACACTGTAGCCCCACACCCCCAGCCTGCCTAGATGTCCCACAGTCCCAGCTACAGCCGTGGAGCTTCTGATACATCATGTCCTCCACCCCAGGATTTTTTGCTCATTCCTGCCATTCCAGCTTGCTGCTTCGGAGAGTCCTGCTGGGGCACTGGTGTGTTGCAGAATAAGGACATTACAATTTAAAATTGTGAAGTGGAATGTTTTATTTCCAGCTGGGATGCATGGGGGGTATTTCCACCATACATACATACCTGGCCAAGACAGGTTTCAGGTTTCCAAAATACAGTAATTTCACGACTCTAAGGCGCACCCTTTTGACTAAAATTTTGATGGAAACCCGGAAGTGCGCCTTATAGTCCGGTGCGCCTTATATATGGACAAAGTTCGGAAATTTGCCAACCCGGAAGTGCGAGCTGCGAAAGCCATGGGGGGAGCCGGCAGGGTCTGGCGGGGCCACAGCTGGCATGGGCAGGTGGGGCCAGCAGGGTCACGGCCGGCGGAACCATAGCTGATAGGGGCAGGCAGGGCCACAGTGCCGGGGCAGTGGGGCCGCGGCTGATAGGGGCAGGCAGAGCAAGCAGGGCCATGGCCGGCACGGGCAGGTGAGGCCAGCACGGGGAGGCAGGGCTGCGGTGCTGGGGCCGGCGGGGCCGCGGCCAATAGGGGCAGGCGGGGCCGCGGTGCCAGGGCTGGCAGGGCTGCAGCCGATCGGGGCAGGCGGGGCTGTGGTGCCACAACTGGCAGGTGCAGGCGGGGCCACGGCTGTGGGGCTGGCGGGGCCGCAGCCAATAGGGGCAGGTGGGGCCAGTGGGGCCATGGCCGGCATGGGCAGACGGGGCCAGCGGGGCTGTGGCCAGCACGGGCAGGCGGGGCTGCGGTGCTGGGGACAGTGGGGCCACAGCCGATAGCGGCAGGTGGGACCAGTGGCACCGTCAGCCGTGTGGGGGAAGTCGGCGGTAGATCCTCGCTGGAAAAAAAAAAAGTGCGCCTTATATAATGTACAAAGTTGTGGAATTTGCTGACTCCTGGAGGCGCGCCTTATAGTCCGGTGCGCCTTATGGTTGTGAAATTACTCTTCACATAGATCCCACAAATCCACACCTCCCTGCCCGCCCATCCCTGCCCCTTCTCCACCTCCTTGTGATTCATATTATTAGTCTTCTGAAGTGCCATGCCTCCTGGTGATCGCAGGCGGGAGTCTTCTAATGAAGTAAGGATGTCTTCCTCAAGTGTCCACGGTTTGACCCCATCTCAGGGCAGGCGCAGTGGGGGTTTGGCTAGTTCCCAAGTCAGCTTGTCCTGGCCAAAACCAGGAGCCTGGTCCTTGGTGATTTCTCAATCCACAGGTTCTGCTTTATCGATTCTTCACAATACCGAAGTTCTGCTTTACTAAGTTTTCATAATGTACTACTTATCTCTATGGCCTTTACCTAGCAGCTAAATTCTTTATGTGTTTTGTTACAAGTTGTTTCTACCTAACAAGTTGTGTTCCTATATGTTCTATTACAAGTTGTTCTACTTTTACGAAATTGCTAAATAGGCTATGTATTTCTGTCTTCTCCTCCACCTACCTAAGCACCTTATATGTTTCTAAAATACTGAATTATTTTATGCGTATGCATTTCCCATATCACTGGGATAGACTGCCCCAGGGAATTTGAGAAGCAAGCAATTCATCCATCCCATCCTTTCCCATTCTGGCCAAGCCGCCATTACCACGTGCTCCCCGAGCTTGCACCACAGCGCCCCCTGCAGCCGCAGGGAATCATTGCACCTGCTCTGCCCACTGGGAGCCACCAGTACCCCTGCCAACTGTGACCACCACTACACCAAAGGGGAAAGTACCTGCAGCTAAGAAGGCTGTTCCCAGGGCAGGGCACTTCACAATGGAATGATGTAATCCTATGAATCACAGGATATTTTGGGGAGTCCTTGATGGCCTAAGTCATTACAGCTGCCCATTGGCAGAGATGACCCCTTTGGGCTAAGTGTAGTTATCATGGCTGAGTCAATTTGTGAAGAGAAAGAAACACTGCCTTGCAGGGTTTGCCTCTTTCCCTTATCTAACACTCAGCTTGCACCCTGGGGGGTCAGGTGTGCACTGGGCAACTGTTGCAAACGACCCACCATTAACAGTTCATCAGGAATAATGTAGATGGGAGTAGAATACATAGTTTGGTTACAACCCACATTGTAACCCAGGACATATGTTTATTCCTTTTTTCCTATATGCTCCATTAAGTGCCTCTACAAATTCCTGTCCTACACTTCCAGCCCCAGCCTGCTTTCCCTCTCCCCATTTAACTGATCCTGCAATCCTTCCACGAAATCCTGCAGAGATCCAATCATCAGAGATCCTTTCCCCTTTCATACCTTTTGTTTGCTCAACACCGAATTTATCTGTTTAACTGCAGCCTCAGGGCTATACCAATTTTCATTTGGCCATTTCATGCCCAGTGGAGTCAGGCAGGCATTATATTCTCTCAATTTCTCCAAAATGGGGGAGAGTCAAGCACTGACATTTTCCGGACAGTTGTGGTTTGCAGCTACTTGGATCCCTCCCAGCTGTTAACAGCCAAAGGATCACTTCCCAGCACTCCCTGCCCAAAACTCATGAGTAAAGTGATGGTATCCTGTACAAACACCTTCAACCATGGCGCCAATAAAAAATATGGCATCCCCTTCTTAAGGGGAAGAGAGCACCCAAGATTTGCAGATGCTTGTGGTTGAAAAATGACAAAAGTTAGCGGGTCCACAAAAGACTACAAAGTTTTATTAGTAAGTTAAACACTTGTCATGGAAATTGGTATAAGTTAGTTCCTGATCTTCTAGTATAAGCACACAGCAGATGGTTTTGGATAAAGGGGTAGGGTAAAAGGAAAGAGAGACAGATTAAAGAGGGGGAGAGAGAGAAAGGAAGAAAGAGATCACCAGTCCTTGCTCCAGTGTGATTCAGGTGATGGTGTCTCCAGGATTCTGGGGTGCATGTGCACCTGGGCTTGGTGGGGGTACCTTTTTATAGATAAGTTTTCCCTACCTTGGAGAGAAGTTTATAATTTTCTATGCAAAATAGTTATCATGCACAGTCCATTCTTCTAGACCTTTCTGGAAATGGGTTGAAGGGCTTCAGGGGTCTCAGATGGTCTTGATTTCCCCCCTACTGGGTTGACCTTTGGTCGACAGTCTGTTGCCAGATGAAAAATCATTTGTACCTGGTGGGCTAATACAATGTTTATTCTTCAAAAACCACTGGGGCGTGGAACCACACAATACTTATTCTGTAGGAAGAACTGGAAAGCAACCAGCCCAGTTGTGCCAACTTTTACCCATTCACTAGGGGGTCAGGTATGACTTTGGGGTCGCTGACCACCAGGGACCACCAAAGAGACCCCCAGGAAAGAATATGTGTGTAAAGGAGAGGGAACATATATTAATAATTTTGGGGAAATTATTACCATATCTATGTTTATTCTGGGAAAATCAATTAATAAGTATGTAAAATATAGTATATAAACAGGAACTTTCTCTGTACTCAGCATGCATGACATTTTGGAGAAGATATCCCCTTGTGCATCTGGCTGAATAAAGAATGCCTGTTCTTAATGCTACATTAGTGTTAAGGAGTTTTTTTTATTTTTACCGATTTTTGGTAAAAAGTCCATGCCTGCTTCTTGACCTCATTCCTGTACTGTACTGTGTTGTGCTTATCTCCAGAAGCCAGAACAAGGATATTTGTCCCAGAAAAATGCTACCCTACCTCTGTATGGCCCATTCTCCAATCACATCCTGTTCTTTCTCATAGCATGTTATTGTCAACAATCATTGCTTGGCTCCACAGCCATCTGAGTATCAGTGTTTGTGACATGCACATTTGTTGCTTTCCTTCCTCACACGGGGCACCACTTGTTGCTTTTGGTACCAGTGCCTCCTGAGAGAGACACAGGTACTCCGTGATTCTTTTGACCAAAAAGCCTTTTATTGTTCTAAACAGTTCTTTTTATAACCTCCTAAATGTATCTCTGCAAGCACTCCTATTGGTTTAAAGTTCAGGCTACCCAGCCCTCTGACCAATAGTCTCTGCAGCCCAGGCAGGAACCATAGGTCCAAATCCTTGTCTGTTTCCAATTCTGTCCTATCCCTGGTCCCTGGAGGGCTGTCTGTCCCACCAGACTGTTTGTCCCACTTCTCCCATATTTGTCCAGTTCAGATGCCCAGTACAAGCCAGCTTGTACTGTGACACACATTAGCCCTTATCTTCCGGGATTCTACAACATCTGCCTTTCTGCTTCTGCCATACCAGCATCTTGGCTACATACACTGCACACAGCAAACATAACCCTGAACTATTGTGGGGAGAAAACCATCACACCCTTAGAAGCAAAGTGCACTAAGTACATGTAGATGAAAACTGTAATACTGCAAGAAAGCCAACTTCACAAACAAAGGATGAATTACATCTTTCTGCCACTCTCTCCAGTGGGAAAGACTTGAAACGCAAAATCTTCAGGCACACAAGATCTTCATAATGTTAAACCAGATGTGGGCTTATACTTAATGGTGAGTGAGCTGGGGCTGTTATCTAGTAGGCAGTGGAGGTTGAAGTGAGTGAACACAGTTCACTGCTACAAAACTCACTCAGCAACCACCTGCACCCAAAGCTCAAGAGGGAAAGGAAGCATCATGGGTGCATTCCTACTCCTGCACTGCACACACCAGAGTGCCAGGCACAGCGACACTGCCATGGCCCAGCAAAACCTTCACCACAACCAATTGGGTGCTAGTGTGGAGGGGCTGGAAGAGACCCTCTAGGAGAGCAGGGTGAAGCCTCTGATAATATGCTGGGGCTAGCTTTGCACCAGGACCTTACCCACCCCGGGGATGGGGATCATGGCACTACCCCCGCCTATCACACTCCCGCTAGGGTCCCTAGGCAGCCAGTTCCAACCTCAGGTGGCCCTTGGATGGGGCCACCTCCTGAAACCCTGCACCGTGGCAGCTGCACCCTGCTCCACGGTTACCCATTGGAGCTTTTCCTCCAAGGCAGCCCCACCGCCTCAAGCCTCCCACCTAAGTCCCAGCTGCCCCTGTGTGGAGTCACCTTACTGGGGGACTGTGAACGACTGAGGAATGTACTCAGACTGGCAGGGAATCTGAATCCTGTATTCAAAGAAAAGAGCTGGTTTTATATATTTTTTTGAAGGCACAGTATTTCCTTATATGGTAATTTTCACTACGTGACCTATCTCACATTGCCACGTCACCAACATGCTTTCTTAATGTCTTTATATGGGGTGATCACATGCTGTTCACTTGCCAGTCAGCTTCTAGGAGGCTCCTCTCCATAGGGGTCTGCTGAGTGACACCTCCTCCCCACAAGGTCAGATGGAGACAAGTGTGTCTGCTGCCATGTGCTTCTTCAGGCTTGTCCCACAGCCCACAGCTCAATTCTATCCCATGTCTTCCCACAGGGGACCTGACAGCAGTTGGAAAGAGGGGGTGGTCTGAGAGCAGGGCTGAGGTGGGCCCACCCAGCCTCACAGTCCTGCGCTTGGGTCACAACAATCCCAATGCAGAACCACGGATTGGGGGCAGAGTGGCTGGAAAGCTGCCTGGCAGAAAAGGACCTGGAGATGCTGGTCAACAGCTGGCTGAACATGAGCCAGCACGTGTGCTCAGGTGGCCAAGAAGGCCAATGGCATCCTGACCTGTATCACAAATAGTGTGACCAGCAGGATGAGGGAAGTGATTGTGTCTGTATTCAGCACTGGTGAGGCTGCACCTTCAATTCTGTTTTAAGTTCTGGGCCCCTCACTCCAAGAAAGACATTGAGGGGCTAGAGTGTGGTCAGAGAAGAGTAGTGGAGCTGGGGAAGAGTCTGGAGCATCTGAGGGAGCTGGGGTTGTTTAGTCTGGAGTAAAGAAAGCTCGGGAGAGATTTTATCCCTCTCTACAACTTCCTGAAAGGGAGGTTAGCATCTTCTTCCAGGTAACAAACTATAGGACAAGAGGAAATGGCCTTAAGTTATGCCAAATGAGGTTTAGATTGGATATTAGGGAAAATGTCTTCACAGAAAGGTTTTAGAGCACTGGAATAGGCTGCCCAGGGCAGTGGTGGAGTCATCATCCCTGGAGGGATTTAAGAGATATGTGGATGTGGCACTTGGGGACGTGGTTTAGTGGTGAACAGGGCAGTGCTGGGTTAGCAGTTGGACTCAATCTTAGAGGTATTTTCCACCCCAAATATTTCTATGACCCAGCCCAGCAGGACCCAGTTTCCTAGCTTTAAACTCTTCAAACACATATATAATAACACTAAATAATAATGATAATGATAATATTAATATTAAAAAGAAAACCCAGTTCAACTCACTAGGTGCAGTGAATGGTTTTACCAAAGTGGCTTTAAATGCTCCAGTTGTTCTGAAATAATTTGCTTTTCCCCCCCACACAATAGTTTTAAAGAAATAGTCTTGAATCAGTAAAATTATCTGACAGGTGTTACGAATGAGAGCAGAGAGCTTAGACAAGTCCCTGCCTTTGCCCAGGTTTCTGGCAGTAGACAGCAGCTTTACTGAGGTGGCCAGCACCCCAAAGTCCACTCTCGTTCACAAGTTCTTAATAATGACTGGTTAGGTCTATCACAACATGAATTGTTTATTGAATAGACACAAGGAAAGAAACCAGACATAAGACTTTAACAGGCTTACTACACAGGATAATCAAAAGACACACTAGTAGGTTCATAAGACAGTGCACGATAATAAACCTATGTATCTATGTTACAGCTAGCAAAGAAATACTATAGATTAGGAGCCAATGTCACCAACGCATGATAGTGGTGTGCAGAAGTCTCCTAATCTCCAGGGAAGTAACTCGATACCAATGTCACAGCATCAAGAACTCTCCACAAACTCAGAGAGTGTATAAGAGATTTCTAATTTTATGAAAATCTTAGTGGTGATTTATAGTTTGTAAAAGTGCTTGTGTCTGTCTCAATTTTTTGCTTATCCTTTTCCATGCATTCAAGGCAGGATGTTTATTGCTGGCTAAGGGTATTTTCAGCTAATTCATCACATGACAAACCATTCTGGCCTAGTTTAGCCATGGGGGAAGTAGATAAGTCTCAGGGGTGAAAGGTCCTGTCATAAGAGGATTTAATTTTTCATGGAATTATATGTTTTATGCATGTCATAAGGCAAATTACAAAAAAAAAAAAAAGGTGTATAAAACCCTTCATCAAATAGGCTTAAATCTTATTTTTAAGAGTAAAAAATTAAATGTGAATAGCTTGTATATTGCTGTCTATAGGAATTCATATAAAAGTTGTCCTCCTTGTTAGAAAATATGCCATAAAATGCATCTTCTGAGTCCAATCTTTTAAACAATTATCAAGGAACCACCTTTCTTTAGCAATAAAGTACAAATGCATGAGACTTAGATGGGTTATTTAAATCACTGTTTATTTCAGGCAGTTACACAGAATTTGAAATGATTACTGAAATAATCAGCATGAGAAACATTGCTGAAGCATCATGTTTGTTACAACATATGCAAAAATGGTTGAGGATTTTTCACTTAACCTTTTCAATTTCCAGAAATGTCTACTGGGATCTGTCTTTAGTAACTTCTCTGGATTACCAAGGGGACACCATCACACTGTGCCTGAGTTTTGGTACTTTTCCCCTGGCAGACTAAATCCTGTGTCTCACATATGGGACTTTTTGCTAAGCGCACTGTTCCCACCAGGTTAGACCTTGGCAGACAGCTCATGAGAATGGAGATCCCCATGTACTTAAAGCAGGTGAGCCTCTTGCAATGAGGTCTTCCTCAGCTTCTGATGCTGCTGTCCTGTCACCATCACTTCTGATGGCACTGGTAAGGCCAGCTTTCAAGTTTCACTTGTCAGCAGACTAAGTTTAAGATCCTCTGTAGCAACAGTGATAGGAAAGACGTGTGCTAATGTCTTTACAAACAATTCTATAGGTGAGGGTATGGGTGTTAACATCTTTGAAATGGATCTTAATGTCTCTATTAACTTCAAGCAGCAGGTTTGTTACAGAACCCAGACAGCTTGGCTCCTGAAACAGGCAAGTGGGTCTGCACAAGTCTGAGTTTCTAAACTTTGGGGTAAAACAGTAGGTTCAAGGGGGAACATGTGGTAGGCAGTTCAGGAAGTCTGTATCTTCCTAGTACCTCAGCCAATGGGGCAAGGAAGAGGGCAACAGGCGGCCGGGAGTTTAGGATAAAAGGAGGCTGTGTCCTTCAAAACCTCGAGAGAGAAAACCCTGCAGGCATGTGCTTCAGTGGACTCTCTCCATTTATTTGAATAAAGCTGCAGGACTCCTCCGTTTCCTTTATGGACACTGGCTTTTCTTAGCATTATTTTCCATACAACAGTAAGAAAACCAACAATGTGCCGCACATCACATTCCTTTTACCCATTTCCAGAGCACAGGCGAGATGCCAGCAATTCTCTACCACACTTTTCTTCTACTACCCAGCTGCTACATTGAGACAGGGGCGGTCAGGACTGCAAGCACCCACAGCTTCCAGAAAGTGGTGGTGAGGTCACTCCCCCAACTACCCCCTGCTCCACACCACCACCCTCTGCCTCCCAACCCCTCACATTTCTACCCTATGCCCACGCTTCTGTCCCATAATCCACACATCCCAACTTCGTGCACCTCACAACAGCTCCCGCCTTTCTCAGGTTCTCATGTCCTCAGTCTAGTCTTGTCTAGGCCCGCCCCGCCGCCACTCTCCACCTTTTCCACCCGCCGAGGAACAGTTCAAGGGCACATATATGTAAAAGTGTGCATTTGTTCCCCCATCGCTCAGTGACGCGAGAGCTACAAAGCGCCAGGACGCTTGAGAAGATTGGCGGAGGAAGCAATTCCCGGCCTCGCCCCACCCTACTTCCTGAGCGCGGCCTCGTCGTAATAAGAGGCGGAGCGAGCTGGCGCCATTTTGGTGGGGGATAGTGTGTGGTTGTCGTTTGTCTTCTGTCTGTTTCTGTCTTCCTTGAACGAGTCGTCGCTGCTGTCGTCATGTTTTCCGCTCGCGTGGCTGCCTCCCTCGCCTGCTCCCTGCCTCGGCAGGCCGGCCTGGTGAGCGCGCTCTCCCCTCCCTGCAGTGAGCGGAGGTGGTGGGTGGGAGGCGGCCGCCGCCATCTTGGGGACCCCGGTGACATTGAGAGGCTGCGGCCTCCCGCTCTCGGATGTTTGTGATGGGGACCTCACTTTAGCGCTGGGTGCCAGCGGGGCCAGACCTACTGCTTAGAGAGCGAGGGTGCCCTCACTTGGGAGGTGGGGGGGGTCTAGGGGATGGCCTATCCTTCCTTGATGATGTCGCTTGGCGCTGTTTGGGTTCACGTTAATGTCTGAAAGCTGCCAGGTCCCAGTCAAGGCGAGGGATTTGCGCTGCAATGCTTTGCTAGGTGTTTCCCCCCCCCCCCCC
>PYHW01009242.1:74985-86522 GCA_013186435.1 Turdus rufiventris | reverse complement strand
GGGGAGCGATGGTGTAAAGATCTGTCCGGACCTGTTCCCGCTGGTGTCCCTTGTAAAGGTGAAGGGAGGAGAGGCCTGCCCAGGCGTTGAGAGAAATACCGTTAACGGTGCCTGGATCTGCACTGGGAGCTTTACTTAGGACATAGGATTATAACATTTTATTGCATTCATTATCACAGTTTTATTTTTTTTGGTCGTTGTTTTTGCTCTCGTCTATGTTCTAGCCATACCAGAAGTTTTGTAGATTGTTTTTTTAGGAAGGCTAACCCTTAGAAGACACAATATTGTTTCTCCCTTGTGGAGAGCTGTGAGACTTGTGATTTCTTTCTGCCCCAAGCATTTGATGTTCAGCACAAAGGTGGCAAGCGAGAGGAGGTGTTGCTTTGGGATCTGCTGCGGTACTGGGGTGATGACAGCAGTGCAACGCAGAAAAATGCAGTTAATAATTTAGAGCAATCTCTTTTACCAGTTGTCCTTGCTTAGTAATGCTGGACTTGGTCCAATAACTAAAACTTGTGATTGGAGTGCTGTGGAGCTAAACTCAAAACTGAGACACATTAAATTTATAAGCTCATGATCAAAAATGTCACTGTTATCTCTTACACTTTTTTTTTAATGAATAAGGAAATTTCACTGTTGCTGAAACAATTGCTTGTTTTAGATTTCCAGAAATACCCTGGGTGCAGCGTTTGTTGCTACAAGAAACCTTCATGCCTCCAAAACGTGTTTTCAGAAAACTGGTGAGTCTGAGGAAGGTCTTCGTATAACAGTGTGGTTTAAGAATTTGCTCTATCAGACAAAAGGGAGTTTGAATATGGTGTGTGTATCAGTTGACAGAATGCTTGAGGACATTTATGTACGACAGTATTTAACTGAACTGCACAGTCACATCCAGCAGACTTCACTTTATTAACTATTTGCATTTTACCCAAACCAAGGAATGTGACATGTCAGTTTATGCGGTTTACCCACTTTGTGAGGATTTCATTCAGAATTATCTTATTCTGATATTCAGAATTCTTGCAGAATTACTTGGGGGAAAAAAAAAAGCCTCAAATTCTAGTTTTCTGTCTTGTAGCACTATGAAGGAACAGATGACTCCCAGGCCTGCCAGTGTTTTGTCCTTGAGCATACCTTTTTGCTGCCAGCATTTTGGTGTTTAGAGAAAACAGTGGCCCCACATAGCTATGTTTTTGATAGTGGTTCATATGCAATTTTTAAAGTGGCTTGGGGTTATTAAATGTATTAGGAAATAAAAATTTCATAATTTTATTTACTGTTTCCTGGCTGGGAAAATAAAGGGTTGTTGGAGGTACATTGCCAAACAAATATGAGGAATATGGAGAATACATTTTTACAGCTTATATTGAACAACTTCTTAAATCTATCAAGTTCCTTTAAATATATTTGGATCTTGGATTGCAAATCACAGGGTGTTTTGATGCCTCCAGTTTAAGTAACCTCTCTGCAAGTAGAGTGAGAATGTCTCTTCTTAGCCTAAGACTAATTATTTGATCTAATTTCTTTCTAGAGGGAGAGATTGTTAATGTAAGACATAATGAAGGAAACTGGTAACTAAACAGTCATCAATGTTTTAATTGAAGCTGTCTTGTAATGTGTTGAAGCTGCTTTTCTTAGCTGGGAATACAGAAGCTGTTATTTATCTTATGCATCTAGCATGTTGCTTGCTGACCTCGTGGCATACCAGAGAGGGCACCTTGGCCTGTGAATTCAAGACAAACTTACTGTGTATTCACATCTTGCCTTAATGTGCTAAGTCAGATGTGAAATGTCTCTTTCCAGGTACTGCTGAGGTATCCTCTATTCTTGAGGAACGTATTTTGGGAGCTGACACCTCTGCTGAACTTGAGGAGACTGGCCGCGTGCTCTCAATTGGTGATGGTATTGCCCGTGTGTATGGCCTAAGAAATGTCCAAGCAGAAGAAATGGTTGAATTCTCTTCTGGACTGAAGGTAAGCTTTCACTAAAGCAGTTTGTTTAGCCTAGAAATATATTTTTTTTAAAATAGACTTTTAAAGGAGAATGAGACTGTTCATGGAGGTACCTGTATGAACCTCTTGCAAACTTCATTTCAATTTTAATAAGTAATAACTAGTTAATATAATACTACAAAAAGTAAATATTCTTTGAATTCATGATACTTTGCTTTCAATGTCTGGTTCTTGGCTAACATTTGAATTTTATGTGTCTTCATCTAGGAAGTAGAACTAATGTGCTATTGGATTTTGGTTTTTTTTTTTGTTTCATGCTGACTTTTTTTGTTTACTGTTGAATAACAGCCTCATTCTACATTAGAATAAAAAAGCTGTCTGACTGTTCTGAGAGTACTGCAACAGCTCTTCCGATATTTTTAATAACCTAACTCACCTTGGCCAGAGAATAAGCTAGTGTTTTTCCCTCATACAATTCTTAGGAGAGAGATAAATGTTGTATTTGAATCCTGCTTATCCTTTGTGTTCTTTTTAGAGAGATAAATGACAATGCTAGACTGCTGCAGTATAATTATATGGTAAGTTGAAGGCTTAGGCAAGCAGTCTCTAACCAATATGGAAATAGGTGCATTGTTCATAAAAGCAGAACGTTGACTATTGTTACAAATAAGATTGAGGTAGATTATGTGGCATGCTCTACACTGTAGAATGATCACATTGGTATTAAACTGTGACAGTTTTTGTAGATGTTGGTATGGGTTTTCTCAGGATAATGTGACCTTTGTCCTAGGGTATGTCCTTGAATTTGGAACCCGACAACGTTGGTGTTGTTGTGTTTGGTAATGACAGACTGATCAAGGAGGGGGATGTTGTGAAAAGGACTGGTGCCATTGTGGACGTTCCAGTTGGGGAAGAGCTGCTGGGCCGTGTTGTAGATGCCCTGGGTAATCCAATTGATGGGAAGGTAAGTGTAACTAGGTGCTTACTACCTCTTCTTCTATCTATGTGATGCAAACAGCAAGTTTCCTCTTTTTAAGGGTTCTATTGCATCTAAGACACGTAGGAGAGTTGGCTTAAAGGCCCCTGGGATCATTCCCAGAATATCTGTGCGTGAACCTATGCAGACTGGGATTAAGGCTGTAGACAGCTTGGTGCCAATTGGTCGTGGCCAGCGTGAGCTGATCATTGGTGACAGGCAGACCGGGTAAGTTAAATGCCCAAGCTAAAAATGTACGGAACTGAACACAAACATGTGTAGAGGTTGGGAGAACTGCAGGCAGCTTAATTTATCAACCTCTGTGTTAACCAGGAAAACTTCAATTGCAATTGACACAATAATCAACCAGAAACGTTTCAATGATGGGACAGATGAGAAAAAGAAGCTGTATTGTATCTATGTTGCAATTGGCCAGAAGAGATCTACTGTTGCTCAGTTGGTGAAGAGACTCACTGATGCAGGTACAGATTTTTGAAGATGGTTGAGCCTGGTAACTAATGACATCTATTGTCATTATAATGCTGATTACTGCTGTGACCTCTCCTAGCTGCAAGTATAGACAGAATTCCTTTTTTTATTAAATGAATGAACTACTTTTGTGGACAAGAAATCTTTCTAGGTATCTGGGGAGAAAACAACCCCTTATTTTTGCTACATTGCATTAGAAGACTCATTTTGAGGTCCCAAAACTGCTGAATTTCTTCTAGAAAAGTCAGCCTTTTTTTTTTTTTCCTAGCAGAGTTGAGAGGTTCCTCTTGGCAGGCCTGGTGACAAACTGTGGCCTACAAGTATTTATATGGACTTGATGTGTTTCTTATGCATGTATGTGTGAATGACAGTTAAAATATAAGTGGAGAGACTTGACTGCCCAAACATAAGGGATTAAATGATAGCATCTTTTCAGGAACAGTTCACCAAGGCTGCATATGTAACAGAGATTACTGGAGATCAGGTACCTTATCTCTTATCTGCTGGTCAAGCAGAGTCATCACTAGCAGGAAAAAGACCTCACATTTTAGGACAGCAATTTGTTTGGGACTGTGAAACAAGTTATAGTATTGCCTTGCAGCAGCCAGGAAACCATGGACTTTCAGACTGAATTACTTCTGGAACGAAAATGTGTCTTGGTTAAAGTTTAAACTTAATTTTAAATGAGAAAGAAGCCTGCAAGTGTTAGGTGGCTGTGAACTTGATCTTGGAACTTCTTGAGTTAGTTGAGCTAGCAGACATGTTAATCTAGTAGTGGGCTTTTCTGTAACACTGTAGTGATGCCGCCTGGGCTTCCTTTAGCAACTTATTACTTCACATATTTGTTGTATTTGCTGATTATAGGCATAGTGGGGTAATATACTCAGTGGTGTGTTTCTCCAATTCTTTCCAGATGCTATGAAGTACACTATTGTGGTGTCTGCCACAGCATCTGATGCAGCACCCCTTCAGTATCTGGCTCCCTATTCCGGCTGCTCCATGGGTGAATACTTCAGAGACAATGGAAAACACGCGTTAATCATCTATGATGACTTGTCCAAGCAGGTTAGGAAACATTGTTTATAGGCCTTATAGTCTAACATGGTGTTTGTAGCTGTAAGATCACCTCAAGTTTAGAAATTCAAAAATGTTAAATGAGCTTCTGAGGTCTGAAAGCTTTCTTTATACCATGCAGGCTGTTGCCTATCGTCAGATGTCTCTGCTGCTGCGTCGTCCACCTGGCCGTGAAGCCTACCCAGGTGATGTGTTCTACCTGCACTCTCGCCTGCTGGAGAGAGCAGCCAAAATGAATGACTCCTTTGGAGGTGGCTCTCTGACCGCCTTGCCTGTCATTGAAACTCAGGCTGGTGATGTATCTGCTTACATTCCAACCAATGTCATCTCCATCACTGATGGACAGGTAGGACTTCTTCACATCCCAGTGTACATCTGTGTTATTTACTGTCAGGTCTTTGAGGAGGCTTCCAAGCTTCTAACCAAGATAATAAACCAATTATCTCTTACAGATTTTCTTGGAAACTGAATTGTTCTACAAAGGTATCCGTCCAGCCATCAATGTTGGTCTGTCTGTGTCTCGTGTAGGTTCTGCTGCTCAGACTAGGGCTATGAAGCAGGTAAGCATTAAACTGATGCTCCTCTTGCTAGAGATGAGTAGTGTGTAGGATTTCCAACCCATTTCACTCTAAAGAGCTGTGAATAGAGAGGGAACAAAGCTTTGGATTCCTTAGTGTTATGAAACTATAAAAGAACAAACTTTGGGTATCTCTTTGATATTTCCATTACTTGTTGAGTGAGGTGGGGGAGAAAAGAAAATAGTATCTGCATAAAGATGTAGGATTATGTTTCAGTATGGTGAGCTGGGTACTGAACTAGAAATGGAGAATGTTCTCTTAACCCTGTGCTTTTAGTCCGTATATGGAATTAGAGGTTTAATATCAATGGTCACTGTTTTAGGGGAAGCATGCTTATATTAAAAGGTGGGATATTTAGAAATGCAAATAATCATCTGTCAGAATCTTGGGGTTCACTTTTCTGGTATGGAAAGCAAAGCTGACTTGTGACAACTGTCATCTGAAGATAACCTGCAAACTCAGAGATGTTTAAAAGGGGATCAAACTCAGTCTGATCTGTATCTTTTGTTGTAGGTGGCAGGTACCATGAAGCTGGAATTGGCTCAATATCGTGAAGTAGCTGCCTTTGCCCAGTTTGGCTCTGATCTGGATGCTGCTACACAACAGCTGCTGAACCGTGGTGTACGTCTGACAGAGCTTCTCAAACAAGGACAATATGGTGAGTGTCTTGAACTTTAAAAGCCTGCATTTCACATTAGTCTCTTGTGCTAACAAGATTGGTCTGTTGCAGAATTTACCGTGTCCATTCTGTGCGCATGGTAAATGAAGACTTGCTTGAACCATGTTGTATATGTGCAATTGATCTTCAAAGAAAGGACTGCATAGTACTGATGCGTCCTGATGTGAGAGTTACTGATGGTATGAGTGCTCTCTTTTCTGCAGTTCCCATGGCTATTGAGGAACAGGTTGCAGTCATCTATGCTGGTGTAAAAGGTCACTTGGACAAGCTGGAGCCCAGCAAAATTACTAAATTTGAGAGTGCTTTCCTAGCTCATGTACTGAGCCAGCACCAGGCCCTCCTCTCCACAATCAGGTATGATGATTTATCCTGCTTGATCCCAAGGGTATTGATTTGATGGCTGGAGTGCAGATAATGATCACTGAACTATTAATTTAGTGTATCCCAGAACATCAGGCCTTAAGCTGCCTGTACCAAACTGGAAATTAAATCAGCCTTCCAGCTTTCCAAAGCTTAGCTTCGTGACTTTGGTTCTTAGGAAATCCAGTTGATGCTTAAAATGGAGAAAGGGTGTTTTTTTAGTAGTAAAAATTCATGCATCAAACAGAAATGTTTTAATTCATCTACTAATTTTGTTAGAAATTGGAAGATTTGCTGTGAAGCCTTTGTCTTAGGGATTGGCCATCTATTTCTGTGTCAGAAGTTTAACTAAACTCTTTCAACAGGACTGAAGGGAAGATCTCTGACCAGACAGAAGCTAAGTTGAAGGAAATAGTCACAAGTTTCCTGGCTACTTTTGAGGCATAAACTTAAAACTCTT
The DNA here is from genome assembly GCA_013186435.1 of Turdus rufiventris. Lineage (NCBI taxonomy): Eukaryota > Metazoa > Chordata > Aves > Passeriformes > Turdidae > Turdus > Turdus rufiventris. The sequence continues at coordinate 79,954 of PYHW01009242.1, read as the reverse complement.
CAAATAGACCAGGCTCTTGTGATACAGTGCTCCAGTTCCATCAAAGATTTAAAAGTATGTGCAACTTGAATGTACAGATCTCAATGAGAATAAAAGTTCCTATGTAAAAAGGCTTGTATATTCTGATTGCCTTCTGGATAGCTGCTTTCACCTTTAAAACTGTGGAGGACTCCCTGTGACAAGTGCTTGCTTAAAGGAACTCTGAAAAATTTGGGGTATCCTAACTCCCCAGCTGGATCAAACTCCCCTTACATGAATGAGGAGGTGTAGCAATTAGTTTCTGGAGCTATGACCACAGTTCCTGTTGTGACAGAGCTGAGGGTTGCTCTTGCAGTTTTCATACTTTTTGCCAGGCAGCTGATCTCTGAGAAAGGCATTCAGCTGGGGAAACAGTTTATGTTGTCTTGTCATAGGTGGTAACTAGTTGACCATCACAGGAATCTCTAACAGCCTGATACTGTTACAGAGTATTTCTTAGAATTGCTGGTTAACCTATCCTGGGGCCTGGCTTTTGGAAGATGGGTTCTCTCAGATCTGTGGTCCTTATGTCTCGGGACAACTGTAGTTGATTCTAATTCTGTCAGTAAACTGTCAGCAACTGTTAGTGGGGGGGAGGGAGGTTATATACCAGGACATTGCTTTCATTTCACAACTTCTGCATGCCACATGAAGCATGAGGTCCCAGTGTTAGACCTAGTTGGGATGTAGGAAAGTTAAAAGTTGCTCTACTTTGTGTGGTGTATTCAACTTTGCCTAGTACACTGGAGCTTGGTCCTTAATCCTTGGTGAGCTTTTGTACTGCAGTTACCTGTGATCAGGACTGCTCTTGAGGCTATTCACTCTGTTCCCAGTTACAGTAATTTCACGACTATAAGGTGCACCGGATTATAAGGCGCACCTCAGGGAGTCGGCAATTTCCGCAACTTTGTACATTATATAAGGCGCACTGGACTATAAGGCGCACTTTTTTTTTAGCTAGCATCCGTGCCGCGCGCAACAAAGTAACAAAGTAGTAACGCCTCTCTGCCCACGCTGCTCCTGGCACATGGGGCCACCCCCTGCCTCCCTGCCCGCGCTGCTCCTGGTGCCTGGGGCCGCCCCCCGCCTCCCTGCCTGTGCTGCTCCTGGCACCTGGGACCGCCCACGGNCCCCCCCCCATCGCTACTCAGCGCTTCTGCGGCACTGCCCCCCCTCGCGGCTCTCACTTCTGGGTTGGTAAATTTCGCAACTTTGTCTATATATAAGGTGCACCGGACTATAAGGTGCACGTCCGGCTTCGGGCCAAAATTTTGGTCAAAAGGGTGCGCCTTATAGTTGTGAAATTACTGTAATTTCCTTCACAGGAGCATCTTGCCTCCTAGTTCAAACCTGCTGTATTACAGGCAGCTAGAAGCATTCTCACACAGTTACAGGCTAACAAGCTGCTCTGTTGTACTGGGTCTGACTGAGGTAAAGTTCACAGCCCTCACAGTGCTGTGCTTTGCATTAGTAGCTGGAAGGGTATTGATAACAGACCATTGTTTTGGCTACTGCTGAGCAGCACTGTCCCTCTGATATTCCTTCCCCCCCATGAAAGGGAGGGGAGTGGACAAGATCCTGGGAAGGGACACAATCAAGCCAGCTGACCCAAATTTGCCAAAGGGATATTCCATACTGATGCTGTTTGGGATTGCCTAAAAACAGAGGCCAGACAAAATTAAGGGAATAAAAAGCAGTTCTATTTCTTGAAGGGCCTTCAGGTACATTTTGGGCAGGTGAAGCCCACCCAGGGGCTACACCCAAAAAAATGGATGACAGATCACAAGTTTTCATACTAAGTTTGGTCCATTTGCATATTGGGGGTTAATCTTTCAATTACAGCTTCTGGTAATGAAGTAATTTACCCCAAATTTGCTCTCCCCTCAACTCACTTTTGTTTATATTTCTCAGGGCCTGAGACAGTAAGGTGTCCTTTATTCCCAGGCCTAGAGAGGATCTGTTTTGTCTGACCAAAATGGGAAAACAGTAGCTAACACTATATGGAGTTTAGAGTTATACACTAGAGAATTGCAGGATTGCAAATATATGAAAAATAGAAAAGTTAAAATTCTAAGGTATCAATACCATATGATGTCAGCTCAGGTATATAAAACTAATGGAGAGAAGAGGAAAGAGGGGCATTCATGAGTCTTCAGAGTTTGCCTTCCAGAGAAACCATTACACGTGTTGAAGCCCTACTTCCCAGAAAGTGTCTGAACATCACTGCTGCTGGGAAGTAGAGGTTGACTTTTCTTTCCTTTAGCTTATGCGTGCATAGACTCGCTTATTTCTTTCACTCTAATAAAACTGCCTTATCACCCACTGGTTGTTCTCCATCTTATTCTCTCCCTGTCCCATTAAAAAAGGGAGTGATAAAGCAGCTTAGTAGGCACCTGGCACCCAGCCAAGATCAGCCTGCTACATCTGTAAAGGGCCTGAATGTTTGGAGTGTGACCTCTGCAGTATAGGAAACAACACTTTTTTTAGCCTGGGAGTGTCAGACATCTTTCTGGGGAGAGCTGGCATGTTAGAGTGGGGGTGCCTGGGAAAATCAGCTGTTATAGCCCCTTTATACCATGAGGGTGTGGATTTGTAATGATGGCTTGTGCCCTCTTGGGAGTGTGGACAGAGCTAGTCTAGTTTAAATCAGCCTCAGGTTACAATTAAACAGATTTGTTTCAGTAAGTGGAAAATGTTTTTTTTTTTTTTTTTACATTACTGTACATTTTTAGCTATCCATATGTTAAAGCAGGCAGCAGGTCAGGGCAGCAGGTGTGATTCAGGTTTTCCAGTAGTGTCCTATCAGCTGCTTTCATCTTTAAGTACTGCTCAGAGGTTGTTTACCTGGCATCTCCTCTTGGTCAGTGGCCCATAATAAGGTATGAATAAGGGCAGGATGTGTATTGTGAAGGAGGGTTGTGTCTTATGAGAAGCAGCTGAGGGAGCTGGGGTTGTTTAACCTGGAAAAAAGGAGGCTCAGGAGGCACCTTTTTGTACTCTACAACCACCTGAAAGGAGGTTGTAGCAAGGTGGGAGTTGGTCCCTTCTCCGAAGTGGCAAGTGACAGGACAAGAGGAAATGGTCTCCAGGTGCACCAGAGAAGGTTTAGATTGGATATTAGAGAAACTTCTTCATGGAAAAGGTGGTCAGGCATTGGAACAGGCTGCCCAGGGAAGCGGTGGAGTCACTATCCCTGGAGGGATTTAAAAGATGTGTAGATGAGGCACTTGAGGACATGGTTTAGTGGTGGGCTTGCCAGTGCTGGGTTAATGGTTGGACTCAGTGATCTTGGAGGTCTTTTCCAACCGAAACAATTCTGCAGTTCTATGAAACCTTTCCAAAATACAGTAATTTCATGACTATAAGGCGCACCCTTTTGACTAAAATTTTTCCCCGAACCTGGAAGTGCGCCTTATAGTCCAGTGCGCCTTATATAATGGACAAAGTTGCAAAATTTGCCAACCCAGAAGTGTGAGCCATGAGCCAAGCCACAAAGGGGAATGGCGCCGCGGGAGCGCCAAGCCACGAGGAGGGGCGGGATCGGGCGGCCGCGGTCGGCAGGAGCCGGGCGGGGTGGGCAGGACTGGGCAGCCCCTGGCCAGCAGCAGCCGCACAGGGAGAGAGGGAGCGGGCAGTCCCGAGCCGCTCCTAGCCGCCCGCAGTCCCGAGGCACCCCTAGCCCAGTGGGGGGACGGCAGGGCCAATCCAATCCCGCACAGCACCAGCAGGAGAAAAGCGGGACCAATCCGAGTTCGCCCAGCCCTGACGGAGGAGGCAGCGGAGCCAATCCGAGCTCGCCTGGCCCTGGCAGGGGAAAAGTGGGACCAATCCGAGCTTGCACGGCCCCGGCAGGGGAAAGGCGTGACCAATCCGAGCTTGCACGGCACTGGTAGGGTAAAAGCGGGGCCAATCCAAGCCTGCACATCCCCAGCGGAGGGGCAGTGGGGCCGATCCGAGCCTGCACGGCCCTGGCAGGGGAAAAGCAGGACCGATCGGAGCCCGCCTGGCCCCAACAGGGGAAATGCGGGGCCGATCCGAGCTTGCCCGGCCCCGAGCCGCCCTGAGCCGAGGCGGCCCTGAGCCACCCTGAACCGCAGCAACCCCGAGGTGTGAGCTGTGGCCTCCCAGAGCCGTGGCAGTCCCAAGCCACCTCGACCCCCGCCTCGCCAGCCAGGGGCGGGAGGAGAGCCGGGCCCCACGCATGGGGAGGGCGCTTGGGGCTGCGTTTAAAGGCTACTCCAATCTGTGAAAAATGTTTGCAAATTGAGCACCTGCCAGTAAACTCCACTATCGCGGGATTCCGTTACTACTTCATTACTTTGTTGCACACGGCACGGATCTTCGCGGCAAAAAAAAAGTGCACCTTATAATCCGGTGCGCCTTATATAATGTACAAAGTTGTGAAATTTACTGACTCCCGGAGGTTCGCCTTATAGTCTGATGCACCTTATGGTCGTGAAATTACTGTACTCTGGCAAATCCATGCCAAGCTAGCTGGGGAAAGCACTGCAGGTTGTACGGGCATGGCCATGCAGCTTCTGGCTGTGTTGCTCACCCTTTGCTTGGCATTTCCCTTGGGAAGCCGTCCAGGTTAATTAAGTTTTGCTATCAGTAGTGGGTTTCTCCCATGGCATGCCAATGCTGGTACCTTGTGTTCCCCCTGATATCCTCCATCTGCAGCAGTGTACCTTGTTCCCCCAACCCATTGAGACCTACGAGTGCACAGTGGGCAAGGCAAGTGGGGTGAATGTAACCATGTGTGAGTGGGGACACTATGCCCCAGAGTGCAACCTGCTGGGCAAGCTGGTGGCGGAGCACAGCGGCAGGATGCGGGAGGCATGGTATAGGGCCCACTTCTGGGTGAGTGTCCTAGTTTGGAGGACAGGTGTCTGCTAAGAAAGGCAGGAGCCTCTCTTTGAAATGGAGAATGTAAACCCCCTCCCTCCAAATT
>PYHW01009242.1:48811-64454 GCA_013186435.1 Turdus rufiventris | reverse complement strand
ATTTGTTTGAACCTTTTGTCAATAAATAGACTCTGTGACCACCTGTAATTTTGCAGTGCGTATTAGGGGGCTACCCCACGCTGCTGCCTAGCGCTGAATAAACATACACTTTCTAACTTTAAATTGTTAGAGTGTCTTTTGTCCGTCACAGTTGAGTATCGGTACTAGACCAATACTCATATTTTGGTAAATCAGTATATTACAGGAAGTGTCTGGACTGGTCCAGTTCCAACTTGCAGGGTCCTATAGAAAATCAAGGTAAAGTCTCCAGATATGTGCTGGGTGGGGAAAAACACAACAGCCTGGACAGGCATTAACTGAAAACAGGGACAAAACCACGTTTTTATCCATTTTGAAATTATGCTTTTCTCCACAAAGATATTTTGATCAGAAAATATATTTTGTGTTATTTATGGCAATTAGCTCTGAGTATACAGTTGACTCCCCTGAAGACAAGGACCCTGGAACTGCAGAAGCAACATCACCAGTGAGATAAGCAACAGCCATCAGTGCACAGTGGGTTTCCATTTCAGATGGATGACATCATACCCTCCCACAAGAATAAAAATGTCCAGCTCTACCCAAACACATGCAGCTAGAAATACTTTTTCTAGTTGAAGACCTGGCCTGGGATCTGTACCATAAAGCAGCAAATTTCTGTATATGCACTGCATATCTGCTCAAGGATGTCTTGATTGCAAAAACAACACAATGCATTTTTTCCTCTGCTTGAAAACTATGTTTTTCGTGGAGATCTCTGCATATATATCAGAAATTTTGGACAAAGAGCTCCATTTACTCACCTGCAGATTTTAATTCAGGTCATTTGAGACTAATACATACTAAAATACTTCTGTCTTCACTACCATTTAATAATGTCAGCTCCATCAAGGGTGATGATCATGGAATCACAGAATGGTTTGGGTTGGAGGGCACCTTAAAAATCATCTAGTTTCGACCCCTCTGCCATGCGTAGGGACACCTTCCACTAGACCAGGTTGCTTAGAGCCCCATCCAACCTGTCCTGGAACACTTCCAGGGATGGGGCAGCCACAGCTTCTCTGGACAACCCATGCCAATGCCTCACCACCTTCACAAGAAAGATTTTCTTCCCAATATCTAAATTCTAAATGATACTTATTCCAACTTTCTGAGGGTCAGTTTAAAGGCAACAGTTGCTTAAAGAGGTGGGGGGAGGTGAGGTGTCCATGCAGTGGACATAATTCTGGAGTTGGGACACCCCCACTAATGATGGGCAGAGCAGTGCATTTCCCTCAAACCCTTGCTCTCATGTTCAGACATGTTGGATCTGGGAAGGAGTGGCTCCCGGGAGAGCTTGGACATCTGAGATGCTTAGTTGTGTCCTGTGAGGCCATTACTTGAGACAAAGAAGATGTTCTGGCATTAAGTAAATGGAGAGGGAATATGGGGAGCAAAGGGCTGGGAAGGAGGCATGAATTTTCCTGGGAAATCCTGGTGCCTTTGTTACTCCTAGCTTCACCTTCCACCTCTTTTTTCCCTTTCTCTCTCCCTCAAGCCAAGCAAAGACCTTTTTTTTTTCAAAGTTGCAAGTACCTTTGTGAAGTGACCCTTAGACCAAGTTGTTTTGAGTAAAGCCTCTGCCAGCCACTGCTGAATAATTATTATTTCCATCATCCTCCTTCTCAGCCTTGGAAACTGATCTGTATTGTGTAATTACTTTTTTTTTTTCAAAATATAACTTGCCCCAGGGTTAAAAAAACATTTAACAAAACTACAGGTCAGAGACAAGACACCATTTTAGAAAGGGGTCCATGGATGGAGAGATGCCCATGGGGATTTCTCACCTCAGTGGCATAGGCTAATCTGCACCAGGGAAGCAATATTTGGGAGCAAGATTTCACAGTGACGTTAATGGCCTGGCAAAGAGACATGGCAGAGGCTGGGTGTTAAGAGACTGAGCACTTCAGCCCTTTGCACAATTGACATTGGCACCTGCATTGGGAGTCAAGTGGGAGGCTTTTTCTCAGTTTCCTATTAACCATTTATTTTTAATTAAAGGCAGTTACCAGTCAGCTGCCAGTGACCAGCTGGGAGACTAAATGGGTGGTCCCTAAACATAATGTTCCCTTGTGGCTCAAGGGTTGGTGTCATCAGCAGAATTTTGGGTTCTTTGAACACGGGGCAACTTTTGCGGCACCTGGCCTTGCTGGAGTCAGATGGGCTCCGTCTATCTGTTAAGGGCAAAAGGATTTTAGCCCATGAACTGATGGAACTCATTGAGAGGGCTTTAAATTAGGTTTAAAGGGGGAAGAGGATGCAACTGGGCTGTCCAGAAGCAAGCCTAAGGATGGTAAGCCAGAATCAGGGGTGAAATCAGCAACTCAGCTGAAGTGCGTGTATACTAATGCATGCAGCATGGGTAATAAACAAGAAGAGCTGGAAGCCATGGTGCAGCAGCAAAGCTATGATGCAGTCACCATCACGGAAAAGTGATGGGATGACTCACACAACTGGATGGCTACAAGCTTTTCAGAAGAGACAGGATAGGGAGAAGAGGTGGAGGGATGGCTGTTTATATAAGGGAGGCTTTTGATGCCATGGGTGTTGAAACTAATGGTGATGAAGTTGAATGCCTATGGGTAAGAATTAAGGGGAAGGCCAATAAGGCTGACATCCTGGTGGGAGTCTTATAGACCACCCAACCAGGAAGAAGAGGTGGACAACTTATTCTATAAGCAGCTGAAGAATGTTTCAGGATCATCAGCCCTTGTTCTTGTAGGTGACTTCAACCTGCCAGACATATGTTGGGAAGTTAATAAAGCATAAAAGAAGTAGTCCAGGAGGTTCTTAGAGTGTGTGGAGGACAACTTTTTGTCACAGCTGGTGAGTGAGCTCACCAGGTGAGGGACTATGCTAAACATGTTGTTTATAAATAGAGACAGGCTGGTGGGACAGGTGGTGGTTGGAGGCCGTTTGGGGCATAGTGATAATGAAATTGTAGAGTTCTGGATATTAGGTGAAATAAGGAGGAGCAGCAATAAAAATTTCATGCTGCACTTCTGGAGGGCAGACTTTGGCCTATTCAAGAGACTTATTTGGAGAGTTCCTTGGTAAGCAGCCTTTAAAAACAAAGGAGTCCAGGAAAGGTGGGCTGTGGGAATACAACTGGAGAGCAGAACTGCTACTACTGCTCAGCTTGTCACAACCGACGTGGATCTGTTAGCTGTAGTAGGCTGCAAGCCTTGGCAGGAGTGAGTAGGCCCAAGCCTTGGCAGAAGTAAGCAGGATTTTAGAGAAGGAATGTAAGAGATAAGAAGGTGCTTGGTACAGAGTGCTTAGTTTGCAGTTTCTATGGGGATTTGCTGGAAATATTGTATCTACCTGGCTAACTTAAACGAGGCCTAGATTGAGCAATGTTATCTAGTTACAATTAAGCAATATACCTTAGTTACATGAATATTATTGGTGCCCTATTTTTAGTAACAATAGAAAAAGTATATAAACTTTGCTTTGTGGATCAATAAACGGCTTCATGGGTCCTTGCAAATCATGAAGACCCTGTCCCTTCTTTTCCACCGCCGTCAGTGGGCATGCTTCAAAACAGAGATCTTGAGGGCACAGGAACAGACCATCCCCATGTGCCAAAAGATGGGTCCATGAGGCAAATGTCCAGCCTGGATAGGCAAGGAGGTTTTGAAGGAACTTAGGAAAAAAAGAGGATGTATCATCTTTAGAAGGAGGGTCAGGTATCTCAGGAATTATTTAAGGGGGTTGCTAGGGCATGTAGGAAAAAAAAATTAGACAGGCCAAAGCTCAGTTAGAACTTAATTTGGCAACTTTTGTGAAGGAGAATAAAAAACGTTTTTACAAATATATTAACAGCAAAAGGAAGGGTAAGACCGACCTCGGTTATCTACTGAATGCAGAAGGGAATTTAGTTACTGCAGATGGGGAGAAGGCGGAGGTGTTTAATGCCTTCTTTACCTGTCTTTAGTGGAAAGACGGCTTGTCCTCATGACAACTGTCCTCCTGGATTGGTAGATGGTGTCAGGGAGCAGAATGGTCCCCCTATTATCCAGGAGGAGGCAGTCAGAGAACTGCTGAGATGCTTGGATATCTATGGGACCAGATGGGATCCATCCCAGGGTGATGAGGGAGCTGGTAGATGAACTTGTGAAGCCGCTCTCCATCATTTACTATCAGTCCTGGCTCACTGATGAAGTTTCAGATGACTGGAAGCTGGCCCATGTGACACCCATTCATAAAAAGGCCAGTTACTCTGACCTCGGTACCCAGTAAGGTAATGGAACAGTTTATATTGTGTGTCATCATGCAGCACTTACAAGATCCCAGGGTATCAGACCTAGCCAGCATGGGTTTAGGAGGGGTAGGTCGTGTTTGACCAACCTGATATCCTTTTATGACCAGGTGACCTTCCAGGTGGATGCGGGAAACGCTGTGGATCTTGTGTACCTGGACTTCAGCAAGGCCTTTGACACTGTCCCACAGCATACTCCTGGAAAAGCTGGCAACCCATGGCTTGGACAGGAGCACTCTGCTGGGTTAAGAACTGTCTGGATGACTGGGCCCAGAGAGAGGTGGTGGACGGTGCTGCATCCAGCTGGCCACCAGTCACTAGTGGTGTCCCTCAGAAATCTGTGCTGGGGCCAGTTCTGTTCAATATTTTTATTGACAACATGGATGAGGGTATTGAGTTTATCATTAGTAAATTTGCAGTTGACACTAAGCTGGGAGTGTGTGTCTATCTGTTGGAAGGTAGTAGGGCTCTGCAGAGCAACCTGGAATGGTTGGATAGATGGGCAGAGTCCAGTAAGATGAATTTTAATAAGTCCAAGTGCTCAGTCCTGCATTTTGGCCACAATAACCCCCTGCAATGTTACAGGCTGGGGACAGTGCAGATGGACAGTGCCCAGGCAGAAAGGGACCTGGGGGTGCTGGTCGACAGCCGACTGAACATGAGCCAGCAGTGTGCCCTGGTGGCCAAGAAGGCCAATGACATCCTGACCTGTATCAGAAATAGTGTGGCCAGCAGGACCAGGGAAGTCATTCTTCCCCTGCACTTGGCACTGGTGAGGCCACACCTTGAGTACTGTGTCCAGTTCTGGGCCCCTCAGTTTAGGAAGGACGTTGAGACACTTGAGCGCATCCAGAGGAGGGCAACAAGGCTGATGAGAGGCTTGGAACACAAGCCCTATGAACAACATCTGAGGGAGCTGGGGTTGTTTAGCATGGAGAAAAGGGGATTAAGAAGTGACCATATCACTCTCTACAACTTCTTGAAAGGTGGTTGTAGACAGGCGAGGATTGGTCTCTTTCTTCAGTCAACAACTGACAGAATGAGAGGACACAGTCTCAAGGTGTGCCAAGGGAAATTTAGGTTGGATGTCAGGAAAAAGTTTTTTATGGAAAGGGTGGTAAAGTACTGGAATTGTCTGCCTGGGGAGGTGGTGGGGTCACCATCCCTGGATGTATTTAAAAAAGATTGGATGTGGCATTCAGTGCCATGGTTTAATTGAGGTGTTACTTAGGGCATGGGTTGTACTTGATCTTAAAGGTCTCGTCCAACCTAGTGGTTCTGTGATCCTGTGAATCTGTGATTCTGTCATTCTATTTTTTTCCACTAATCTGGTAATTTTTGGTATTGCAGAAGTGGGGAGGAGATGGATGCAAAGGGGATGCTTAGGAAAAGAGGTGTGAGGTTGTGCTGCATCTTTTGAGGAAGAAAGGAAGGAAAATTCTTGTGCTACAATGTGTACAGGGATGAAGAACTGAGCAATGCAAGTCCCCTTAGTCCTGCCTGAGCTTGAACCCTCTATCTGTATATTACTGTGAATGGCCAGTTTTGGGTGTGCACACCCGAGAATGAGGGTGAATGCATGACCACAATCTACCCCAAGTGCTTTGGTCCTGGTGCCACCCAGCTGTCCCATAAGGCTGGGGACCATCAGCTGCTCCTGCCATGCCCACCGCTGCAAGTACTGGTCTGAGTGTCCCCTCCTGCAATGACATCTGTCCCTTGTGAGTGAGGGTGACCAGGCTGCCATGCAGTTGTTATCTCCTTTTTCTGCCTTATTTTCTTCCAGGACAAATTGGATTGGGAACGGGCACCCCAGGAACAAGAAGGGGAGCTCAAAGTGGAGTGGCTGATGGGGGTGGCTGCTAATGGCATTTCCTGGAGACTGAGCACTTAGGCAAGGACTCCTCAAAACAGTTTTCAGGGACAGTGAAGCTGAAATGGGTGAAAATAAAAAAGCCTTCTGCAGCACTAGATTCCTCATCTGCCTGTGTCTTAGGGTGACTATATTATACTTGCATCCCCAATTGTCTGTTCTGTTTATGCTGGATATTAAGTTCTGCAGCTTTAAGACTGGTTCTGAGAGCGAAGGGGGGGGGAAAGAAGTGCACAGTTTGTTTTCAGAAACTGCACTCACTCCTCTGCATTCCTGCTCCTGGACTGTGTTGTCTGCAGCATGGACAGCCAGAGAGAGCTCTCCTTTGCTTTTTAGTTCTTTTTTTTTGCTAGCTGAGGCAGAGAAGTTCCACGGACTGTGGCTTTTCTTTTTCTTGGAACTGTTCAAATCTGCTCTGGACTGAAAACCCAGAAAAACACCAGGAACTCACATCTGTGGCCCACTGGGCCCTGGACATGGTATTTTCCAGCGCAGGAGGGACTCTATAAGAGACTCAGCAAGCCAAACTACACTCCACAAAAAGGGCTTTCTGAATTTGCCATCTCTTTGGAGATGCCGAGAGGTTTTATTGTTTAATATTATTCATTTTTTATGCTTGTGAATACTTTGCTTGTTAATAAACAGTTTTTTCACTTTTCTCTAAGGAAATGTTTTCCCGAACCAGTTGAAGGAGGGGCCACTTGAATTTGCTTTCTAGAGGGACCCCATTCGGAGGTTTCCTCCCAAATTTGCCCTAAACCAGGACACCCTCTCTGACATGGCAAAGTTCACTGACAGTCTTGATACCCTGAGCACACCCAAGCATGCCATCCTCTGTGGGACAATGCAGATCACTCAATGAGGAAGAAAGAAAACAAGGTGCAATAGGGATAATGCTACTCTGCATCCGGGTATAAAATCTTGTAGAAAAAGTAAATATATCATTCATTGTGACACATTCTACATAAACCCCAGAGGGTGGATAGCTACTAGTAGATGTTAGCTGGTTTTATATATCAGAGAAGTCAGAATTGATACTGAAATTTTGTCTGTAGCTTTTTGGAGATGAGAGGAATGTTGGATTTGTCTTTACAAACAAGCTGTGGAGCTGCTGGTAGATAAGACTAGCACTGAGCAATAAAAGAAACAATGGGATAGATTCCACTGATTGCTGAATGGAAAGATATTTGCCTTTACAAACTGTAGGTTTGCTGATAAATTAAATTGGATATTGAACGATGGAAGAAGCAATGGGGAAAAACTATGAATTAAAAATTAAAAGGGAGGGTTATATATTAGAGGGGAATCTTAGGTATCAGGCATTCCGCATTCCGGGAAGTCTGTACCTCTCAAGTACCTCAGCCAATGGGGGAAGAAAGAGGGAAATGCGATAGGATAGGATAGGATAGGATAGGATAGGATAGGATAGGATTAAAAGGAGGCTGCGTCCTCCAAAAATTTGAGAGATCCCAGGGGAATGCCCCATGGCCTCTCCCTTTATTTGAATAAATCAAAAAGGACTCCTCTGTCGCCTTTTTGGACATAAACCTCTGGTGTTTGTGGATTAATTTTCCTGACAAATTGCAAGTTTGCTAGTACAGTAATTTCATGACCATAAGGCACACTGGACTATAAGGCGCACTTTTTTTTTTGCAGCGAGGAACCGCGCGACGCGCAACAAAGGAACAAAGTACTGGCAGGGGCTCAATTTGCAAACATTTTTCAAAGATCGGTGTAGCCTTTAAACACAGCTCCAGGCGCCCTCCCCGTGCAGCAGGCCCCGGCACTCCCGCCCGCCCCCAGTGCCGTCTGGCACGGCTCCTGGCTCCCACCGCGTGGCCATGCTGCGTCCCGGCTTCCACCCGGCCAGCGGCGGCAGTGCTTCTCCCCGCTTTCCTGCGGCGGCGGCTGCGCCACTTCACTTCCCTGGGCTTGTGCTGCTTGTTGCCGCTTTTCTGCGGCCGTGCCGGTGGCGCTTTGCAACAACCACGGGGGCAGCACCGCCGCAGCCCCCGCTTTCCCCCAGCCACTTGGGCCACGCCGCCGCTGCTCCAATGCCGCCGCCGAGCGGGCTCTGTTCGGGGCTGTTGCGGGCTCACACTTCTCGTTCCCCCCGGCCCGGCGCCACCCGGCTTCTCGTTCACCCCGCGCCCGGGCTGGGGCCGGCGGCAGCTCCCTCCCTCCCCTCGCAGCTCCTGCCAGCTATGGCCGCCCGCTCCCGCCCCTCCCTCGAGACTCGGCGCTCCCACGGCACCGTCCCCCCATTGCGGCTCGCACTTCCAGTTTGGCAAATTTTGCAACTCCTATTAAAGAAACTTAGTCTGCCTTGTGCATTCCCTAAATGTGTCAGTGATCTAGGAGGCATCTTTGTTAAAAATGTGGTAAAGTTTCTACAAACTCTTGAGTAATTTAGAAGGTGAAATAACCACATGTGTCATGGTTTAGGAATGGTATTCCCCAATTTAGTGTTCCCACTGAAACACTCCAAACCATGCATTGCTTGCTCACTCCTCCTTCCTCCTCTCCCTTCCCCTGCAGCTGTCTGAAGAGAAAAATTGGAAGCATGGAGGGTAAAGATCACAAATTGAAATAGAACAACTTGCTGGAAACAGCAATGAAATAAGACAATGAACAGTAACAGCAACAATACTAATGACAGAGTGTACAAGAAAAAGAGGCGAACAACTCACAGTGATTGCTCACCCTGCAGAAACCCTGGATAATACCCAACCCTACACAATCAGAAAAGGAGTCCTTTCCCCTTCCTGGAAAATTATGTACGGTGGTATAGAATAATCTCCAGGTCCTAGGCATGCCCTCTCCTGGCTACTGGAAAAAAAATCAAGCCTGTCCTGACTGGAACCAGGACATTATCCACCCCTTATTTTATACCATCTAGACCTTCCAACTATATACATATATTGGCAATGGAGAGAGGGGGGCATTTGAGTTTGGATCAAAAGCATATTTTATTGACTATACAAAGAATTTATATAGGGTTTTACTTGTATGGCACTTATATAGGGTTCTATTTTTGGTAACAATTTTCCATTGGTTACACATTCTTCATGACATCATATCACCTGGTAACCTTATCACAAAGTTTCACAACATGTTTCTTGCTCGCTTCTTGCCCAGGGAGCATTTATCTCTGTCTGTGTCTCCCACGGTTTCTGCTCGATTAGGCCTAAGATATCAGGTCCCTTTAACAGTTCCATTGTACTCTCTGTTTTATTCTCTATATACATATATGTACATATATACAGAAGCATGGATATTGTTTCCATACTCAATGGCCATCCCTCAAAGTTTTCTGTTAAGTTCATTTAGTCCATGACTTTGGATTCTATCTGTCCTAGATGTATTCCAGGGCTGGTGTGCTGTTAGCTGGTTGAAAGTTGCATCAGGACGTCATGACTGGTATATTTGGAGCAGTCCATACTCGTTGTTCATGGTACAGTAATTTCACAATTATAAGCTGCACCATTTTGACTAAAATTTTGATTGCAACCAGGAAATGCGGCTTACAATCAGGAGCGGCCAGTATATGAACAAAGTTCTGAAATTTCCCAACCTGGAAGTGCAAGCTGTGGTGCCGAGCCGAGCACCTGCCAGTAAAACCTGGGATTTCACGATTGTTACAAATTGGTTACTCTGTTGCGCGGCAGGTGGAGGCAGGCTCCCCCCGGCAGCGCGGGGGGGAGGCGGGGGGCTCCGTGTTGCCGGCAGCACAAGGAGGGGGGAGGTGGGGGGGCTCTGTGGCGCTGGCCCCACAAAGGGGGGGAAGGCAGGGGGCTCTGTGCCTCCCTCGCGCCGCTGCCACACGTGGGAGCAGACTCCATCCCTGCCTCCTGCTGTGGGTGCAAGCGGGCTCCCGCCGGCACCATGGGGCAGCANAGGCGGTGGGTGGGGGCGAGCGAGCCCGGCGGTGGCTGCAGTGGCAGCTGGCCCCGAGCAGCCCCACTGAGTGGCAGCACCGAGCTGGGCCACCCAGCCCCATCAGCAGCCCACAGAGGGCCAAGTTCGCCCGGCCCCGAGCCGAGCCAGTAAACCCTGCGATCCCGCGATTCCGTTACTAATTCGTTACTTTGTTGCACAGGGGGGGCCTCGCTGTGAACGAGAGTGCGGCTTATAATCAGGTGCAGCTTATATATGGACAAAGACCTAAATGTTGCTGACACCCGGAGGTGCGGCTTATAATCGGGTGCGGCTTGTAATAATGAAAAAACTGTAATTCTGGCATACAGTGACAGTATCATTCAGCAACCAATATACAATTCACCATTACAGACTGTTCTCACCCAAAAATCAAATGCCCCTGAATTACATATTGTGTTTGCCATCCCTCTGCATTACCCAACAAGTTCACCCAGGTTCTTGAGCAAAAATAATCCTATGGATGGGTTTGCCTTTGCTTGAGTCAGGACTAATTCAAACTGTCTTCCCTAACACATTTCTTGTATGCGCTGGGGGACTCTATCCCTGTCTAAGATAGATGGAGGTTTTGATTGGGCAGGGTCAACTCAATTGGTAGAGCCCCAGGTGTTAATGAACCAGATAGCCTTAGCTAAATGAAGATACCAATGTTTGAAGGTCCCACCACCCATTGTGTTCAATGTGGTTTTTAACAGTTCATTGTACCATTCAATTTTCCCAGAGGCTGGTGCACAACAGAGGGTATGATATACCCACTCAATACTGTGGTCTCTGGCCCAGGTGTCTATGAGGACGTTTTTGAAATGAATACCGTTGTCCAGCTCATTTCATTCTGAGGTGTTGTGTCACCACAGGACTTGCTTTTCAAGGCCCAAGATGGTGTTCCAGGCAGTGATGTGAGGCACAGAGTATGTGTCCAACCATTCAGTGGTTGTTTCCACCATTGTAATCACATTGCGCTTCCCTTGGCAGTTTAGTGGCAGTGTGATGTAATCGATCTGCCAGGCATCTCCATACTTATATTTTAACCATCGTACCCCATATCACAGAAGCTTTACTAGCTTGGCCTGCTTGACTGCACTGCATGTTTCACAATTATGGATAAACTGGGAGATAATGTCCATGTTTAAGTCCACCCCTTGGTCATGAGCCCATCTTTATGTTGGATCTCCTCCCTGATGGCCTTGATATGGGAAACTCATAGGCATATGATAATTTAGAATTTTAGAAGTATATAAGGTGCTTAGGTAGGAGGAGGGGAAGACAGAAATACATAGCTTATTTAGCAATTTTGTAAAAGTAGAGAAACAATTTGTTATAGAACATATAGGAACGCAACTTGTTAGGTAGAAACAACTTGTAACAAAACACATAAAGAATTTAGTTACTAAGTAAAGGCCATAGAGATAAGTAGTATATTATGAAAACTTAGTAAAGCAGAACTTAGGTATTGTGAAGACTCGATAAAGCAGAACCTGTGGATTGAGAAATCACCAAGGACAAGGCTCCTGGTTTTGGCCAGGACAAGCTGACCTGGGAACTTGCCAAACCCCCACTGTGCCTGCCCAGAGACGGGGTCAAACAGCGGACACCTGAGGAAGACATCTTTACTTCATCGGAAGAACCTCGCCCACAACCACCAGGAGACGTGGCACAGCAGAAGACTAATTATAATATGAGTCACAAGGAGGCGGAAAAGGGGAGGGGGTGGGCAGGCAGGGAGGTATAGGTTTTGGGGATCTATGTGTATTTAAACCCGAAACCTGTCTTGACTAGGTCCGCGTGTATGGTGGAAATATCCCCCATGTTTTCCAGCTGGAAATAACACATAGCACTTTTACAATTTTAAATTGTAAAGTCCTTATTCCGCAACTGAGCCTGAGGCATCATTGGCCCACTGAGCCAGAAATAATTCACCCTTATCCCTTATCTTGCCAGTCCAGATCCACCTGGGACACTTTAATCTTGGCAGTTCGATCTCCCTGTCTGTTTTTCAATGCTCCTTGTTAGCTCAATTCTTAGGTACATGACATACCTTTATAGCCAACTGCTCTACTGGAGTAGTGATGTCTTGCCACAATTCAGCAGCCCAGATGAGTTTACCTCTGGTCTGCTAATTTGTCTTTTTGCATTCATCCAGCCACCCCCATAGAGCATTTTCTACCATCCACGAGTCAGTGTAGAGTGTTGGCCATTTCTCTCATTCAGTGTTATCTAAAGCCAGCTGGACAGTTTTCAGCTCTGCCGCTTGACTTGATCCACCATGTCCTTCAATGTCACAATGGGGGAAGATGGAGACATGACATAACACTCATGGTTTCATGCATCAGAGCACCTTTAATGGCTTACACAGCTCTTATATACCGTATTCAAAAGACTCGAACCTGATTGGCTATGATTGGTTGCCACCCAGCTCATTGACCAATTTCTACCTGCTTATGTTCATGTCAGGGATTGGCTCTTTGTAGCCAAGCCCCTCCTCTTATGAAGCATACGGTTGCAGCTGTATGCTGTCATATTTCAATAGCTTCTGCAGCTCACTCTGTAGAAATATACAAGGCAGGTTTCCATTTTTGATGTAGCCCTACAATATGGCCGGAACCATCAGTGAAGAAAGCATATCATTTTATATTTTCTGGTAGCTGATTACATGGTGGGGCCTCCTCAGCATGTGTCACCTTTTCCTGGTGTCCTGGTTTGGAGGACAGGTACTGCCAAGAAAAAAGGCAGGATCTCCTCCTGAAATGGAGAGTGAAAATCCTCTCCCTCCAACTTATTGTAATTTGGAACTTAAGGGGCTCTCAGGCAAAGATATGGGTTTAGGAATAACAGTTCTTTTACCAATATATCTACAAGACAAACAAGAACAAAATCAGTTATGAAAATCAGCGACAAAACCGAACAAATAACTTAGTCCCTGTCCCTTTTCCAGTTGCAAATACTCCTTTCCTCTGCACGGTCCCGGCAGGGACCAGGGCAGGGCCCTCACAGCCACGGCGGCAGCAGGGAGGCAGAGGTGGAGGCGGAAGGGGCGTGTCCCAGGTGGGAGAAGGGTGAAGGAAGGCACTCCGCTCACCGTTTGGGTCCCGGTGCTCAGCGGTGGTCTCAGAGGCAGGAGGCTGTAGCAGGGCAGGGTGCAGGGCAAATCCGACTGCAGATAATTTCACTCCTTTGTGTTTCGGATGGCATGTGTCCCAAGGAAAAAACGACCAGCCTCTCAGACCCCCAAACCCTGCTGGCAATTGAGGGAGGGACACAATCCCCACCCATCCCTTTGTCTTGAGCAATCAAAAGCTGGGAGAGCCGCCCGGCAGACTTCCTTAGCATGATAATGGGAAAAATTCTCCACAGAGGAGAGAAGAGTAAGAGAACAACCCCTCCCCCCCCCCCCAATCCCCAACACCTTGTCTGATTATGATAGTCCTAAATTTTCTCCTTTGGGCCAGTTGATGATGGCTTCCAAGATCACTGGGCAATTGGGGTTTCCTGTTCAAGCTCCCTGTGTGATCAGGGCAACCCACTTACTCCATGTAACATAGGTGACATGATGTGTGGCAGGGACTTTGAAAATTCAGCCCAGCACTGGCAGTTAGAATGCCAGGAGGAGCGGTGCTTCACAACTGATCACTTCTGAAGAAGCTCAAACCTCTTCATAAGCTGCCAGTATGTCTTTTTCAGTTGGGGTGTAGCAGGCCTCAGATCCTTTGTATCTCCCACTCCAGAACTCCAGGGGTCATCCTTGAGTCTCCCTGGGTACTTTTTGTCAGAGATTCCAGGAAGGACCATTCTCCCTGGCTGCTATGTAGAGCAGATTTCTTATATCTTGTCATGTCCTGACTGGCCCAAGGGCTACTACATGAATAATCTCCTGTTTAATTTGTTCAAAAGCTTGTTATCATTAAGGACTCCGCTTGAAATTGTTCTTCCAGGTCACATGATAGAGAGGGTTTACAATCTGAATGTAATCTAGAATATGCATCCTCCCAAAACTCATAGCGCCTAGGAAACCCTGTGTTTCTTTCTTGCTGGTTGGTGGGGACATAGCTGCTATTTTGTTGAACACATCCATTGGAATCTGACAACATCCATTTTGCCATTTAACTCCTAAAAACTGAATTTACTGGGCAAGTCCCTTGATCTTACTTTGCTTTATGGCAAAACCAGCCTTCAGGAGGATCTAGATTATCTTCTCTGCTTTCCCCAAAACTTCCTCTGCTGTGTTGCCCCACACGATTATGCAATTAATGTATTGCAAGTGTTCTGGAGCCTCACCCTTTTCCAGTGCAGCCTGCATTAGTTCATGGCAAATTAGGGGGCTGTGTTTCCATCCCTGAGGGACTCGGTTCCAGGTGTACTGGATGCCCCTCCATGTGAAAGCAATCTGTGGCCTGCACTCTGCTGCTAAAGGAATGGAGAAAAATGCATTAGCAATGTCGATGGTAGCACCTCTTTGCTGCCTCAGACTCCAGTTTATTCTTGAATTGCAGCATGTCTGGCACAGCAGCACTCAGTGGTGATCTGGCTTTGTTCAGGTCATGATAGTCCACTGTCAGTTTTCACTCTCCACTGGACTTATGCACTGGCCATATAGGACTATGAAAGGATGAGGGAGTCTTGCTACTCACTCCCTGGCTCTCCGGTTCATGAATCATCTTACAGATGGTGGTCACAGAGTCCCAGTTGGTACAGTATTGTACAAAGTGCACTGTTGGGATAGTGATTGGTACCTGTTGTTCTTTGATGCTTAGCAGTCCCATGGCAAAAGGGTCCTCTGAGAGACCAGGCAAGGTATTCACTTGTCTAATTTCCTCTGTCGGCACAGCAGCTATCCCAAAAGCCCAATGATGCCCTTTTGGGTCCTTGAAATATCCTCTCCTAAGGTAACCTATTCCAAGGGTACATGGGCCTTCTGAACCAATGTTCTGGGCTGACTTTATGATGCTTGTATCCCAAAACATCTGCTCTGTTTTTGTTGGATATTGAGTTCTGCAGCTTTAAGACTGGTTCCAGGAGTGAAGAGGGGAGAGAAGAGGTGCAGAGTTTGTTATCAGAGACTACACTTGCTCTCCTGCATCCTTCACACAGACTGTGTTGTCTGCAGTGGACAGTGGAGAGAATTATCCTTTGCTCTTAGTTTTTGGCTAGCTGACGCAGAGAAGTTCTGTGGACTGTGTTGTTTTTCCTTTTTTCTTGGAACTGTTTGAACCGGCTCTGGACTGAAAACCGAGAAGGGCACCAGGAACTTGCACCTGTGGCCCACCAGACCTGACCTGGGCCACGGCATTTCCCAGTGCTGGAGGGACTGAGAACAGACTGAGTGAGCCAGGCTGCAGTCCACAAAAGGGACTCTTCTGAATTTGTCATGCCTTCAGAGCGGTAAGAGGTTTTGTTGTTTAGTATTGTTCATTTTTGTGCTGGGAAGTGTGTTGCCTTACTCGGCGTGGCAACCTGGTCCAGGAACCAGCACGGTGACCCACCCCAGGGTCACTCGGTCCATCTGCTCACAGACACCAACGTGGTGGACGGCAAATGGC
>PYHW01009242.1:27123-43143 GCA_013186435.1 Turdus rufiventris | reverse complement strand
TTCTTTTCTTTTCTTTTCTTTTCTTTTCTTTTCTTTTCTTTTCTTTTCTTTTCTTTTCTTTTCTTTTCTTTTCTTTTTCTTTTTCTTTGCCTCCTTTACTATTAAATAAAATGTAGCAATTATTTTTTTGCACCAACATCTAACCTTGTTTGGTTTTAATCAAGTTTTGGGGTATATTTTGAACTTTTCTGGGTTCAATCCATTTTATTCACAGAGACTTGGTTTCCTTTGCCAGGCCATCAGATCCACACTGTCCAGTAGATCCGATTGTCCCATTCCTTCACTGGCCAGAGGCAGGGTCCCACTAGTTCTGGTCATAGTACTCTGCTCACTTGTAAATATGAACTGGAGGTCCCTTCAAGAGGATCAGAAGTAGCATCTGCCCTTCTGTCTGGGGACTTGGCCACTGGAAACTTGAGTGGCATTTGTCCTTAAAGGATTTTTTGTGGTGTTTGTCCTTCCTTTCAACTCAGGTAGCTGTGCTGCTAGGGCAGAGGTGGGTTTTCCATTCCACTTCCTCATGTCCTGCCCATGCTCATGCAGGTAAAAACACAGGTTACCTCGTGGTATGAACCCTCTCTCTTGGGCTGGGGAGCACTTGCTCCCAATAGCAGAGACTCTGGTCCATACTGATGGGGCATAGGACCTTTCCTCTCTAACTTGCTTGAGTTTCAAATCTGTCTACAGTCTTGGACACTCTTTCCATAGCCCCCTGCCTCCCCCCCCCCGCACTACTGGTGGCACGGTGCCCGCCTCCACCTGCCACACAACAGAGTAACCAATTTTTAACAATCGTGCAATCTCGGGTTTTACTGGCAGGTGCTCAGCTCGGCACCCTGGCTGGCACTTCCGGGTTTGGAAATTTCAGAACTTTTTTCATATATTAGCTGCTCCTGAGTGTAAGCCACATTTCCAGGTAGGGATCAAAATTTTAGTCAAAATGGTGCAGCTTATAATTGTGAAATTACTGTAACTTAAAATCAGATAGGTTTGGAGTTTGCTAAGTTGAATAGGCTATGTTAATACTTTGTGAAGTGTGTTATGTTGATTGGATGCTGGTCTAAACCTTTTGCCAGAGTTCTCTGATTTTCTAAAGTTGTCAGTAAAGTTTTAGTTGTTTTGAGCTCTTGAGAATAGTTTGTTGTTATTTCCCCCGTGCATCTAACTTATAGCACATGAACAACCATAAGTCCTTTTAAGATTCTCATAATACGAGATTTTTGGAGCCTTACACATGCCATTCATGAATATCCACCCTCAATGCAGATCTCTGGATAAACTCCCTAGAAATCTCTGTCTTGACTTTAAACACAGTGTTGACTGTACTGAGGAGACCTGGCAGACTTAGCAACAAGAACATGCTTTCCTTAACATCCAAAGGGAACTAAAATTTTTCAAAAGCTGTTCTAACAGACCTGAAGGAGGAAAAGGGGGTGAAAATCTAGGGAAAATCACCCTCCCTGTACCCCCACAAGCTGGGTATGATTATCAATGAATTCCCACAGGTACGGCCCAAAGCCAGGGCAGGAGAGCAACAAAGAGTACACATTCCAAATGACCCTCATTGCCCTTGATGTTATAACGTCATAAGCCTATATCACATAGTACAGCAACAGAACAATCCTGATTCCTTTCCCTGCTCTGAAAAAGAGCACTGTGGGGAGCACATGTTGCATATACGGGAATATATACAGGGTTAGGTACCACAACCATGTGAGCAGACCAAGCAACATTGTGGCCATTGGCTCTGTACCTAATACAACAAATGGTTAGATCCAATTTGGCTCCAATCTGTTCTAGTCAGATCTGTTGTCATCTCAACCCTTTGAGCCCTGCCTTGGTCACCAAATATGGCTATAATGGATTAGGAATGGTATTCCCCAGTTTAGTGTTTGCACTGAAGCACTCCAAACCATATGCTACTCACTCACTCCTCCCTCCTACTACTACTCTGTCCTGTGTGGGATGGAGAGGAGAATTGGAAGACCAAAAGGTAAAGATCACGAGTTAAGAACAATTTACTGGAAACAGCAATGAAATAAGACAATGAACAGTAGCAGCAACAATACTAATGATAGAGTGTACAAGAAAAAGAGGCGAACAATTCACATGTGATTTCTCACCCTGTGGAAATCCTGGACAATACCCAACCACTCCCTCTACCACCTGGCACAACCTTGAATGGAACCCTTCTCCCATCCCCAGAAAATTATGTAAGGTGGTATAGAATAACCTCCAAGTCCTAGCCATGCCCTCTACTGGCTACTGCAAAAAATTCATCCTTTCCTGTTTGGAACCAGGACAACACAGCAAAAGTCTCCCATCTGTTCTGTGAAGAAATGATTGGCTCATTGTGAAACACAATTCATCACAGAGTGATGCAGTGCCATTTGTGCCTTTGCAGCTCTGCTAAGAGTCTAATGCAAAACCTTCATGACCATGTCCTTTTGCTGCTGCTTGCACCAGGCTGCATATCAGAAACAGGAGGCAGTTTCTCTCTGCACTCCACTGCAGTGAGCATTTTCAATACTAAGTTTATCAATTTGAATTCCCAATTTTTCTCCTGTTTCCCTCTCAGAGGTTAACAATCACTTCAGCACCTCAATTTCAGATTTCAAAGCAGTATACTCTACATTCGAAATCCATTTGGAAGCAAAGGAATCCTTGGTTTCCCCCTGCACACAGGAGAAACAGGCTCCTAAAACTGCACAAATGATACCTTTATCTCTTCCTTGTTTAGACTTTTGCTCAGCTTGACATTGCTTAATGCATTCCATCACTTTATCTTTCAGAAAACTTTGAACCTACTGCTTCCCAACCTGGGAAGGGGCACATTTATATTTTTGAAGCAGTCCATACATGGAAATCCTGCTGACTGTACCAATTAGCTAGCACAGAAAAAGGGGGAGATTTACTCCACTGTTAGTGTGGGGTGATTTCCTCGACCCTCAGTGTTTGATTTGTCTGTTAGCAGCTGAGGAAAGCTGAGACCCTTGTGCCCAACCAGTCTGTCAGCATCCTGTTATAGGGACCCTTCACTGAGCAGTCCTGCTGGATTGGAGGGTGACTCAACTGACTTATTCAGGGACACACACCAACAGCATAAAGGAGACCCCTCAGCAGGTCTTCCCCTTTGAGTATGTAACCCACTGCCAGTGACTGCCAGTGCCTGTGAAGGACTCATACGAACAGTTCATGGAATAACCCTCTTTATTTATTAATATAAAATTGTGACAGGTTAAGGTTTGAGGATTGATCTGATTGCAAAAATGTATTCAAAATAATACACAGACAAACTCTTATCCCCAGTAAAAGTATTCAGCACACAAAGAGTATGGTTCTTACCCAGCAGGCATCCCTGTGGGGAAGAAGACAGGCTCAGCCTGCCAACAGATCCCAGCGGTTACAATGGGGTCTTCCCTAACTTTCCTCCATTCCAGACTTACTTTGATACTACTTCTTTGTGTTTAGGTGGAGTTTAAGTGGCTCTAGTCATACATACAGTAATTTCACGATTACAAGCCGCACCATTTTGACCAAAGTTTTGGTCCGAACCCAAAGTGTGGCTTGTAATCCGGAGCGGCTAATCTGTGGAAAAAAATTCTGAAATTTGCCAACTGGAAATGTGAGCCGGCAGCAGCCCCAAGCTGAGCCCACCCAGCCCCGGCAGGGCAGCGCTGGACTGGGGGGAGCGAACACAGCGGGGGCCGGGCGGGCAGCGCCGGGCCGGGCAGAGCGAATGCGGCGGTGGCCAGGCGGGCAGCCCCGGGCCGGGGGGAGCGAACGTGGCGGTGGCAGGACCGGCAGTGCCGGGCCAGGGCCAGCCTGCCTGGCGGGGGCGGGGCTTGCAGCACCGGGCCCTGGGTCAGGGGGCGCGAACACAGCAGCAGCGGGACTGGCAGCACCGGGCCAGGGCCAGCCCACCCAACACCAGCTGTGCAGGCGGGGTCGAGTGAGCCAGGAAGCGGAGGCCGGCCCCGAGCGGCCCCGCCGAGCAGCAGCACTGAGCTGGCTCACTCGGCCCCGTCGGCGGCCCCCTCGGCAGCCCCAAGGGGGCCAAGCCCCCATGGCCCCGAGCCGAACCAGTAAAACCCCGCGATCCAGCAATTCTGCTACTATTTGGCAACTTTGTGAAAGTTGCACGGGGATCCTCGTTGCGAATGACAGAGAGGCTTATAATTGGGTGCGGCTTGTATATGAACAAAGAACAAAATGTTGCCGACACCCGGAGGATGTGGCTTATAGTCAGTGCGGTTTGTAATCATGAAATTACTGTACTTTTGTTAATGATTGGTGTAAGATTGTCTCACTTTGCTTTTAAAGATACAGTAAAAAATGTAGAGCCCATGCCTATTGAGGGGTGGTACTAACTTGGAGGTGGGTAACTTTGGGATGGAGGTGGGTGTTAATATTATTATTAGGTGTCCAGGTTTGAGACAAAACTTAGGAGGAAACTTCCTGAAGGGTTCTCCTCTAAAAAAGCAGATTCCAGCAGCCCCTCCCCCAACTGGTTTGGGAGATATTCTCCTTGGAGCAAAGTGGGAAAAACTGTTTACTTCACAAGCAAAGTACTCACAATTATGAAAAAATTAATAATATTAAACAATGAAACCTCTTGTTGCTCTGAAGAGATGGCAAATTCAGACAGTCATTCTGCAGTTCAGAGTCCTTTCATGGGTGTGTCTTGGCTCGTTCCGTCTCTGTTCCTCCAGGGCTGAAATGCAGCATCCCAGGCCCCAGTGGGCCACAGGCATGGGGTCCTGGTGTTATTCTGGGTTTTTGGTCTGGAGCAAGGCTGAACAGTTCCAAGAAAAAGAAGCCACAGTCCAGGAAACTCCTCTGCCTCAGCTAACTAGAAAAAAAACCAACTAACTAAAAGCAAAGGAAAGCTCTCTCCTGCTGTCTGTGCGAGGCAGCACAGTCCGTGAGAAAGGAATTCCGGGGGAGGGAGTGAAGCTTCTGCAGACAAACTTCGTGCCGCCACTTCTCCCCCTTTCGCTCTCTCTGTCTCTCTGGGCCTAGCTTAAAGCTACAGGACACATTTCCAGAGGAAAAAAAAAAAAAAAAAAAAAGACTATGGTAAACCAGAACATAGAGTCACCCCAGGACAATAGGCTATAATGAACCAAGTTCATCCAAGGAGAGAAATTTTGCCAGTTACTGGCTCAGCAGCAGGACATCTTCTCTCCCTTGGTTGACAGGTGCTATGTGGTTTCTCAGATGCAAAGTACCATTGAGTTCCCCTCCCTGCAAGGATTTCAACAGAACCTGGCTGTGGTGTCTCCACTGAGCTCCACCCCCGTTTCATCCTCCTTAGTAGGTACTTATTTTGTTATGGGGAATCATCATGGAATCATCCCCCTCGATGCTTTTGTCGCACCTCTGAGCTGGGTTATGTCTAAATTATTAAAGCAGCTAGTAGTTGCTAAAAAGGTTATTTATTGTAAAAGTCTTCTAAGGCACAGTCATAGACATCAAAGTCCATGCTAAGTTTGGCATAAAGTCCCAAAAAAAAGCAGGAGCCATCCCCGGGGGTCCTGGAGAGGGCTGGTGTTGCTGCTGGGGCTCTGATCTTCTCAGATGCTGGAGACACCGATAGGCATGGCAAAGTGATGGCAAAAGGCAAAAAGCAAAGGCAATAGGCAAAAGCAAAGGCTATAGCAATAACTCTCCCCAATACATAATCTTTTATAGGGTTTTTCTAACAAACTAACACGTAAATTCAAACCACCTTCTCTGAACCTAAGAAAATCCTAATTTCTTAACATGCTATGATGCGTATAAACTACGTATATGATCTATCTTGTTCTATCTAAAAAATGTAAGCAATATTCTCACTGAAGTTCTATTTTGACTAAGTACTGTCTCAAACTGGGCTTCTGGAGCCACTACTAAAACAATAATATGTTTTTAACCTTCATTAGAACTAGCTCTTCTGCTTTGATATCTGGGACCTCTTACTCACTAAAACACTGCACCTCTTACTGAAACTTACTTACTGACTTACTAACTTCTTTATTACTTATTTATTTATCCTAAAACTGAAACCTACATCTAAACTTAAACTCCTATTCTATGTGTGGGTGGCTTAACATGTTTCAATCCATTCAAAGGTTTTAATTCAATTCCTGCACTCTGGCTTCTGCCTGGAGGATTCAGACAGGCCCTTGATTCACTGACTCCAACACATGCCAACCACATCCTATCCAGGGAGTAGCAACTGTATTTTACCCTATAATTTCCATGGCATTATAACTTCTGTTAGGATGTGACTATAACTTCTGAGTTTCCTCTTATTTTACTGACAGACATCTTTCCACAAAAGCCTTGCCCACCAACTGCCACCTCCAGATGGGACAGTGAGCATGAGGCCATGTGGCCCAGATACTCCATGGGAGCATCTAGAGGTAACCATGGTACATCACCATCCCATGGGGTTGATGGTCCCCATCTGTATCCAGCTAGAGCCAACCTATGCTCAGCTAGGTCTCTACAAGACAACTGCTGTTGGATTTGCCTTTGCTCCGGGCTCCTCTGGGGTTTTTTCCCCATTGCTTCCTTTAGGAGTGGTGCTTTGATCCAGCCCCCTGGGAGCAATTAGGTGAAGTAGAGGAGAGGGTAATTAGGGGAGGAATTGGGAGGCAATGGGTTGTACACAGAGGGTCAGGAGGAGCAGGGGGAGATGAGGGTCCCTGCATACTTCTCGCAGCATTTCCATGGATGACATCAATGTACATGGGTGGAGGCAATTCCTGGTGGGATTTTGGGATGCAATCCCAGCACACTCCAGATAAAGTGTTTGCAGAAAATGTTCAAAAGAGAGAAAACCCTTGTGCAAGATTCTGGGGATCTAAATGGGAAATGCAAGGATCAGGGATCATCCAAAAAGGTGAGTGCAGATGGGGACTGGCACAAGGACAACTCATCATCTTCAAGAGGGAGACATCCTCAGGTCTGGAAAGGGAGCCAAGGTGGCCAAATGTGACAGCACAGAGATAGAGAGGGGAAGGACCCCTGCCTGCAAACACAGAGGGACCAAACAGAAATATAAGTTACAGGACAGAAAGCAAATAGGGGGAAAAATGGGTAAATTGAGCTGAAAAACAGAACCCAAGCATCAGAGCTGGGTTATTTGGGCTTAGCCCCCTGGGAAAGTGGTAAGCTCCTGCAGTACCACTTTAAAGTGTTCAGAAAAGCAAGAGAAATGCAATTTTATATAAAGAACATACACAGTGTCCATGCAATGACTGTAAAAAATCATTTGCAGTCTCCACATGCAGCACCATCCCTCTCCCAAATGTTTCATTGCTCTGAAAAAAGAAGACTGAATTTATCCTTAGGAAAGAAGCACAAAACCTTATTCTCTAACATATGCTGCATTTTTGGTGCTTTAAAGCAAGAGCAGAGCAGACCTGTGAACCAGGGGTTGCTTTCGTATACAAGTTCTAAAATCCAGCTCTAAGGATAGAAGTTACCTTAGCTGTAAAACAATCCACCAACTGGATTTCACCACCTTTGTCATCTTTCTCTCCCCACAGAAATATTTTACAGTGTTTGCCCTCAGATGTGTAATTTCCAGAAGACAGGTTTTTAGTAATCCGTCTCCTGGTGCAGTATTTCTTCTTATGCTCCTTAGCTGCTGATTTACCCAATCTGGCTTCTTCCAGACTTGCTTTGAAAGGTGAATTTGAGTTCTTTTGGAGCTCAAAATTTAAAATTATCAAAAAATGTTATTTCAAAGTTGATCCCTGAGCTTGAAGGATGCTCTTCTCTGGAACTGTTCAAGGCCAAGTTGGATGTGACTTTAAGCAACCTGATCTAGTAGAAGTTGTCCCTGCCCATGGCAGGGGAACTGGAACTAGATGATCTTGAAGGTCTCTTCCAACCTAAACCCTTTTGGGATTCTATGATTGTATGATCAAGGCAGGGAGTAATAAATGCTGATCAGGATTGCTTTCAGGGTTTATCTCATGGACAAGAAAGTGCCAATGACAGATAATTTGGGTGTGGCTGACACATGAGACCTGGGGAAACCATAGCTCAGCTGATGCCTGACCACAGAATGTCAGGCTGATGCTGCTCATGACCCACCTCTACATGGCACCCTGTCTCCAGCTCCTGCATAGGGAGTTGCATATCTGATGTTGGAGCATGAGACTAGGTCTGTGTGACAAGAAAAGCCAAGATACTGCAGAATTCACTATTATTATTTTTAAAGGTAACAGAGAGTTGCTTGTTCCCCATGTCCACAAATAGGACAACAACCAGAAGAAATTACTCCCTGGTGCATGCAAGATGCAAAAATGAATGAGATTTGTCTCTTGGATCCAACCAGTTCCCCTGTGAGCATCCCCCAGATAAAATCCAGGCTCAGTGCTGCCTGTGGAAGTGTGGAAACGCTCTCCATAACCACTGTCTTGGACTTTGCAAAGCTCCTAGACACTGGGGACTCACATGGACAACTTTTTCCACCTCATGCACCTTTCTTAAAGTGGAAACTTCTGACAGAAAAGCTCTATGGGAAGTAATTGAAAAGGTCTGAGCTAATAAAGTCCAAACACTTTGTTTAAATGTTATTGTTACAGCAACATAACATGCATTGAAACAAAATGTATTGGTAAAAAACTCAGATGTTTTAGGAGAGAATGGAATTTTGAAATCTCAGCATTTCTCTTGAGAGGGATTTTGCATTTTTTACCATTAACTCCATGTCATGGCTATGACTGGTGGGAAATGGTTAGCCAGCTTTGATTTGGCATGGGATAAGGCATCAGCTTAGCAACTCATCCACCAAGGCTTTTTCCTCTGCAATGCTGCTAATCCCCCTGTAAGGCTGAAGATCTGAGGGGAGTGATGACTTGGCAAAGGGCATAGGAAGACAAACCTCCCTACAAAAATTCCATTTCAGTGTCCTGCTCTGGGACCATCCATCCTTGAGGCCCTGTGAACATAACCAGAGAATCTATCCAAGAGTTACAGGCAGTGTCTACATCCCTAGAAATGTTTAAATCTTTAAATTTTAGCCCAAGGATGTAATACTTTTTTTCCAGAAATCTGTCTCTAGGAATTCAGAGAAGTCCTGAGGAATGGTATAGACTTAAAGCTAGGCTCAGTAGTCACATTTATGTATCTGCTAAAGTATTTGACTTTATAATTAGTGATGACAATGTAAGATCCAAAAGTAAGAGTCCATACAGTCTTGTAATGCTCATTATTGTTTTTCTTGTTGCACCCCAAGAAATAATGATTTAAGCTACAGTTCAGCTTGCAAACATTGCAGCAATGCTGCTACTTAAGCATGAGCATCCTTTGCCACTTAGGATTTATCCTTGTTATCCATTTTGCCCCCAGCATTAGCATTTAAAACCCTTGCTTATTATTCAGTATTAGAAATGGAACTGCTGGAAGAAGAGAACACCCTTCATCCTGGCTATTTGCAGGTTTGACATGTTTTAGGAAAGTGAAGCAAACTTTTTCTGATCCATGGCGTTTCTTAATTTACTTCTGTCTGGGTTTTTGGCAGTGAAAAGGAATTTACAGAAATATTCCTACATATTGAAAACTTCAGCGCATCCATCTGCTCCAAAATCTTGTTTTATTGCAGGTTATTTTCTCATTTAATATATCTTGGTGGTCCCAGAGGCCCAGGGACTGTCTTCACTCTTGACTTTGCTGATCCCAACCCAACTCCAGTGCTGACAAGCTCTTTCTGAAGCTTATACAGATGCTCACAACCTTGATTTGGTAGAACAAGCCAAACTCCAACTGCAGCTCACCCTGGAGCAGTATGGTCTGGCTGTAGGTTGATGGGGACACTTAAAGATGGATCTTTGAAGAGGGTGGCTTTGGAGGAGAGATTTGAATGGTTTTAACCCTCATTTACCAGCAGTGATTTGTCTCATTTGCTGCAAAGCTTTCTCCCACCCAGTTGATGCAGCAACAGAAATAATGGGAAAGACCTAGGAGTACTTCCCAAGAGAAGAAACACAGCAAAACCAGTTTCTACCAGGTCATCTTTTCAGTGTCAGATCACATGAACCAGTTTATTGTTTTTCTCCATGCTATCAGCAAAATAATCCAAAACAATACCTGGTGATTGTTTGAAGGAGTAAACAGGGGGGATTAAATATTTCTATTTTATGCAAACATCCAGGAATCACCCCATTGTTCATTACAAGACATTTTGTGTAGGTAATGGGCAATCTGCCCTCCATTAGCAGAGGTTTTATGAGCAGGTTGGACAAACTTCCCCAGGAAGGGTGCTGGTGTGGTTGGCCCTGCTTCGTGGCAGAAGGATGGATCAGGTGATGCTCCATGTCATGAGCAACACTGCCTGGTAGGTAATGTCATGCCTGCACCTAATTTTAATGTCTCACCTATTTATTCAAGGATTTACAGCAAGTATCTGAGCCCTCAGCCAGCAGCAGAGTTCCCTCTGCCATGGCCCCAACTTCTTCCACCTCTACTGTAGTGAGCTCTGAGCACACGTACACTGTCACATCATAGAACTGTAGAACCATAGAATGGTTTGGATTGAAAAGGACCTTAAAGACCATCTAGTCTCAAACCCCTGCCATGGGCAGGGTCATCTTCCAGTAGACCAGGTTGCTTAAAGCCCCATCCAACTTGGCCTTGAACACTTCTTCAAAAGCAGAAACCATTTCACCTCCAATTTTCATGCTGGAGCGTAATGACACACCAGCACAAACCACTCACTTCCAGTGACCTGTGTGGCTTCTCAGGCCAATGTGTGCATTTCCATTAACCAAAAATTAATTGGCTTGGGCTAGAGAATGGTTTTCCAGGGAAGACTTAGAAAAACTGCTTTTTTGATTTTATTTTTTTTTAAAGGCTGAATGGGGTAAAAGAACCAGGAGAGGGGCCCAATTCATCACCCATGGACCTCTGAGCCCTTTGCACCACTCCCACAGGCTTCATTCTCACCTCTGTGAGAAGTGATAGGGAGAAGGACCAACTCCAACTGAAGCTGCAACAGGATGTGACCCAGTGCCAGGAGCACAGGCTGAGCCATCCCCACACAGTGTTTCCAAGCAGACATCATTAAGGATATTCCCCTCCCATTTTCTTTTTCCTTCATCCTAAACAAAAGGAAGTTCTCTTCCAGACCAGCAGAAGTGATAGATCATGCCCACAGAGATGGGGAAGTGTCAAGCTTTAAGCATTTATTACTCAGATTATGCATTTTATAGCATACAGTGCATCTGGACATTCTATAAACAAAGTTTGAATTGCCACAAAGAGTTATTAACTCCCTTGTTTTAACAGTCTCTGAAATGCTGAAAATGATGAGCTCATGTTTTCTCTGGTATGAATAGCTAGTCTTTATTCTCCACATCACCTTTTTCCTTTTTTAAAAAAAAAATGCAAAGCACTTAGTTTAACAAATATGATTAAATTAAAAATGCTGCTTTTTCAAATGTAAATAAATAAATAAAGAGAAAAAAATAATTGCTGTTGTTAGTGCCATCTTCTGCAGGACACTGCAGCTCCCTTGGCTATTGACAGTGAACTTGGCAACCTTTAGAATTGTTTCTCCTGAAAAAATACTGTAAATATAAATGGGTCTGGCTAATAGCTAACACCAAAAAGAGCAAAATTGCCTTAAAGCCATAAAATACCCGTTGGGAAAACACATTTTTTAAAAAGTATTTAAGATTTTGAGAGACTTCAAAGTGAGGGATGTTATAAAAATAAGCATGAAAATAAATAATAATTTAATCTTTCTTTCTAAATTTTCTTTCAAAGCCATCAGTCATGCCAAGAATAGATACTAATTAATCTCCTTGGGAGGAAGAGGGGAACCAAGCAAATCACTTACTTTTCCTTCCTTCCTTCCCCCCCCTTTTTAGTTTCACCTCCGTATGCATGCAATTTCTCCAAACAAGGGTGAAATCCCTCATGGGGAAACCAAGCAAGTCACTTTCTGGGTAGCAGTTTGGAAAGAATTTCACCAGAAACAAGGTGAATTAGATGCTGGCGTGTCTGCCAGGGAGTCAGTAAACCTCCTCTGCATCTTCAGCCACTTGTCTTCACACCAGCCTGAGGTTTGTCCCCTGTAATGGTTTTGAACAGCCTGGTTTTTGTAGCAGGAGGGCCACAGAGGTGACTCCTGTGAGAAGTTGCTGGAAGCTTCCACCATGTCCAGCAGAGCCAATCATTGATGGCTCTGAAGATGGACATGCTGCAGGCCAAAACTGGGCCAATGCGAGAGGTTGGTAATGCCTTTGTGATAACATATTTAAACAAAATCACACAGTTTTACATGTCCTCAGAGAAGAGGAGGAGGTGAGAACATGTAAGGGAAAACAATATGGAGACACCAAGGTCAGTGAAGAAGGAAGTGGAGGAGGTGCTCCAGGTGCCAGAGCCAAGATGCCTCTGCAGGCTATGGTGAAGACCATGATGAAGCAGGTTGTCCCCCCTGCAACTCATGGGGATCCATGGGGGATGCAGAGATCTACCCACAGCCTGTGGAGGAGGTGCTCACGCTGGAGCGGGTGGATGCCTGGAGAAGGCTGTGATCCAGTGGAAGGCCCAGTGGAGAGAGCCCTGCTTCCAGGCTGGAGCAGCCTGTCATTGAAGGACTGCCTGCCATGGAAAGAGAGACAAATGTCACAGCAGTTTTGGGAGGACTGCTGTTCATGAGATTGGACCCACACTGGAAAAGTTCACAGAGAACTGTCTCCTGTGGGAGGGACCCCATGGTCTCACAGGAGAAGGACTCCTCTCCCAGAACAGGGGAAAAAAATCTCAATGATGAACTGACCTAAAAACCTCCATGCCCTGTCTCCCTGCACTGTCAGTGGGAAGGAGGGAGGGGCTAGGGGAAAACAGGTGTTTGAAGGGCTTATTTTACTTCTTCTTATCCTCCTCTGGTTTTGTTAGCAATAAATTCACTTTGCAGCCTTAAGTTGAGCCTGTTTTTGCCCTTGAAGTGTTTCTCCTGGTCCTTATCTCAACTTATGAACCCTTTGTAAATTTTTTTTCCTCTCCTCTACCCAGCTGTGGCAAGGGAGGGTGGGCGAGCAACTCTTTTGGGTGCCTGGCATTTGGCCAGTGTCAAACCACGACAGTCCCACACATATTCGGACCGAGAAGGTTATTTTCCCCTTTGCTGATGTAGTCATATTGGGGCAACATATTAAAATTCTACATGGATACTTTTATTGAGCAGCAAAGATCAGATCTGGCTAATTTGGGGAGATGTTTGTGGCCTCACACCTTTAAAAATACACATTGGAGAATTACACTCTTTGGCAACTGTTTCTAAAGAAAGCTGAGAAAAAGAAGACACTCAATGACATTCCTAGCTGCTGTCATCAGGGACCCCCAAAAATTCTCCTCATTGCTCCTCAGGTGCCCATCAAATGACCTCACAGTGTCTCTTTTGCCAACATGGTACCATGGTTAATGATGCCACATGCCTGCTGGCTTCATGCTGATAGATTTCGGAAGAATACCACTGTCAGCAGGTAATTTTGGGATAATAAAAAAATTTTGGTCCACATTTTGATTCTCAGACATCAGTGGGGTGACTTATGTAGCAAAGCATTAATGGATGGATGAACATATGTTAATAATGTAGATAAATTGCAAGACATTAAGAACTGTAAGATTTCACATAAAAGTTCTTTAGTGGGAAAAATCCCAGTGTTGTGGGGAAAAATTATGCACCAAGCCTGGTTGGTGGGAGTTGCAGGATTGTCCCCCAAAGGGAAAATTGAATAAATCCCCATGGCTTGCAGGGGTAGGGAAATACTTAAGCAGGAACACTGCCCTGGGGCTTATACTCCACCTCTGAATGCCTGCTGATGAAGAACAACCTGGGAGTCTTGGTGGATGACAAGTTGACCATGAGCTGGCAATGTGCCCTTGTGGCCAAGAGGCCCAATGGTAACCTGGGGTGCATCAGGAATAGTGTGGCCAGCAGGTCGAGGGAGGTGATCCTACCCCTCTACTCAGCCCTAGTGAGGCCACATCTGGAATACTTTGGCCAGTTCTGTGCTCCTCAATATAAGAAAGAAAATGAGCTGCTGGAGAGGGTCCAGTGGAGGCCACAAAGATGATTAGGGGTCTGGAGTATTTATCTTATGAGGAGAGACTACAGGAGATGTGCCTGTTTCGAATCATAGATTATGCTGAGTTGGAAGGGACCTATCAGGATCATCAAGTAAAACTCCTGACCCTGCACTAGTGTTGCCTTCCTAAGGCATAGCGACCTGGTTCAGGAATGGCACGGTGACCCAATCCAGGGTCATTTGGTCCATATGCTCACAGACACCAATTTGGTAGACTGCAAATGGCATTTATTAAAAGGTTACAGGGGTTTTTATAACTTGGGCTGTCGGCGTCGTTTCCTTCTGCTCACATCCGGCTGGGTGCTGCCGGATGCCGAGCAGGGGTTAGACAACTTTGACTGCAGAGGGGAGGGGTCCTATCTACCTGTACAACTCGATGTCCCTAATTCTCCACATTTCCCCCCTCCCTCATGATTAGTAAAAAACGTATAAAATGTAAACGTTATAAAATTAGAAAGGTTAGTAAAACTGGTATAAAAATTGTAAACATGTTAGTCACAGGCACGCCTCAGAGCAACTGTCGGTGTTCGACAAACATCATGTTAACCTTTTCTAAACGCTTTTTAATGAACAACACCAATTTGTTTAATATGCAAGGCCCGAAGATCAGGGTTAGTAGGATTATAGTGAGGGGACTTATTAGGGTGGAAACTAGGGTGGTGAGCCATGGGGACCGATTGAACCATGACTTGAATTATCCCGGTTGAGCTTCTTTTTCCTTTGGGTTTGCTGGCATCTTGGGCCGTGCCGGGCTGCTTGATGGTTTCTCTTTCTCTTCAGGTAGTGGGGTGTACGAGTTGCCGGGGCATCTGATAATCTGGTCCTGCAAATAGAATCTCACAACTCTCATTAGTTTTACTCTGAAGGTTTGGTTTGATGGATTTGAGTGGACACTATTTAATTTCACCATCTTTTTTAATGGTCGCATACTTTCGCTCTGTGAGCTCTAGTCTTTAACTTTGTTCCCACTCTTCTAGCTAACTTTTGATTACAACCAGTGGGCCTTTTTTTAGTGCTCGGGTGGCCCAGTGTCTCTGGGCAAGTTTCCTGCCTTTTTCCCCCTTTTTTTGTTTTTGAAATTGCAACAGAGGAAAACATGCATTTTGAATTACCTTAGTTTGGTGAAAATTATAATTGTTGATATTTTACAATTCAATTTTAGTGTTTAATATTGTTCAAGAATTTTCCTTTTAAATGATAACATAGGAGAATCTTCTCCGGAAGATTCTTCATGTTTATCTCAAAGGTTTTAACTTTTACTAGGCTAAATCAACCAGTCCAAATTACTTGTTTTCAATTTTAACTCAGAAATATCTGAATTCTATAATTTTCTTTCTTTGTCAGTCAGTTCCAATTTGGCCACAATTGAAATAGACTGAGAAGGTGCTGATAGTAAATATTCTTTTGCTTAGCTAATATTCTAACCTGGCCAGGGCTGAAATATTAGACTAGGCAAAATATTTTTCTATTATATTTTTAAACTAAACTTTTACTCAATTTTGAAAAGCGATAGAAAACTATGCAATTTTAATTTGACAATGAAATATTTTCTACTAAACTAATTTACATAATTTTGATTCATTAAACTTATAATGTTAAAGGAAGTAACATCTTAAAGTTTTTCTGGATGGCTAATAATATATAATGCTAGTGCAATGTATACAAACAGCATTAACAAACATTGTGGTGCCAGCTTTAATATACACTTAAAAAACATTAACGTGTATTTGCTGCATTGATAAAACACATTTTTAGCAACTGCAAGAGAACAAGTTAACCAGGCAAATATTAACTCAGTAAAGTTTGCAAAATATACAGGCTTTAACAAATTTAGGTTTTTTTGAGATGGGTAAAGCAGCTGTTGAACTTTCCTGAGGGCAAACATCGCTTGGAGTAATGTCTTTAAGTTTTCTAGTTTTTA
>PYHW01009240.1:961512-1055695 GCA_013186435.1 Turdus rufiventris | reverse complement strand
CCCTCAACACCACCAAATTGATATTGCTTTTGCAGGGGCTGGCTGATAAGGCACGTGCCCAGCACACGGGGAGAGCCGCGATAGCATCACCATGCACGGGGAAATGAAAACCCAACACGTGGCAGCACTGCCCCTCTTCCTGCCTCAGCAAAAGCCCTCTTCCTGCAGCAATTCCCAGCTGGAATTGCTAAGGGGAGGGCAGGTGACAGGAAAAGAAGGAGGAGAAGGGAGTAAAGGCTTCTGTAGAGGATGGGAGCAAACGCTGGAAACTCCGCATCGCTCACGGGGGAGGCTGGACTCACACCTGAGGTTATCCCTCTAAATTTAGGCTGGGCCTTTGAAATAAATGATGGTTTTAATGCCCTTCCCATGCCCAAATGTACTTATTTTTTACACTTTAAAAAAAACATGCTAATTAGCATCTATTTGATTATCAGGTATTTTTGAAAGTGATGATATTACCAGTATTATATCTGAAATGGAAAAAGCAAAGAACTACTCCCAAAAGGTATGAATTACATAGAACTTTTTAAATTACATGTTTCTCCCTTAAAAAAATTCAACAGTGTTAGTTCAACTGACAATTCAGGGGATTGGACAAAACATTTTTATGATGAGCAGGAATGTTCTAGAGTCTGAGAATAGTGACCACAGAGTAAATAAGGACTAGAAAGCAGTTGCACAATAGCCCTGCAATGCCAGGTGTTGGAGTAGCCATGATTCCATTCCAAATCCAAGTTTACAGTTCAAGTGATTCTCCTTTTTGTTGCCAATCCTGTGATGAATTCTTTTCAAGTAAGTTAATTCATTATAATGAAGTTCTATATGTTGTATGCAAATAAATAATACTGCATTCTTGTGAGTCCCAGTGTAGGGAGGGCTTGTCATTAGCACAATGGCTTGGTAAATTCTGAAACAGTTATTTTGTCAAATATTCTGAGGGTGTAGAACTAGACTGTATCTCACCATATTCCATGCAGATGACTTTTTTCCACAGATATCCAACAGAATAACTGAGGCAGTACACTGCCTGGCAGTAGGGTGGCTGTTTCTTATAAAAGTGTGAACAGAAAGAGATCTGCTGTAAGAAACTTTGTCCGGAGGGCTGAGTACCCTGCTGGATGCCAGTCTGAATGACTAAAGTTGGACTTTTTAAAAAGAAGAGCTGGTGGCAATTCAATAGCACCTTAAAATACTTTGTTATCATTTAACAGTTGTATATACTTGGTTCACCATCTTGCAATTTGTTCTAGCCTTGGTCTGTATTCACTGCTGCCTTTTGGTTTAGTCTGTTTGCCCAGAGCAGGAAGGGTTTCCATACATGTTTGAGCAAGCACAGCATGAAGGGGCTTCTGTTCAGTTAGAGGTGTTTGGTGTGGTTAGATAGGAATTTTATTTATTATTGTAGCAGTAAACACAAAATACCTGTCTTTGAAATGTCATTTCTTTAAAATCCATGTATGTGAATTTCTAAACAATCTGGATTTCCATTTCAGTGTGCATTCTTAGTGGAGTCCTTGAAACAACGCTCAGTAAATCAGTCTGTGAAACTCCTCACACCCAAAGGACACTCAAACGTGATTCTGAGGAATGAGGGGAAAAAAGCCCAGAAGGTGCCATGTCCTAAACCCACAGCTGTGAGTCTGGCTAGAATGGTTTGACATTATTCCATTTTTAATATGCTCTATGTTAATTAAAGATCCTGCCTAGATGTTGGATGCTCTTCTTGGTGAGAGAAGTGCTCAGCTGAAAATTCAAAAAAATAAGAGCAGCACTGTGATAGTACTTTGAATTTATGTTTGCATTCAAAATGCTACATGTACCAAAAAGTGCATCAAACTAAGCAATTAATTATAATGGAACTACACTGCAGTGTCAAAAGGTGTCTAAATAATCTTTCCTCTCACCTTAAAAAATAATGTTTAATCTGAACGAAGGCAAAGCAGAAATGTGCTTTACCAAATTACATCAATTTTGCCAGTCCTTCTGGAAGGTACTGAATATTTTGATGTTCTGCTCATTTACAGATGAGACAGCTGCAGCTCAGTAGCATAGCTTTGGCCTCACAGAGAGCCAGCATAAAACAAGAACAGGATTCAGGATTTGTTTTCCTGCCTGCTGTGTTTGTTTCCATGGAGCTGCACCACTGAATCCCTTGGGATTTTGTTGGTGTTTGTTCATTTTGACTGTGCATACATCTGTTTGCAGTAGGTGTGCACATCTGTAATATGCATAAAGGGCCAGTGCTTGCTGGAACTTTGAGTTCTCATCTTTGAATTGGGAATGGCATTGTAGGTTTGGGAATGTAGGAAATGGGAATGTAGGTGTGGGAATGCTGCAAAGGCTTTGTAGGTCTTCCAGGCTGTTTTATCAAAAGTGACATGTTCTCAACATCTCTTCACAAATGCAGAAGAAAGTAATTACTCAGAGATGACAATAGAGCATCGTTTTGCAGGGATTAAACTTTTAGAAAACGAGTATGGGATTGTCTGTAGATGTTTGGTGATATTTATAGTAGAGCTGTATAAATTAGATATCAGTTGCTTGAAGGCTCAGTGTCACAGCAAGTCTTATCCTACAGCAGGGTTAAACAGGGGTTTGTGTTGTTTAGCAGGCTGCTCAACCCCTAGAGTGATAAGCCAAACCCAAAGGAGAAATTACTGGTGTCAGCATTAGATTTTCAGTAGTCAGTAAAATGCTGAGGAAGATACTAAATCCTATATTCTATAAAGCAAGGCCATTACCATACTAGACTGCTCCTTCAGGTGGCAAAAATGGTCCAAACTCCTCTCCCTGCAGATGTTAGTCTTCAGGTTTATGGTAGCAAATTATATTGGCAAGATAATTAAAACAGAGCAATTAGAGTTACTCAGCCCAGCAAGAAACTGCAAATTAATGTGTTGTCATGGCAGTCTGTGGATTTGTTAAAACCTGAGTAAAGTGGGAATTAAAGAACAAAGAAACATAGTTCCAGGTTAGAATCATGCAGTTATGATCCAGCTGAAACACTTTTAACTTTTTTGTTTGTTTGTTTGTTTGTTATTAAAGGTACTGAAGGATATTAAAGACAACCATGGTGCAGAGAGAAATACTCCTGTAAGAACAGTGGCATGGCGTCCTCCTGGTGCCAAAGCAGGAATTCCACCAGGTCTGTGTGCATTACGGGCTTTTTTGTCTTCAGTGCTTCAGTGTCTCAATGAATGGCCTTTGGCTTTTGCTTAAAAGAGAGTATTTAAATTAAGATTTTAGAAACACCTGGAATTTTAATCTTAAATCAGATTTATAGGAACCATCCTGCTTGCTTTGAAATTCCTTTGGGATGAATAATTGATCTGATTTGCTTCTATGCTGTGCAAGGAAGGAACTCTGCACAGCTGTGCAATGATTTCCAGCTCCTAGCACTGAGTACCTGACCTTTATCAGGACATGTCAAATGTGTCTGATGAAAGTAGAACCCCACTGTGTTCCATACCTGAAGCCACAAGGCTCAGCAGTTCAGACATTTATTATGTTATTAATTCAATGTATACATTACCATGAAATCTGTTAGATCCCATTCTAATTAATATGCTGCTCCACTTGATTTTTTTATGATCTAGTAACGAAGGAAAAGTTAAACACCAATGCCAGGTTGTCTGAAGTGCGAACTCTTCCAGCTACTCCTGGTATATGAAAAGTTCTTAAACTTCCAGTTCCTGATGGTCGCTTAAAGCCCAATTAATTTCTCCTCCATTAAAAAAAAATATTCGTGTGTTTTGTTTGTATCATCTCTAACATTTGCAAATTATTTTTCTTTACATTAAATTTGACTCTTCAAATCTACTGCTGTTGATATGTAGGGTGTACAAATCTGGATTCATATTTGAGGAGCTCTGTACAAAGTTAACTCTTTTCTCCAACAAATATTATGCTTGTTCAAACCCCTAATTTTTTCAGACTAACACCTGTGACATTCTTGCTGATGGCAATTTCTGTATTTGTAAAGGTTTCATTTATATGAAAGCCTCTTAACTAGTGCTGTGATATGATTTTTCTTCATCAGTAACAAAGAAAATGAAACATTTATAATTGTGGTAATAGGAATAGATGAAGAGAACAACAGGACTGAGTTCTTCTCAAGTAAGAATTTTATCCAGTTGAGCTAAATTAATGAGGTTTTTTATCTATTATTTACTTGCAGCACAAACAATAAAAGAATGGCCTCAGAATGAGAATAAAGGAAAGCACAAACCCAGGAAGCAGGCAGAGCTTTCTGTGTCTGTATTTTACACTGAAGAAGGAAGAAATGTGGGTATGTGATATCAGCATGGGATGGGTGAAACCCTTTTCTTTTCAGCACTTTTATAATAAAACTGGCAGGATGATAAGTCACTGATAACTGGTGCGCTTTGAACAGGGACTGGGAGCGAGTTGCATTTACAAATAGTGGTAAAGATTTTTTGCTTGGTTTGTAATTGGGTTTTTCTTTTGTGAAGTCCCTTGGGATTTCTTGTTTGAAGGTGCTCCAAGGAAAAGCACTGTGAACATGGTTTAGTTGATTACAGAAGATTGGGTTCAGAATTTTTTGAAGGTGACAATTTTTTTTTAACAAGTGATTTTTTTTAAGGTACTTTGTTCATTTCTTTAATAGGTACAATATATCAGAGGTATCCAAAGGCAGTGCATGTAAGAAAATCCGTTTGCTCTGTCACATTGCCAAAGGAAGAGGAAATCTGTTCAAGCAAAGAGGTATTTTTCTCCTTGCTAATAAATTGCCATTTTGGAACCATCCGAGTTAATGTAAATGTTAATTGTGATTCTGTACAATATTATTGCTTAAACTGTTCTAATATTTGCCACCAATCAATTGCTGTGTTTGTTTGTCTTACAAGTGGCTGACCAAGTACAGTATTAAAAAGCTTAAACTGGATTTGCCCAGACTGATGCTTGGTTGTACCCACCAGAAGAAAACTGTGGAGTGTCTGCACAAGAAAGTATCAGCAAAATACTGTTCTATCTTCCCCAGTGCAGAAATCAATGTAGGTTTTTGCAGATGTGAGCTACCTACATTATGTATTTGTATTTGTTTAGTGAATGTTAATTGATGTTCTCTCCACTCTTCCCTGTTCTTTCTAAATCATACTTCCACTAGCAAGCTAGAGAAGGGCTTTTATTTACCACAAAAAAAAAACATTTAGCATGTTTGAAGTCCAAACTGCATGTTCTCCTCTGCTCGTACAGTATGAAAAGTAATTTTTAAAATTTAAGTAAAACTTTTCAAAATCATGTTTGAGTTAAAACTGGGAAAATGTTGGATCCTGATTCAGTTTATGGAATGATGGGAGAGAAGCATAGAAATTTAAGTGCAAGCACAGAATTTTTCTTCCCATATTCATAGATGTAAAGACAAAAATCTCCCTGCCAACATTGCCTATTTAGCAGCTGAGCTCAGATTTCCTGAAGTAAGGTGCTCTTGTACAAACTGAATTTTTCCAGGGGGTTGTGAAACATCTGCGGCTTCACCCTAAAGAACTGGAAACCTACACAGACCAGCTGGAGAATGTGCTGCAGCGCTACATCCACAGGGTACAGTGGCTGCTCTCAGGTATTGGTGTGCCTCTGGTTTTCTGTCAAGCACAACTAAAATGTATAAAAACATTCGTGCCTGCTATTTCTGGCAGGATCTGAATATAAATCTGAACCTCCAGTGTGAATAAGGGTTCTCTGTCTTGCATTTCTTTGAAAGTTTAGAGCTTATTATTGTGAATACAAGAGAATTCAGCAGCTGATAAACATCTCACTTGCTAACAGATAATTAAGTTTTGGTCTCTGTGTGTTTGTGAATACAGAGCAGAAGCTTGCTATCAACAGAATATATGGAGTAACAAATACAAGCAAAATTGGCTTTTCTGCTTGTTTTGCTAAGAATGTGCCCTGCTTAGAAGTTCAGCATCAATCCTGGTGAAGACTAATTTCATCTCTCTGGTGCTCATAAAGATCTTTGTTGGGAAACAGTTTCATTTTTTACTGGACTATAAAGGAGCTACAAATTATTTAATGCAAGTTGCTACAATCAGCTAGTAATTATTGGTTGATAGTGGTAGTTTTGAAATGGCCAAAGACGTTTGTATTGTTACCTTTTAACTACCTAATTGCCACGTAGATTGGACTTAATTATGTAGAAATGTGCCCAGAATTACCCCTAAAGACTGAAGATTTACATTATGCTCAATAAAATAAGCCTGTGTAATTACTCTTAATTAGTTTTCATGTTCTGGCCCAGGAAGCAGAAGATTGTTTGGTACCATTTTAGAAGCAAATGTCTGTGTTTTGATTGATACATCTGGTTCCATGAGCCCGTATTTGCCATCTGTCACAAAAGAACTTACCTCCCTTATCTGGGAACAGCTGAGAAAAAATGAAGTCAGGTATGGTGAATTACTGATAAAGATTGAAATCTGCACTCATTATTATGTAATCACATTGCTTAATAATTGCAGTAATACAGCACTGAACCACAATTATTGTGTGTTGGAATATAATGTGCATGTGACAAGAACTGATTTTCTGTTGCTTTTACCAGTTTTAAGTTCTGAACTCTCTAAGATCTCATCTTCTGCTGTAGGCTGATGTTATTTACCCTTTTAGGCTCAGCATTCCCCATAGATTTTCTGTTTATGCAGTCAGATATGCTTTTTGACTCTTTCAAGGCTGAAGATCTTAATCCAACTCTTGGGTAGGGGGTTGGCTTAGGTTTGGGTTGGTTTTTTTTTTTTTAACTATTGTATTTGTGTTCGGATTTTTAAAAAATTAATTTATTTACTTATTTTAAAACTGGCTTATCCAAAGTGACTCGTTGTATTGGTTAAATGCTGTGGGTCATCTTTTTCCTCAGGTTTAACCTGCTGAGATTTGCAGAAAATACAGAGAGTTGGAAGGAGTATCTTGTAGAGGTAACTGATGAAAGCTGCCATGATGCTGTGCAGTGAGCTTCCACATGCCACGCTCATGGCAACTCCTGCATCCTTGCAGCTTTACAGGTTGGTGTTCCACAGCTTGGAGAGCAAATCCTGCCTTGTAGTGGTAAAACACTTGCACCTGACTAGTGACATTCTAGGAAGATTATTATGTCAAAGTGTACAACATCTTTACATGCAAATCACCGAACAGTTTGGAAATCAAGT
This sequence comes from Turdus rufiventris, assembly GCA_013186435.1. Lineage (NCBI taxonomy): Eukaryota > Metazoa > Chordata > Aves > Passeriformes > Turdidae > Turdus > Turdus rufiventris. The sequence continues at coordinate 1,048,532 of PYHW01009240.1, read as the reverse complement.
CACTGTTTCTGGCCCCAGGGCTGATAGATACTCAAATCCATTGCTCATACAAAAGTCAAACATCAATAGTTTTGTTAATATTTGTGTTCAGGGAATACTGGAGAGGGAAAATATCCAGTTGCTCAAACTGCTGTTTATGTACAACTGTGGCTGTGATATGTTGCTCTGAGCCAAACAGGATTTTAAATAAGCAGTGTTTGTTGGAATGTCATGGGTTTTTGAGTATTCAACTTCAGTAACAGGTGAAATTTTTCTCCTATCAAAGTTCTCAGTATAGAAACTAGTAATAATAACTTAAAACTGAACTTGCAATTTCACAAGATTTAAAATTGGAATCAAAAAAGAAATGTTGCCTTTAATTTCTTCTTCCAGCCATCCTTGCACAATCTCTCTATAAATGTTGTGGCATTCACCATGAATGACAATCTCTGTATAAATGTTGTGGCATTCACCATGAATGACAATCTCTGTATAAATGTTGTGGCATTCACCATGAATGAAGTCCAGTAGAGCTACAAGGCATGTGTGTAGTACAATGAGTCAACTACTGTAGCAGATTTTCATAGTATTCATTCAAGTCCTACTGAGCCTGATTTTCAGACATTAAACAACTTTAACTCCCATAAAAGATGATGTAAAAATCTTTGTTAGTAGATCTCCAAAACCAGTTAATTTTCTTATTTCAATGAGTCAATTTTTGGCAATGCCCTGTTGTCTTATGCTACAAATTATCTACTTAAGTTTTCAAATTTATATCCTCGATCTCCTTCCGTAAGGAGTGAAAATGAAAAGAAAAAACTACGTTGATTAATGATGTGGCAAATATAAAACTATCTTCAGTCATTGGAATGGTGTTCTTGTTCTGAAGTATAACCTTTCATATAAAATTACAAATTATTTAAGCATATTTTCTGCTTTCCAGAAGGCTCTCGGTTTCCAAGGTGTAGAGGCACTTTATCTATTGACTGATGGAAAACCAGACACCAGCTGCAGTCTGATTCTGAAAGAAATTGAAGAATTGATAAAGAAACAAGATATTAAAATCCACACCATTTATTTTAGCTGTGCAGACAGGTATATGACACTTTGACACTTTGCAGAAACAAAAAAAAAAAATCTTTTAAAATGACTGCTTTATTGTCAGAAGTCTGTGCTACCAAGATGGAATGGGGAAGGTTGTTCTGACACAGGGCCTGCATCTCATACAGGAATTTATAATCATGTCCTCCAATCTGTTTGCTTTGATGTCATATTTTCGAGGAGTTCTTAGAAATTCTTTTGCTGTTGCTTTTGGGAAATAATTTTAATGAGTAGCTTTCTACTTTGTGCTAACAGAGAAACTGTTGAATTCCTGAAGAAGCTTGCTTCCCAAACTGGAGGGTGTTTCCACTGCAGTTCTGGAGGTGAAGATGGACAATTAGCAGCACACAGAATATTGACAGAGGGGCTGGATGATGAAGATGTACGTGAAATAAATCAGTTTGTTTGGTTTCATTGCAACTTAGTCCTTCATCAGTAGAGAAACTTCATTTTAAAAAGAAAAACAGTGAGAAAATACAAAACTTCTAAGATATTTCATATTGAAACCAGCAGAAAAATGTTACTGAACAGAACCAGGTTCAGTCTGGGCTTGCTCTGCTCTCCCCTTGTGAGACCAAGACCTTCTCTGCAAGCAGGGAAATTTAGAGCTTAGGATCAGTTAATTAAATTGGTGAAAAAGAAAATAATAAATAGGTGCAAGTTAAAACATTTTAACTATGTTTTCAGAATCCAGTTTTCCCTTACTTTGAAGGAGATGATTTAAAGAAACTGACTCAAGAAGCAGCAAAAGCTAGAAGTTTCTTAAAGCAGGCAAAATCTTGGAGGTGAGTATTTATCGAGAATCTTTGTATTTATTATTTCATGGAATGAAGACAAGAATATCTGACTCCCAATGTCTGTTATAAAAAAAAAATAGACCCGGAGAATTGTTTAGAATAGGAGTGTAGGACAATTAAATGGTATTGATCCTTAGGTTTCTTCACTGTTATTCTTCCTAACTGCCAATCCAGAACAGAAAGCACCAATTCAATAGGAATAGCAGGCAAAAGTACCTGCAAAGAGCTTTAAAATGCATTTTACCTCCTCAGTGAAAAGTCCCCCAGGGACAGGGCTGAACAGAGGCTCTAAAGTGTTCTGTGCCTCTGTGAAAAACTGCTGTAATTCTTTGGGGTTTGTTTTCTTTTCAGATTATTGCTTGAAAATTGGAACACAAACCAAAAAGATAACTCTGGCTTTCAAAAAAGTGTTCAGGTAAACAGTCACCACATTTCCATCACAGTTTATGTATTTCATGTATTTCAGTAGAAAAGTGATATTTTATTAAATGTATTCATTTCTAGCAGTGACTTTTTCCAAAGCTGGAAACATTTGTAGTGATTTTAGTTCTTCAGCTGAAATAGTCCTCAGTAAAACCCCATGTAACCCAAGAAGAGCTCAAAGAGAATTGTTCAGGGTGACAAGAGCAAGGCAGATGTGTATTTATAGCTATTAATGGTCTAGCAAGCAGTTAAAAGGTTAGAACCAGATGTAATGGCTGTAATAATTATTGCTGCATGGGCTGCATGATTTATCTGTTAAATGAACAAGGCTGACTGAAAAAAGACCCCACTGATAGCAAAGACATCCTCAGCAAACACGGGACTGTCATTGCAGAGTGGTGGGAGAGGCAGCTGGGCAAACTGAGCCCCTCACAGAGCCACCCTGCTGCTTTAAATGGGCAAAGTAAAAACCACAGGAGAAATTGCTGGGTGGAAGTACTTTCTCAGGGTTCAACAAGACAGAAGCATTTGTCACAGAGCTGTTTGAGGTAAAACAATGGACACACAGACAACTGCAGAGTTGCACTGGAGAACCTTGACCTTTGAAGATATTCATCAAGGAATTGGCTAAGGCAGATACAGAGCAAGACTAGGTTTTTTAAATCCTTGTTTCTATAGCTGTAGTTGGTATTTTGGTTCAAAAACATTGCCCAGTCATTCAAATAGGAATAAAAAAAATCAGTCTGACCTGCCTGGTTCATGGAGAGTGGAGGCTGGAGCCTGGTGTGAGTGTGTGAGTGTGTCAGAGTGTATCAGTGTGTCAGAGTATGTCTGAGTCTGCAGAATCCAGCATTTAAGGGATCATCACTCATGAGAGGTGCTTGGAGAGGGAGCAGATAAAAAACTATCCTAGAGGAGCAAGGAAGTCGTTGCAGGCAGGCAGAGATGAAGGCTGGTGTTGCACAGCTACCTCTGTATCTCAGTGTTCCAAGGAAAATGTATCGCTGGTGAAGTGTATAGGAAGGCATTTCTGTTAAATTCCCCACAAAGTACATAGATAGCACTGCAGCTCCATTAAACATGTAAATAAGGAAACCTGATGACTTTGTTTGACTTGTATTGTTTTTCCATTACTATTTTGTCAATGGTGACACTGAGCACGTGCATCTTACATATTTGAGTTGTATTTTAGTGTGTATTAATGTGCTTTACTTGTAGGGTTAAGTTTTAGATGAAGAGAAGATGCTCACACCTTCCAGCTTCAAGCAGACTTATTTTCTTTGTTGTCACAACTGCTGGCAAGACAAGAAGCAGCAGATGCTGAGTGCTGCACTGACTTCACTCGCAGATCTTGCAGGATTCAAAGTAAATCAAGCCCTGAACTCTAAAAGGTTTAAATATAAGTAGAGGATAGTTTTCAATATAGCTAATACAAATTTTAACAGTGTATTTATCAGTAATTTTACATGGTCAAATTTTTTTTTGTTTTTCTTTTACTGCATCATGTTAATAATTTCTTCAATTAGTTGCTGGTATGTTTAAATTGACTATTTTATCTGTTGGTTTGAGAATTCTTTACTAGTGCTTATTATCCCTAACAGATGGGACAGATGGCTGTGATCTTAGGAAGAGAATTCTTTATGCCAGTTTTGCATAGAGAGTTCAAGAAATAACCTTAGTGCAGAAAGCAAAGCTTGTAATTCATGTTTTTGCACAGAGAAGTTTTGCTAATAATTATTTCGACTCTTGGCTTTTCGTGCTGGCAGTAAAGAAAGATTTAGAGCTGATGATTCAGAAATGATAAAACATGCAAGAAAGTAAAACCCTATTACAGCCTGGTTGTGTTTGTCTAACCAGGTTCTGCCTATCTGCTGAGCAATTCTGTTCTTACATATTTCATGTCTAGAAAGATGAAAAATATGTTTGCCAGTATCAGTTGATTTGTGAAATACACTTGTTTTTTACTGATTTCTGTAATGACAGCTCACTAGTATTCTGTAGATACTCACTGTTGTCTTTTTGAGAGTTAGAAATTCATCTAATATATGTAATATAATAAATATATGTATTAATATATGTAATATAATAAAATGGATTCATACTTCAAACTTAAGAGACTTGTTCTGCATTTATTCAGGAGCCATTTGCATCTCCTGCCTGCCACTGGATATGCTGTGATATGGGAGAATGTGTCTTTTCTGTCCCTTTATCTCTTTTGTCTCTATGAAGAATTTAAAATTATTTCTATCATAAATGTATCTATTTAGTGTTGTATGCTCTGAACCAGGTGACTCCTTGCTTCCATGTTAGTGTCAGCCTTAACTGGAATGCTGCAGTTAAACTGGTGTTTTGTGCTGTGCATCACTTTCTGTGATTTTATTTATGGATGTGTGTAACTGCTGAGAGGATTTGATATGAAAATGTTAATTGTAAATTAATAGGATTAGTAACGTTTCTGTTTGGGGTATAGATGATAATCACTGATAAAATGAGGATTTGTAGTGACAGGAATGTTAAAACAGTAAATGCAGGTAGAAAGGATGAGCTTTCTGTATTGCCAAAAAGGTTTTCTTATTTGTTCCCTGGAGGATTTAAGAAATGTCACAGTACTGTTGCATAGATTCTTATATTCCTATAAAAGTACATTAAAACAACTTCAAAGGAAACACATGCAGATGTGTTAAATGGTATCAGAGATTCTTTGCAAAGTAAGATCATAATGAACACGTTGGATTTTGCAAATGTGGATAAGCATCAGAATATTTCAGTCTTGTTAGACTGCAATTGTCAAAGCTCTCATTGAGAGCCTTCCCCCCCATACAATATTTGTTGTTCAGAGGTTTTACTCTACCAAAACAATTGCATTTACACAGTGTCTCCATTGGTTGAGTGTCAGTGGATCTGTAACTCAGAATTTGGGGCAGCCTAGATCAGTGCCCACAGCACATTTCTCCGCTTCTCCTGAGCGTGATCTCACACACCAGCAGGTGCTGGGAACTCGGGAGCCTTCTCTTCACTGGTGGTGTGAGCTAAGGGCTTCTGAGCTTCCTGTTCAAAAAAATGCAGTGACAAGTAAGGAGCAAATGTTGATGTTAGAATGCTGTACAATAGTCAGGGATTGAGTATTGAGCCGTTTCACCCCATCCAAGTTGTCTCCTGTAAATGTGTGTAGCCTGTGCAGCCCAAGCCTCGTGGTCTCGCAGGCTGGTCAAGCCCTGCTACCTCCTTCCTTTGAAACACAGATTCCATCTCCTTACTACCTACCTGGAAACTGCCATCCTACCTGCTCCCGTCAGTCTGAGGGCTGCTCAGGCAGGAGGATGTTTTCAGGAGATGCCTCAGTGGGGAGGACCTCAGTAATGCTCGGCTGGTGACTCCAGTGTCCATCTGTCAGCTCTGTGTCATTGGCTTTCCTGGTTTGTGCTCGCTGGAATGCAACCCACTGTATTCAAGACATAATGAAAGAGGAGTTTTATGATTGAGCAAAGGCATACTTTTCTGCCAGCTTGTTTGTAAGTCATGTCCTTGCTGTGACTCACTGAATATGCTGATTTGTGTGGAATTAATTAAAGACAAAGGGCTGAACTAGTTGCTATCTCCATGTGTGTGTGCAGTCACCTTCAGGAGAGTGCTGCTTTCACAGCAGGAGTTTGGAACTTCCACGTGGAGCAGCTCATGTGCTGCCAAAATTCCCAGTTTCCAGCTGCTGAGCTAGGTTTAAATGGTGCAGATGTTCTAACTCTTAGCAGTTCAGGAACTCCTTCATTCGTGGTTCAGCCATAGCTGCTTCAGGGGACAGCTCCCAGGAGAAGGGTGGGACAGCTCAGCACAGTAACAAATTCCTGCATCCTGAATTTGAGTCACCCCCAGCAGTTGATGCTGCTTCAGAGGAAGGTAATGGCAGCGTGTGTTGTGTCCTCTAGAATTCTGTTCAGGAAGAATTTCTCTGTGCCTTATAAGCATGTTCCTGCTGTTAGCACATATCTAGATTTGTAACTACAAACTTCCAAGACTTTAGGCACCCAGACGTGTTAATACAACTAAGTCACTGGAATTTTCATAGAATCACTTTAATGCATCTAAATCAGATGTTTATCAGATGTACACTTCATTCCCTTGAACTTTGGTCCTTTGTGAAACCATCTCAAACAGATGCTTATCAGACATTTGCTTGCTGATTAGTTTAAATAAATAAATAAGTAATAGGAAGAGAGAGGAAGAAGGGAAAATGCAATTCCAGAAAATTGCCAGCATCATAAAATACCCTTTTCCTTCCCTGTCTCTGTTACAAAAATGATAATTTAGGTTTGAGGTAGTGAATGTGCTGGCAGAAGTCATTTATAAGGAGTCTGATAATCTCTGGCTCCTATCATGTAAGACTTCTTCAGTTAGAATCTTTAATTCTACTCAGAATTTGCTAAGTAGTTTAGGCAGACCTTGTAAGCCACAAGTTTATTTCCTTTCAATGACATGGGCTGCCTCTCTCACCCTGGCCACTCCTAATGTGGTACCAAGGCTTTTCTAAATAGAGTAAAAAGCAGCAAATAACAATCCAGTTGGAACTGGTGTTATAATTTCTTTCAAACAGGCATTTGTATAGTTTGCTCAAGACTTTTATTTTCCCTGTGATTCCCATGTGTAGCAAGCCAAGCTGTGGTCCCTGCTAATTGTATAGAAATGTGTCTTTATTCAGTTTTTCCATTTATGATGCATCTGTATTCCTTCCCTTCAAACATTGCATGAACTGTGCTCTTCTCTAACAAGAGCCAAGGGCTGATACTGGGATGTTCGTTGCTGCTGGGAGAAGTTGCTTTGTTTCTTCCTGTAATTCCATCCTGACTTGGCAAGGCAGGCTCAGAGTTATCATTTCATTTGACCTGTAAATCAATCTGTGTAACATGCAAAGTACCCACGAACGCAAAGGAAATGAGAGCAAAGTCGTTTGAAAAGCATTTCATGGGGCACATTCCAAGGGTTTATTTAGGTGTGTTTTATTCCTTCCACGAGGAAACAGTGAAATATGCAGAACTGTAACACAAATACACAAAGAAACAGGAAAAAGGAAGGCTGGAGTGAGAATATTTATGTATGTTAATGAAGAATTGAGGGATTTAAGAAGAACCTGATCTCTCAGCTTTGCAGCAAGGAATAAGGATCTGCATCTTCTTTCCCTTTCTGGCATGGACTTAGAGCATGACATGGGTAAGTTGCTTTGCCTCTGTGTCTTACTCCTCTAGCTTAGCAAGGAATGTGAAGATTGTTGTGTTATCATACCAATTGGAGTCTTATATTGCATTTGCATGTTGTATCAGTATTGTGTTGGTAAACTTTTTAAGGATGACTTCATGCCTTAGAAATGTTTGATATGTACCAATGTTTAGCATTTGGTTATATGAAAAATATTCTGAAGTTTCTTTTCCCAAATTCAGATTCCCATTATTTTTTTTTTACTAAAAATTCTAAGCCCAGCTAGACATAATTAGAGGAGAGTTCTATTCTTGTTCTCTGCTGTTAACATTGCAAACCTGATTTAAATGCTTTTTAACATTTCCTGTCTTCTCTCACATAAAGGGTGAATATCTTACTGCTGTCACTTCCCATCTCTCAGCTCTCTGTCATTTCAGACATCCTTGTGGGGGTGGTTGTTTTTGTAGTGACAAAGAGATAAGTTCCCTTAGTCAAAAATACTTCCAGCCTACAACAGCTCTGCCCAGACCTCTGGGCTGCAGAGGGATCAATGCTCTGTGCCTGTCCAAACGAGTCTCACCCCTCTGAGCTCACAGACTGTGTCAGTACCTCTGGTGGGACATCTGGACTGGAACAAGTGCACCAGCAGGTGCTCAAACACACAGAAAGCTTGGACAACTGCACTAGCTTAGAGCTTAGATGCAGAAAATTTTGATAAGTTAACTGAAGAGAGGGCATTTTTTGTATGACAGGTATTTCAGCAAAACCCTGTCCTTGAGTAGGTTTAAGACAGAGCTTAGTCTGATTTCCTGCTACTCCTCTGCCCTTGGGCACTCCCGAACACCCCATCCTGCCTGACTCACATCAAATATCTGGCTGTCATCTTAACTCATGCCTCTGTCGAGATCTTCATGCTCTGGTTACTCAGTTAAAGGTTCATTTCTGCATAGGATCTTCCACACTTGGAAACAATTCTTGCCAGGTTGCCTCACAGCTGGAGCTGTTCTGTGGCATGGGAGTGCAGAGCTGTGAAGTTCACAGGACCCTCAATGACCTGCTCTAACACATCTGGGCCATGGTTTGAAACTCCTCTGGGGTCCAGTGCCCAGCACCAGCACAGGGACCAGGCTTTGGATGCTGGGGACAGAGATTGTCTTGTCTGCCTTATGCCAAATCCTCCTTACTCAATTCAGGCTTGGCTCTGGCAGCTCTGAAATGAACTTGTGTAAGTGTCCTGGGTTCCTCTATGAAACACTGCAATTACATTTCAACATTGCTTTACAGTCTGGATGTGAGCAATATTTTGATAAGCCAGCACAACATTTCAGAAACGTGGACCTCCTCCTTGTAAATAAATGGACAAACTCTCTGACACCTTCCTGCTGTATTTCACAGTCATCTGCTACAAGTACTGCATGTTTTGCTTGTTTCTATGTGCCCAGGTGAACTATGAATGGTCACAGGAGAAAAAGTAGAAAAAGGCAGTGTAGAGTGGTGATTCAAGACCAAAAGCAAGCTCCAATCTTAATGCAGCAGCTTTTCTGCTTGTAACTTTAGCTTCTGTTTCTTTCAGAAATACTTAGCAGGATGCATTGAATAAAATATGACCATCCCTCTTCACTAAAGGTAAGACAATAAGCATAAGAGGAGAGGTACGAAACACCCGTTCTGAAAATTCCTCTGAGGTGTCCCCTCTTGCCAAGGCCAAGTTAAAATGCTCTTTGTTAAATTTCACTGAAGAGGAGGGCATTGATATTCTTTGAATAAGCTGCTTTGCCTTGTGAAGGAGTTCTGGGAGAGTTCAGGGATAGAATGGGAACTTTATTTCTTGCATTAAGTGGTGAAAGCTTTGGACAGCTCAAAACAGACGGTTTGGTGTTCTTGGGGATTTTACTGCGAGCTGAGCTCGTCTCTCACTCAGCAATGCAAGGAGTGCAGATTAATTTGACAGGTACAATATTCTGGTTCTAATGATAGAGACTTTAGAACATACATGTTATGTGAAAATACGTTTGCCTAGGTGTCAGTTTGAGTTCTTGTCAGCACATGAACATTAAATTACATTTAAATTGCAATTGGTTACCTCTGAACTTGAGATATTTCTAACATGCAAACATTGAAAATTGTAGTAATTTATATTTAGATGTGGGAGTGTTTCTTTAGCATCTTAACTACTGCTTTGAGACAATTTTAGACACACCCATTTAAAAATGTTGGCTTTGATTTCTCATTGTTTAATTTGCAAAAGCATATGTGTTTTAAAAGTGCTTTAAAATCTCAGGACAGCACATATATAATTATTAATCATTTCATTAATTCATCATTCATTTAAAATGCATTATTTAACAGTACATCACCTTTTCCTGTTCTGTTGAGTACAAGGTAGTTTATTCCCTTCATTCATCTTGGAAGTCAGAGAACAACCCTTGTACAGTTAAGCCTCTCTGCAAATACAAAATTGTGAAAGGGATGGAGATAGAGAAGTCAGGAGGAAAGTGCTGAGTAGCACTGCCAAAGAGGATTTTTGTTTCTTCTCTAGTAGTTTATCTCCAGAATGATGGCACCAATGGTGTATTTGTGTTGTGTAGCCTCTAACACTTTTACCAGGTAAGTGAGAAGCACCATCCTGTTAAGAACGGTCTGATGTACAGAATTTTAATTTTTTTTCCTGAAATGGAACGTAAATTATGTACAGATTAAGCCCTGCCCTTTTTTTGGCTCCCAGCCCAGCACCAGCCACAAAGGAGAGGAACAGCAAAAGGCCTGAGCACACGTGAAGGTCTCTGTCTGCTGAGAGCACCTGATGCCCTTGAGTCACGAATTGTCCAGCACAGAGACACCTCACCCTCCCACCTGGACAGGAAGGCCTGGAGAGCACTGACAGCAGGATTCTACCAAGGGTACTTACTGCTTCTTTAGCTCTTTTTAAAAGCCTGATATGTTTGACTTTAACTTTTAATGGGAAGTAATTAGAACATTTCTGATATTTGAAAGGACAGTAGGGGAACTAAGAGCAATTCACACTGTATGTGCTGCATGAGATGTGACTGTGGTCATCATGCAAAATACATTAATAAATAAGAGAAAGAGATTTCTAGAACACTTCAAAACTTTTTTATGCAACCTCCAGCTTACTTAAACGTTAAGGAGATATTAATGACACATATTCAAATGGATACCATTTCTCAAATGCCTTTCTGTAATACATGTGATAAGCTTGACTTTATTTCATCTTACAATGTAGAAAAAGATGCTTTTTCTCAGAAGACAAGGCAAAATAATTTTATATGGCTTAAGACTCCTGTGTAGCATAATCTAGAGATACAAATTTATGTTTCCTTGCTTGAACAGGACAGCATACTTGTTTCAGTTGCATGACGTTAGTTGTAATTTAAATTTTGTTTGGAAACATGGATTAGTTTTCATTTTTGAAATGTCAGGATGTTTTCCAAATTAAAATTCTTGGACAAGTGATTAATGTTAAATAAACTAATTTTCAATATAGAACAAGGTGTAGAGATGGGTAACTCCCATGGAGTTCTTACCCTAGAATGATATTCTAATCACAGGGCAATGGTTTATCTCTTCTGCCCCTTGCTGGTTTAGCTGTCCATGAATGCCCTGCTGAGAAAAATATGGTCAAAAGTTAGTGAGAAGTGGACAGAAAACTAAATATATTTAATGTACCAGAAAAAGCTTAAAATCATTGTTGAAATCCTAATTGTGAAATAAAGTTGATTTTAAAAATACAATTAATCTTTTCTTATATTCCTTATCTAATGTCTTAGTTTCTTTTCCTGACTAGTAGGATAACATCAATTTGGCATTAACATATCAGAAGTTAATGAATTTTCAAGGATAAAATGTTTGATTAAACCAAGTATTTAAAAAATGCCAACATAGCTGTTAAGGTTAGGTAATTTAATGGTTCTAAAATCTTGTAATTTCTCTTCATTTCTATGTAACATGAAGTCTAGGGATATGAGGAAAAGACTAAAATACATAGAAAGCCCATCACCAAATTTATGAATTCATACATTTTAAACATGTTAACATAGTAAAACTAGCATGGGAGCATTGTAATGTGAAATCAATTGAAATTAGCCAGACCTCAAAGCATCATGCAGGGATTTTCAGGACATTTTCTCTGTTGCAGCCGTGATGCAAGAGGGATCCACAGAAGAGCTCCACAGCAGCCAACCCTGCGAGAGCCAAGTGTCTGAGCCTGCTGGGCTGCTCAGGAGCAGCAGGACACTGGTGACAGGAGGTGGAGGATACCTGGGGTACAATCTGGGATGCGCCCTCGTTAGCTCTGGAGTCGCTGTTGTGCTGTTTGATGTTCGGAAACCTCAATGGGAAATTCCAAGCGGAGCGGATTTTTTTAAGGTATGTTGGAGTTAAGCGTCTAATGCTCATTATCAAGGCTTCTTCTTTAGGAGCTTTGATTAAAACATCTGTGGAAAAGCCTTCCAGGACAAGAAGAAGATGTGGTAAAAGGTCCTGGCATGCCATAGTACCCGATGAAGGGATGGCAAACAGGGTCCCACTGTCTCAGTGTCACCAGTGGTGCTCTGTACCGTCCAGCCCCCCCGTGGAAACAGTGGACAGTGAAGGGACAAAGGTTCCTGCTCAGGGGAATTATTTTAAGTAAAAAGGTAAGAGCCAAGACAGGGCAATAAAAGGGATCACAAATGCAGAAAGACTGCCATGCAGAGAGTGATTGAGAGCACTGGGATTTCCAGGCTGAGAAAGAGGTGAGGAGCAGGAGAGCTCTAAGGCTGGGGGTGGCATTGCTCACTCTCAGTACAGAAGGAAAGACCATCAGGAATGAGGAGTCAGTTCAGCACAAACAAAATGATGTGGCTTTTCATGCAGTGGGTAAAGGGCATGTACAAAGCCTCAAGAAAAATTTACCTTCAGTAGAAACTGCTAAATAGATAAATTAATTTTAGTGAATGAAAATGCTTCAAGACTAGAAGAGCATTCTGGGGGAAAGCATCACAAACGCTTGCCCTGTTCACTCTCTTCCTGCAGCACCCATTTATGAGCACTGCTTCTTTTTCATTTTAACAATTCAAGGAATTACTGTGTCTGAAGAAAGGGGTCTCCAGTGTTTGACAGCTCACTGCCACGTGTGGACTCCCCTGTACGTCTCACAGCTGCTCCAGGTGCTCAGGTTTGGGCTCTGGGGGCACTTTCTGGGTGCTCCTGTCATATCACACAAATCCTGGCTAAACCCAGGGTATTGCCCAGCTGATCTTTGCTGAGCATTTACTGTAAGAGCATTTTCCAGCCCACTAGAACTGGAAAGTTGACAGCAAAGCTGGAAGAGATCTTGGTCCTGCAGGCTGTCATTGTGATGCCAGGTTTTCTCCTTGCATCACCCTCTGGGGCAGGTGGAAGGGAAGTAGAGGGGATGGGTGATTCTGGGGAGAGCACAATACCAGGTTAAGCAGATCTTGTCTGACCCAGGATGTTTTTAAGTTCAATTTCATAAACAACTTTTACAGAATATGGAAGAGGGATAAAGTATTATTGAGGAATCATTCAAACACCATAAGCTTGATTTGTTAATGCTGTAAGTCCACATAATTCGATTTAAGTTTGTGGACTGATGGCAATTTACATCTTCTAAAGGGGACTTGGGATCTCTCAAATGATCTTCTAGAACAGCATTTTTTAATAAATTGATTTTAAAATATCACCTTGCATACAAAAATGCAGTATAATATTCTAACCCCATCATAGAATTTGATACTAGATACAGGTATGCTCAGTGATACATGGAATTTCATAAATGTGATTATAGTACATGCTAATGCACACTAAATATTAAATACATACAGATTGTACTGAGATTTTTACTCTCGTACAAAACTGAAGTTATCATACAGTGCACCTAACAAGCCTCAGATGGATAAAAAGACATTTGTGAAGCCAGAACAGATCATGTCTCAAGGTGCCAACAAAAACGGGGTTTTCTTATTTGGTGATTCCAAGGCAAAGAGCTGAACCCTTCCTGCTGTGATTTATTGTCCCTGGGGCTGGATTCTCCAGCCCTCGGGCACTTGCTGCTCCCATTCAAGTCCAACAAGTTTTGCCAGTCTGGAGGCTGCAGGACTAAGTGTGAAAATACGCATTATAATTGAAGGCAACACGAGTCATCTTTGTTTTGCAAGAAAATACTGGCAGAATTCCTAGTCATTGCTTTTTCTTCCTGTCCATAATATTTGATTTAATTGTTGTTAAGTACTGTGTAAAACCAGAATACCTTCAGATTTTCCTTACTAGCCATAGTTAATACAGTTCTATAGAGAATGTAAGGAGCTCTCCCTGTCAAAAATCCATTCTTTTCTCATTTTACAGGGTGATGTGAGGGATTATGAAGCAGTGTTCAGAGCATGTGAAGGGGTTGACTGTGTTTTCCATGTAGCAGCATGTGGAATGTCGGGACTGGAACAAGCAAGTACCCTTTTCCTAAAGTTTTCTTTGGTTATTTTTGAGAAAGGAAAAAAATTGTCTGCACGTAACAAAGAATGTAATTTTACAATATTTATGTCAGACAGAAGCTGTTACAAAGGCCAAGTCATCCTCACAGGAAATAAAGGAGGTGCTCCTTAAATAATAAAGTCAAAGTGTGAAAATAATGTACAACAGAATATTCTAGAAAAATGAGATCATAGTTTAAGAACTTGGATAAGAAGATAAAGCCTTTTCCTCTCATCTGAAGAGGAGTGACAGCATTGCTCTAAAACTAATACTGATGCATTTTCTTCTTGGGAACAGTCATGAGGAAACAGACACAATCAATATGTTATGCTGAATAACAGTGATAGTCACAGAGGGTGTTATCAAAAGAGTCGTGAACCTACTAATTTATTTCTAGGAACAGGACAGATTGCCACTGAAACAAGAACTTGTGAAAGCTTTCAGGGAGCATAACCCCTGCCCATAATGCTTGTTTCTATAGCATGGATTATCTGGGCTGTGACAAAACATTGAAGTGCTATTATTTCCTTTTAGATACACTTTATCTTTCACTTTTCAACTTTCTTTGCTCATCCACTGAACAAGACAATAAAAATCAGAAATCACTGCATGTCAGACAGACAAAATTGTAACGTATCACGAGAAGATCTCAGCTATTCTAGATCTGGCAATTGTAACCATCATATATATAGTAAATGTGACTTGTGTGATTAATTAAATCTTGTGCAAACTATATTTCCAGCTTCAAAAGAAAGAGCAGATTGAATCCATAAATGTTGGAGGCACAAAAATAATAATTGATGGTAGGTACCCAGATTTTCTTTCTCTGCATCTGATCCAAATCATGAATTAAAAACCTAACGGGATGTTTCCTGTGCAGATCAGACAGTAAAATGAGTCTGTTCTCTCCCTCCTGTCAGAGTCTGACGTAAACCTGAGTGTGCAGCTCCCATTAAACCTGGGAGATTTGCTACTGGTTTGAACTGGGGGTGTATTTTCAACCTGGACTTCATTCCTTGGTGATCCAACTAGAGCTCTCCTCCAGGATATTTTTTTTCATTATTTTGTCCCTTTATTCTATGTAATGGAGAAGTGTTATCCTCTTTCCTCATATAAATAGCATGAGAGCTTTTGTACTGTTTGTTGTGTCATAAACATTAGGTAACAGGCTCCACAGATGTGCAAGTATATTTAGCTATTATTTTACCACATCCTTTGCCGTGATCCTTTTTGTTTTATACTGATTTTTAACTTGTGTCTCTGGAAGATGCCAGCAGATCTCTTTCAGTATATTCAATTCCAGAAAAACATTTTCCATGTGTACTGGCAAAGCTACCTTCTCTTTGTTTTTCCTTCAAAAACCAAATGGGAAAAAAAAAAAGGCAGCAAAATGCCAAAATCAGTTTTTATTGAGACTAATTTTCATGCAGCCTGTGTGTTATTACTGAAAAAATGCAGAAATGGAATAGTAGGCAAGGAAAACTCTAGAAGAGTTAAGGAAGAGTTGTCACATATTCCCTTCTTCATTCAAACCTCCAAACCCACAGAAACAATGTCATGTCAAATTTCCATAGGCTCCCAGCAAACCAAGATATTGGGAGAAGCATGAACCTGCTCATCATCGTTTTAATAATGCACCTTATTATTGTATTTTTGCCCAAATATTTACAATAATAATTAACATTTGTTACTTTCAAAATGAGCCAATGAACCGCCAGGACAGGCTGCTCTGTAGATTCTAAAAATCTCTGAGTTTGCATTTTAATTCACTTCAACTTTAGGAATATTGTTAAATTATAAGGAAATTTACATGATTCAAGTTTTTAGTGACAGAAGTGCACCAGAATTTAGCTACACAAGATGGAATTCATAATGAAGTCTTTGCTTTGCAAATAACATTAATTTCCTTTGTATTTAAAGCACAGCTGATTATACACCAGCAGAGTATGTTTTCCTGTTAGCACATCCTTTGTCACTTAGGAACAGACTGAGACAAAGAAGTTTTGTGGTTTGTGGGCAGAGCTCCTGTTCCCTCCAAGGTGCAAGAGGCAGCTTATGGAACTGGGGGTAACCCAGTGGCCTTGGAGTGGCTGCTCCCACAGCACTGCCCCAAGGGCTGCACCACAACAAACGTTCTTACTCATCTTCTTTGGATTCAGTCTGGAAAATGAACAGGTTTTAAGAAAGGTTTCTCAAGGAGGAATTTTCCACCACCAGTTGATGACTGCAGTCCAATGATATGATAGTTATAGGTACTTCATCATGAAACATTTGGTGACCACAATGTGTACTATTCTCCTATTTGGGATGAAAAATTCCAGCTGAATGGAAGATCATATTATATTCTATTATAATGTTAAAAATAAAATACTACCTTTTTTTCCTGTAATTGTAATGTTTGTTTTCAAAAAGAAAATCTGCCAGTTATTTCTCCCCCTTTATTTTTGTTTTAAAATAATTTATTTTGTCTATCACTGTAGTCTGCAAGCAAAGAAATATCCCTAGACTGATCTATACCAGTACAGTGAATGTGGTGTTTGGAGGGAATCCTATTGAAGAAGGAGATGAAGAAACTGTCCCATATTTTCCACTGGAAAAGGTACTTTGTCCATGGGTTGGTGTGGCATTCACTGTGCTCCAAAGGGTAGACTGTGTGAAGCCTGGTGTGAGAGCAGAAGTTGTTTTACTGTGGATGTTCTCAGTGCATGCAGCACAAAAAGTGAGTTAAATAAATATGAATGGACTTCAATTCACTCTGAAGCTGAACTTGTGCCACTAAAGTGTAAGCCTGGTTTTTTTGTTATAAATAAATTATATATTTAGTAAATCCTACTATTTCTAGTTTTGTTTTGCTCAGCTGATATCTGTGAGCTGACTAGATTGAAATGTCGGGCATAAACAGTAAGTTTGCCTTTACAGATTCAATAATTATTTTACTCTGCTTCCTTATAGCAATTTAATCATTATTCCAGAACCAAGGCAATTGCAGACCAAATGGTTCTTGCTGCTAATGGAACTTTACTCAAAGGTACATGTAAAGCATGTGGGGCTTTTCTATCACTAGGAGTGCTAATGGGCTTTCCTTTTTCTGGTTGCTCATTTATCAGTAGCATACTTTAACTGAAATAAGGATTTACTTGTTTCTATTCCTGTCTTTGGGGGATAATTAGCTGTTCTGATAACACCAGTTTTAAGCACTGTCCAATGGATCCTTCTTGTAACCCCAAGAAGGTTTTTCAGTTCTGTCACCGCTACTGAATTCAGTTTCACAGAAATGAAATCAACTTCCCAGGAAGCCGAACCACAGAGAATGGTCAAAACGAGCCTTAACTTTGACAATGTAAATTCAGCCAATGTGTGTCAGCCAGATGTTGCTATCCCAGCTGTGTGACAGTCACCTCTTGCTCTCTCTCCAAGGAGGGGACAAGCTCCACACGTGTGTGCTTCGCCCACCGGGCATCTACGGACCCGAAGAGCAGCGGCACCTGCCTCGAGTAGCCGTATGTGTTTTGTAGTCAGCTCTGGAGGACACCACAAGTGGTTGTAAGGGCATAACACAAGTGGTAGTAGCTTGATTGCAGATTTAACCGTTCCTGCAGGAATGTGGTGAAAGCTTGGGGACAGGTGATGTGGTGCAGGGTAACAAAGAGCAGGAAGCAGCACTGTGGGGCTTCTCAGTGAAAAGGAAAAGTGGAAGGCTGAAATGTCATGGTAAAAGGACTAGGTTTGCATCCCTATAATTTAATGGAAATACTGGCTTTTAAATATGCACTTTAGTTTCTGCCAAAAAATATAATGTCACTATATTTAGCCACTTTGCAACCATCTTTGATTTCCAAAACCACCCACTAGTTGAGTTTTTTCTTGTGACGTTTCTCGTGCTGTAATTGTACACTAATACAGCAAATTGCAAGTATTTGGGTTGAAATAAAATCAATATTATAGTGCAAAATAAAGGAATAATGCAGTTATCTCATGCTTTCTGTTTCTACAGATAAATATCCAGCGGAGACTTTTTAACTTCAAGTTTGGGAATCACAAAGTTCAGATGAACTGGGTTCACATAGGAAATCTAGTGCAAGCTCATTTACTGGCTGCTGAGGCTCTCACCTCTGAGAAGGGCTATGTAGCTGTAAGTAAACAATAGAATCATTGTGTCCTAGCTTGAGTTCTCAAACAAGTTTAATTTTTGAAATTTTGACATCAAAGACTGTGCAAAAAGTCATATGCTAAAATCTCTAAAACTGTGTGTAGCTCCACAAGCACACAGACAGTGCAAATGCAAATACATTTCACTCATATTTTGATGATGTTTTTGTTTGGTTTGAAAATAGAAAATTTCCTGGGTTACTGGAGGAAACTGTATTTTTAACTAGCTTAATATATTCACCATTACACAAAAGTATTCTCCTCAAAATAGGTTCTGACCCTAGATGCATAAAATTTAGAACAACCATTCTGAGGTATTTCAGTTGAATTTTCAGAGCGGAAAATTCCAAAAAGAGATGTACAAAATTAATGGACAATTTTAGAGGTTTTTCCTTTTGTTCTACTGGTTTTAATAATTTTTTGGTAATTGCAACACCAGTCTTAGGACTGTGAAGCATTACAGAACTGACAACACTGGAGCAGCTGCTGCATGCACAGTTCCTGAAGGTCCCAGGTTCATTTAGATTGGGAGGAACACACAGACAACAGGTACTGACACAGGGGGACACCTCTCCGTGTGTTCTCAACCAGTTCAGTGCTTGAAAGTCATGCAGCTCTTTCAGGTTGATGTCATTCCCAGAGTCCCAGGCCTGTTTGGTGCTCAGGGGTTCCTGGTTCTCAGAGCTGGGCAGGCTCCTCATGCAGAGCACAGCTGGAACTCAGCCTCAGAGCTGTGGTTGTTAAATGCCATCAGTGCTGCCCCTTCTGCTGGACTCACCAAGGTCATTCTGTGCCCAACACGTCATGAAGAAAATAACGCTCCAACAGCTGGGCTGCTACATGGGGAAACTGAGCTCTGATCTACACCATGGTTAATCACCATGAGCTCTACCACCACAGTGAAGCCCAGTGAGGGCACTTTCCTCTGTGTACATTTACCGCTGTGTTGCTCACAAAATCATGACAGGCAGGCAGGTATGAGAGAGACAGAAAATGCCATCCCGTGCACGGTTTTGTCACTGGTTTTCTCTGCTTCTTTACCAGAGCGGTCAGGCTTATTACATCCACGATGGTGAAAATGTCATCTTCTCTGAGTGGATTGTGCCTCTGGTACGTACTGCACAGCCCTGCAGCTCCCAGCACCACATGGGCACAACTCCTGTCACTGACTGACAAACCAGACCAACTAAATGAAGTTCAGGGCACATCAATTACTGAACTGTATAACATTCAATTCAGTCCTGTTCTCCCTGCATAGCCCAAAGTTCCACCGGTGTTAAGAGAAGTTTTGGATACCTGCAGCTGTGGAGATTGGCTGCATTGCTGCGAGAGGATTTAGCTGGGAAGTCCAGAACCTGCTGCAGGACAGAGCATTTCGTGAAGCAAAGCCACAGTGCATGGCAAGCTCAGGACTCTTAAAATCTTTGCTTATCCCTTTGAACTGCATCAGCTGCAGCACAGAGGGGAAGCCCATTCACAATCCTATCTTAGGAGCTAAAAAGAGACAACGCTGTATTTGCAGAAATATCAGGCCAGCACAGAAAATGACTGCAGCAGAAAATTGGGCCTGTATTTAAGTGTTGTTCAGTATTCCAGCCTGGGTCACTTCCCCCTTGGAAATGGCCTTTTATTCCCCTTTACTGTCCAACTGCAGATGAAGAGAGGGAGGTGGACACCAAAGAATGAGTAGTGGGTTCTAACTGCATTTCTTATTACCTGTATTGACAGGAAAACTAGCTGGGAAAAAAGTTTAGGTACAAGTTTTATCAACACTCTTGTTTTTGTTTTTTTTTTCCATGTTCATGCCTCATTGACTCCTTTAATTTGATATAAGTTCTCTGTTATTCTTTCTTTTTATACCCCTTTTTAGTTTGAAAAATTAGGCTACAGGAAACCTTGGATACATATTCCCGTTCTCCTGGTTCATATAGCAGGTAAAAAGTAAAACACATTCTTAACTATTTTGGTGGGTTGCTTGAATTTTTTTTTATTCCTATGAAGCTATTTAGTGGTTTTATTAAATGGAGGGCCCCAAACTGCAGGAATTATTTAACTTAACATTATTTAAATTGAGAATAATCACCTGCACCACATGGTATTAATTATACCAGATAAATTTTAAAGGCCATTCACAAACTCATCATGTACTTTATCAATTAAACAGTGCCTTCTACCAGTAGGAATTACAGGATGTACAATGTCAGCATTGTCTCAGTTTATTGTTCTGCAGATGTCTCATTATGTCATTTCTGTTTCACAGCTGCTGTGATGGAATATCTGCACCTGATACTAAAGCCAGTTTTTAGCTTTACACCTTTCTTGACAAGGAATGAGGTAACTATATTAAAAAATATATAATGTTTCTGTATTTGACTCAAATATATTTGATTTGTGTATGTATATGTATATATGTGTGACTCAAATTGTCATTAAGGATGTGATACACCCTTTGGATTATCTGCATTGCAGCTCTGTTTTCTGTTCTGTTTCCATGGCAGTATCACTGTCGATATATTTGCCCCCAAGTTCTAGAAAATGGAATATTGAAGTCACTGCCATAACTGTCCTTTTGACTTTCAGGTGTGGAATGTCACTGTAACTCACACCTTCCGAATAGACAAGGCACGAAATCAACTCGGTTACAAACCAAAGAAATTCTCATTCGCTGATTCTGTGGATCATTATCTAAAAACAAGACCTACCTGCCAAGAAGATCACACTTTCCTTAAAATGGTGTTTGGTTTTGGCATTTTGTTAAGTTTGATCATTCTTTCTTTCTTCTAAAATCAAATAACCACTTACCTGTTCCAGAAAACCTCGTTTTGTTTCTGAGTATTAACTATCTGGTCATAGCACATTCCTCATTCCTCAGCCACTCTGGACTCTGCTGTTCATATTATTATGATGGCACCTGTCTGACCTCATGCAGAAAGAGAAAAAAAAAAAAACCAAACAAACCCAAACAAAAAACAACTAGAAAAGTGAAAACACAGGCTGTATCAGGAAATGTTCCCCAAGAGCAACACCATGTTACAGCAAAGGAGTTCACCACAAATGGGTGCAGGAACAGTTTCAATGGATCTTGATTAAGTGATCGTTTCATGCTGGGAAACATTTTCTAAAAGTGATAACTCAGGAGGGTGAGAAGGTGGAAGAAGAGGAACTGCCACAGGACAACAGTGCTGTAACAAGTCCAGTAGCTCCAATGAAGAAAAGGGTGCCTAAACTCTTCTGATGAAGCCATGGCTACAGCTACTGTCAGTTACCCTGAGGAATTACAGAGACCGGGCAAACAATGCAAAAAATATGGAAAGTAAATATTTATAAATAATAGGTGTCTAGAGGAATGAAAATAATATTTATGTAAAATAGTTTTGTTGTTCTAAAGGTTTTAAAAAGTGTAATAAATATCATTATGTGTGTTTCTAAATTAAATATCCTTTCAATACAATAATAAATAATATCTGAACCAAATACTGTTTTTAAGAAGCTTGTGGGTGGAATTCAGCCAGCTGTTACGGCTTCCTGGAGTCACATTCTCCACAACCCTACAGCACTGCTGGCACACGCTGTGTGATCAGGGAATTGCGTTTTGGGGTGAGCAGAGAAGCCAAGCACCAAGACAGAAGTGAGAATCCCACCTCTCTCATTTCCCCTTTCTTAAGTCTTACATCAGCTGTTTCTTGGGTGGATTGCCCTACGTGAGCCGCCTGTGCTACAAATACTCACCAGGTGTAGCCCAGACAAACTTTAAAGTTTCCTTAGGAAGCAGCTTTGCTCTGACCAGGGAGCAGCTGCTCCCTCTCTTGCACCCCACATGAATTAAGAGAGCTGCATTTGCCACAGTGGGCCATGGAAGACAATGATGATTTCCCTTCTGTGTTCATTTTGCCTTTTCTTAGCATTTTACAGGATTTTTAAGACCAGTAATTTTGTAGAGATTCTCTGCCTCTAAAGCTGTAGGATATGCAGGAGAGCCAACAGCAATCCTGAAAGAATACAGGTTACAGGTAAAAGAAAATACACAGTGACAGGAAAATACAGGAGCAACCACAATTACCACTGCAACTTGTGTAAGCAATGATTTGTTTACTCTATTTTTTTTTCTCTTCACTAAACAAATAGTTCTGTGTGCAGGGAAAGCAGTAGAGTCTGCTTGGTTATGGATTTGCATTTGGAGATTGTCCTTGTCCATACAAAGCGAGCTCCCTCTGCACATCTTTTAGCAGGGGCACTGCTCAGCCCTCTCCTTTTCCTGGCAATCGACAGGAAGCTTAAAGAAGCTCTGTATATATGAGACCTTTGTCCAGGTTTGATTAAAACCAGTAAAATTCACAATTTATCACTACAGAGCTGCATCTGAGCCAGCAAGTGCTGCAGGCAGGTGGTACCATGTAATTTCTCCCTAGAAATGCAGAATAGAAAACCTTTAAGTGCAAAGCTACTTCCAAACGAGAGCATTTTAGCTGCATGCAAACATTTGACTTGGTTCTAAATTAGTTATTTATAAACCTTTCATGTTGTTTTTGCTGGACTAATAGCTCAGGGTCCATCCTGGATTACACCAACACTTTTCACAGGAGTGTAGGCTCTGACCTTGTTTGGATGCTCCTCAGGGAGGATTAACCAAGGACTTCACTGGCTTTGTGGTTCTAAGTCCCTGTGGAGTTCCATCATTTCAGTCCTGTAACACCAAACCTGTGGTTTGGTATTTTGGATAGGATGCTTTTTACATCACTCTTATAAACAGCACTGATTAACAGTAATTGGCTTCAGTACACTGATTTATCTTTCTTACAGATGCAGTATTTGAGATTTTAAAACAATCATCAGTACCAATTGGGAACAGCCAGCTCTCATTTCTGTGGGTCTTTACTGAGTCTCAATTAATGCTGACTCTTGAGTTACTGCTGCTCTAACATAACTGCAATGTGTCTTTAAGTGATTAAAATTTAATGTGAATGTTCAGACATAGCAAAGCTGTAACAAAAGAGGTAAACGTGTTCAAAGCCTAACTTTTGCCTGGAATGGGTAACTGAAATTCTGCAGCTCCTGACCCTTTTCACACCCTCCCAGGTTCAGATGACCACAGGGAGGCTCAGGTGGAAAGGGACCTTATTTGTTTATTTGTGCGTCTTTGGGAATTCCTGCTATTTTGCAGGTGTCTCAGAAGTTCTGCATCTCTATGAGCAATGTCCCACCACCGACTGTCCAACCAGTAAGCAGGACGTGGTGTTTTCTTCCTGAACAACCTGTCCAACAGGTACCTCGGTGTGGCCGGAGCCCTCACTACTGACCGATGCTTTTGTGCAGCAGTCACAGCTGTGCGAAGACACCAGCAGGTAAGAACCACCACAGCATGCTATGGGATCCCAGGGATGCTCTGGCAAACCCAGGAACCCCGTGACATGCTGTGGCATCCCCAGGACGCTGTGGGCTACGAGGATGCTGTGTGTTGAGCATCTAGGGATGCTGTGCAATCCCAAAGCTGCTGCCAGATGAGCGGACCCCAGGGGTGCTGCGGGGATGCAGTGGGATGTCAGAGGTGCTGTGAGGATGCGGTGGGATGTCAGAGGGGATGCGGGGATGCAGTGGGATGTCAGAGGGGATGCGGGGATGCAGTGGGATGTCAGAGGTGCCGGGGATGCGGTGGGATGTCAGAGGTGCCGGAGATGCA
Source organism: Turdus rufiventris (assembly GCA_013186435.1). Classification (NCBI taxonomy): domain Eukaryota; kingdom Metazoa; phylum Chordata; class Aves; order Passeriformes; family Turdidae; genus Turdus; species Turdus rufiventris. Next base: position 1,024,730 of record PYHW01009240.1, on the reverse strand, counting down.
GTGGGATGTCAGAGGTGCCGGGGATGCTGCGGGAGGAGGCTGCAGATGGGGCCGGACCGGGCGGTGCTGCCGGAGCCGCTCCCGCGGGCGCTGCCCGAGCCCCGCGGCCCCAACGGCCCCAACGGTGGGAGCGGCCGGAGCGGGGACGGGCGGGGTCCGGCCCTGCACGAGTGAGTCCCGGCACTGTCCCCGGCCCCGCACGGGTCCCGGCACTGTCCCCAGCCCCGCACGGGTCCCTGCACTGTCCCCAGCCCCGCACGGGTCCCGGGTCCCGGGTCCCTGCGCTGCCCCCCGGCCGATCCGCAAGTGAGATGCGGAGAGCCCCGGCGGGGCTCGGGTGGCTCTGAATGTTTCATTGCGGCCGGGGTGGCGGAGGGAGTCGGTAGGCACAGCCTCTGAAATGCCCTGACTGCCGGTGAGGAGCCCCTGGAAGTTATTTCCATGTTCAAGAAATAACTGATTCACTATTACTTTGTCCTTAATGCAGTTTTTTACCCGTATAGCAGCTGTTTTATTCGAGTTTCCCTCCAAAGCAAGGGATGTGATAGCCTTGTTCTCTGATACCTTCTAAAGTTATAAGATGAGGACCAGGCATCCCTCTTTCCTCACGAAATCCTCATCTTTGTCAACTCCAGCTCTGCCAATGATAACAACTCAGTGTGTTCTTCATTAATGTTCAGCTGCTGGTACTTAGAAAGAAGCTGGAAATATCACTTCTCTCTGATGTCTGTCTTGGCAGTAAACTGGGGGCTGTAAATTTTGGTTTGTTTTTGTCTTTATCTCTCTTAAACAGGCTGCATTCAAGATTTTGCTGCTGTGAATAGATCTTGTCAACATGAAGCTCCCTGAAATTGTCTGCATCCAGGACTGCTATGGAGTAATTCTCACCATATAAAAGAAATTTTGACATCTATCTGGTAGTGCTGGGCACTATTACACTGACACAAACCCAAAAATGAGTGAAGAGGCAGCTCAGGATCGCCAAATCTCTGATGGCAAACAGAACAAACCCGTCAGAGCACACCATCAAATCAGTATGAGAGCCGTGGTGACAGGAGGGGGTGGCTATTGTGGATACAAGCTGGGATGTGCTCTTGCAAACATAGGAGCCTCTGTTGTTCTGTGTGACATACACAAGCCTTTGTGGATGATTCCCAATGGAGTGGTGTGGATCCAGGTATGATAAATAATATTCTCCCAACAGTCAAAGTTAGCTCATTTGCCTTTTCCATAATGTCTTACCAGTTTTCACAGAATCCAAGTATCTAATTGCCAATTATTTCAAATTTTAGTAACCTTTTTAACTGTGTGAATACCCCTCATGAGTTTTGGCGAATGGATTTTAAGGATTTTTAATGAGGAAACCAGCCAAAACCTGTAATGCATGGAGCAGTTTCACTCCTGCCTTCATCCAGACATTAGTTTAACCACCTGTAGAATAAACACAGGACTACTGTGAACCTTAATGAATGTCTTTAAAGTCCTTTGGGTTCCATGGAAGAAAAGTATAATTATCAGCAAGTAGTGAGGTGTGCCCAGTTTTGAGTCCCAGGATACTTGCACAGCAGGTACAGTTCTAAATATGCATTATATATATATATGGATTCCTTCTGTGCTAACCCACTGCATGACAAATGCTCACCTGCAGCTTTGATTTCATGCTCAAATACCTTTTCTTGTGTATTACAGACAGATATCAGGGATTACAATGCCATATTGGAAGCCTTTCAAGGAGCTGACTGCGTGTTTCACGTAGCTTCGTATGGAATGTCAGGAATAGAGCAGGTGAGCCCACACAGTTTTGGTTTTTTGGTGACTGCAGAGACTTTGATGCTGTAACACTGCATGACAGGTTTCAGCTCTTCATACTGCCATGCTCTTTTGGTAAATTGCTCTGTGCAAACTGGAGTGCCAGGCTGCTTGCAGAGTGATTTCCTCTCCATTAGAGGTTCTACAGCACCCTGAGAAGGTGTTTGAGATGGAAATGGCATTGGAATGTTCTGAAATACTATGAAGACAAAAGGAAGGACAAGGGAGGGTGGTTCCCTCCAAAATCCTGATTCTTCCCTAAACATTCACATGGATCTCCTAGGTGTAAGGTCACTAGGAGGAATAAAACTTCAACAAATTTATAAATTATTTCTATATCTGAATTATAACAATATTTCTAGTCTTCAGTTGTTTGCCATTGGGTAAAAAGCTGTACAGATGCACTTGATGTAGGACTCTGAGTCACAATTTTATAATTAGTTACAAGAGCACACACACACACATCCACAAACAAACACATGCCTTTCTTACTTTATTTAATAAGAAGAACTTCAGTAATTACCCTGTCTGGATAGAACAGCTTACTCAAAGTTGTTTGCCACTGAGCAATGCATAATTGGAATTGCTCTGGTTAGAGGTAACTGGTCACTAAAGTGCTACCAAAACACAGGTATTTAACATATTGCTGCAAGATAAGCACACAATTTTCTTTGCTTCAAGCAGACTAGTCTGTAAAAATACAAGAAAAATACAGGTGTAGTTTAAAAAATAATGATTAGACTTCTTTAAGTTTGAAACAGGGGTCTAAATGAGTTTTTTTTCTATAATTAAAGCACTAAATTATGTTTATTTGGGGATATTTATAACATCTCCCTATTGAACTGAATATGTATTATTACTAAAAAATGCACTAATTTTTTTTCTTTTCCTAGTTGCATAAAAAAGAGATTGAATCTGTAAACATTAATGGAACTCGATTAATCCTTAATGGTAGGTATTTAACTGTGCCACTGGGGGTTAGTATAGGGTATCAAACATCAGATCCCATTTAGAGAAAGCCTGCTGGCTCTATTTGTTACCAAGTACTTTACATTGGTGGCAGAAAATGAGGAATCACATCTTGGGGGGGTTTATGCTCAATTCTGCTATGAGGTGTGAGCACTGTAGTTCAACTACGTCACCTTGTTTGACTGATGTCAGAATCTGTATCCATGTAAGGAGTTAACCAATTCCCTGTGAATTTTGTAGCTGTTAAGCTGCTTGCTAACAGCTTGTGCCCAGGCAGTGGCAGCCCTTGGAGCAGCAGGACTCCTGTCCTGGTGCTCAGCAGGCTGGAGGAGCAGCGCTGGCACCCAGCTTAGGATGTACCAGACAGTACAGCACTTCCTCTGCACTGATGTCTTCCTTTTAAATATGCTCTGCATTTCAACTCACCCAGTCACAGGATGGAAGAATTTTCTCTTTTAAGCTGTGACACTTCCTTAGAAAAAAGTGTCACGCAAACTTTTTTTCCCAAATAATTTTCCACTAAAGTAATGGACTTTATTCATTGCTGCAGCGTGCAAACAGCAAAACATCCCTCGGCTGGTGTACACCAGCTCAGTGAATGTGGTGTTTGGAGGAGTTCCTATTGAAGATGGGGATGAGGAATCTTTGCCATATTTCCCAATTAACAAGGTATTTTGTTGTATTGTATTTTCAAATTCCTCTGTTTATTTCCATGTTTCTGAAAAAGCCTGAAGTTTTTATGACAATGTTTTGCCTGGTGCAAGTAACCAGGCACAAGAAAGGTGGGATGAGAGTTCAAGCAACCTGGTGTAGTGGGAGCTGTCCCTGCCCAGGGAAGAGGAGGTTGGAATGAGATGATTGCTGAAGTCCCCTTCAACCCAAAAGAAAAAAGAAAACTCTTCACACTCTTTGAAGATGCTATTAACAACCTTGGCACATCAGTTTTATGTATATCTTTGTTTTCCTATTAAGGCCTTGATTTTGGAAAATAATTCCCACAGTGACCCAGTAACATCAGGGATATTCCACCTGGATATGAGGATTCTGTTATATAGTTTGGTGCCTCTTTAGCTATTTATTATCTACATGATTTTTCTGGTTTTTCCTTAGAGGATGACATATATTCAAGGTAGCGCTGATCTAGAAAAGCAGCCTATTTTTATATGGTTTTATTGCATTTAATTTAAAAAGAGAAAGTACTTCTGGCTGCTTTGCATACACAGTTGTTTTTTGTGTCCCTCCTCTCTCCATCAAGTACTTCACAGTCTTTCAAGAAACAGAGATGGAGATAAAATACAAATTTTTAAAATAAAATTTTAAATAACATTTTCTCTGGGACAATGCCACATGGAAGTGAGCAGGATACTTCAGACTGAGTATAAGGACTTCAAAACTTGGCATTTGACTTTTCTGTTACCTGAAGAAGAAATCCAGATTACAAAGTAGTGATCAATTACATTCCTGGCAGCATTCAAAGCATACATATATTTATTGCTTCTCAAATGTGCTGAAATTAATTAACCAGATTTGCATACACAAAAATGCTTCCTCACCCTAGAAATATTCATGTGTTTTACCCTGAACCTAATACCCCACAACTTCTGTATTTTGAGGTAGTTGTTGCCACGTGCTAAGTAAAATCTAGTCAAGAAGAGATGCTTCTCTGTCCTGTCATTTCAGGAACAGATACAAATGTATTTGCTTTTTCTCTGTAGCTCGTGGATCATTATTCCAGAACCAAATCAATTGCAGAACAAATGGTACGAGCAGCTAATGGATCTTCACTAGCAGGTACTTTTGTCTGACTGTGAATTCACAGTAGAATTTATTCCTCCTCTTCTTGTTCCTCCCCAAAATCCTGTGTCCTGTATCAATCCTTAGTGGACAAGATCACCCAGCAGTTATGAAATTAAGTTACCAAGCCCCTCTCACAAATTTATGTATTTTCATTTTAAAAATTGAACTTTTAACTTTGAATTGGTTTTAAGTTTCCACAATGTCTGTAAAAGGTTTTAGCACGGTAGCAGTAAGTTCAGTATGTTAATGAAAAATAATAAGCCAGCTATAAATGAAACAAAAGCAAGTGTTTAATGTCACTGCCTAATGCAACATAAGTAAAACACAAATGCTGATTGTTACATACCACACACCCCCTCAAGTTATATATTAAAATCTGAAGTAGCTACCTGAGCCTAGAGCCTGGAATTATTTATTAGTGCTTCCCAAAGTTTTCCATGTGGAGGAAGCCAGTTATACACTTGAATACTTAAGCTCACCTGTGAGATACTATAACTGCCAGTGCAAAACAAATTAATGTAAAGTGCAACATGATTCTGTGTGACCAAGTGATACTGAGCTAAATTTAGCTGTGGACAACTTACAGAAAAGACTCTTCACTTGATACTTGCAGAGGGCTATAACAGATAGAAAGTCCACGATGGGAACTCCATCCCAACAAATTATTTTGTTCAAAATAAGAAGAAGGTTTTTTTTTAACCCCAGCCTTCATTTCCTTAGCAGTTCTTCACATCAAAGCCCCTCCTGATTTCAGGACCAATTTGAAATAGAACCAGTCAGTGTTGCAAACATCCCGTTTTGAGCCTGTGCCACAGCAGGACTGAAGATTTTACATGTTTACAAGTACTGTTAAGAACAGATATTGGCAGATAATGAAACTGCCAACCGATGTGCATGGGAAGATTTGATTTTTATGATCCCATTGAAATTATCAAGAGCTCTACCTCACTCCAGTGGGAACTGCACCTGCTGCTGAGGGAACCTTTCAGCTCTACCTTGTACTGCTAACAGGTCACTGCTTCCCCTCAGTAATTATTTGTGGGATTAGTTGGTTTCATTCCACTATCCAATATATTTTCAAACAACCTGCTCACTTCAGTGAACTCATCACATAACCAACACATTCATTCACTGCTCTGGTACAAGGACAAGGGACTGATTAGAAAGAGATTTTTAAACCTTTGGTATTTTCTATTTTAAATATTTTGGTATTTTCTGAACACAACTATGCCTGCAGGACTTCTCTGAACCTTATCTTGCTATTTTGCACGCTCTGATTCTCCCATCCTAATATCCAGCTAGCAATGCAGCACCTTTTGTCATGTATTGTTTCTTAAGGTAGTGAAACGAATTCAGAGTAAGTTCTGCTGCTACAAACAAAGACATAATGCAGTGATGTGAAGGTCTCTTAAGAATGATCTCACCCCATGTTCTAGGAGGTGGAATACTCCACACCTGTGTTCTTCGCCCACCGGGAATCTATGGACCAGAGGAGCAGAGACACTTGCCAAGGCTAGCAGTATGTCATTTGAATTTTTTAACCAGCAGAGTTTTCTGTGATATGGGTAAAAAGCTGAAAGGAGCATCACTTATTTGTGTCATAAATTGACTGATCTTATTGGGTAGCAATTCAGCAATTCAATCGTCTGCTGAGGATATTTTAACTTTTTTTAGCAAGTATTGTATCTGTAAAGTGTAGATGTAAAAAGCAATTTTTTTTTAACACACACACATGAAAACCCAGCTTTATAATTTAATTATTACTTTAAGATTCAGGCCAATCCATGATATTTCAAATGTCTGTTTACATGCAACTTACACCAAATGGTTTTAAATATTAATGAAAAGAGATACAGTAAAATATCTTATTTCCAGTCTCAACTATTAACAGCTTTCACTGTCCAGTGAAGCAGGTTCCAGAGTTGGAAGCACCCTCTGGTACAACAGGTTACTGAAGGGCAGCAGCTGAGGTGTTCACATTTTACCCTTTTTCACTTGCTTTTAAACTGCAGGGCCAACAGATGACATTTAGAACATGATCCCTGTAGAGTTCTGCGAGCCAGTTATTTTAAAAGAATTAGGGTAATATAAAGTTACACACAGCTTTCAGGAAATAATAGATTCTACTCGACCACATAATAGATAGTTTTGGTTTGTGGCTGAGGTAGGAAATTATATTGCAGTCAGGCAAAATATACTTTATCATCTTGTAAATAATTTCAAGAATGGAAAATGTCATTTTAGTTCAATCTGAGATTTATTTTTTAGCTCTTTAAAAATATAATATTTTAAAGTTTCTATTTAATTTTGAGCTTATTTGTTTTGAGCCAATTTTAAGGCACTATGCAAATGTCATGTTTTGCAGTTTCTAAAATGTACCTGTTTAATGAAAACTGAGATGCTTTCCTTCCAGCCAGAATGTATCTTCCAGTTTTTCCTAGCCAAAGCTATTTAATAAATTTGATCCAATTTAGTGGATACTTTTGATCCAATCAGAACTGTAACTTACCTTTCCATACAATATTTTACTTATGCCTAGAATGTACTTGTACTGCTTGTAAATTCAGGACATACTGCAATACATCTTTTGACATTTTCTCATGAGCAGTTCCCTTGCATATTTTTAATTGATTCATGTATATTTTTTTTATTTTTTTTTTAAAGTAGAGCTAAACCTACAATTAGCTGGACAAGAAAGTACACTTTGCCTCATTCTAAAGCCCATTTTGTTACGATTTCATGTTTGTTTTATATTCACAGAAGATTATTGAGAGAAGGCTACTTAGCATCAAGTTTGCAGACCCTAGTGTTCAAATGAACTGGATACATGTAGAGAATTTTGTACAAGCTCATATTCTAGCTGCTGAAGCTCTCACCCCTGAAAAGAACTACAGAGCTGTAAGTACACAGTAAAACCAAACAATATCTCATTTGACAGTGGGTCCTGTGCTATAGTAACCACTGCAGTAATGAGTTATTGTCCTTCAGCTTACCTTGGTGTCTGTGTTTGCAGCTGATCAATGTGCAATGAGCACTGTGGGATGGGGCACAGTGTTGTTTCTTGGTGTTGGTTCAGAGATGGAATATTCAGTTCTGTAAGCATATCTCCATCTCTACATTTTTAAAATGCAATATTTGTCATTTCTGGAAGCTGAGCAAAAGATGTTTGCTATGTTGGAAATGAAACTGGAAGTTCAGGCAGATTCATCCTGTCCCCTGTCCAAGTCCAGGTTTAATGCTCTGAGCTGTGATGCTCAATTCTTCCCATACCATATGCCAACAGAGGCACATTTCATTTGGGTTCATTGCTCTCAAAACCAGGTACAAGTGTTTTCCTCCTTGAAAATGCAGGTTTTTAATCACCTAGAAGCATTGCCCTGAGAGTATATTAGAAAGGGGTTCAAAGTACATTAAACTCTTTTTTCTAAAACTCTGAGGGCAACAGGAAAGCAGGAACACAGACCTTGGCTACACAGGAGCCTTCTGGGTTCCAGTGAGCCTTAACCAGACCCAGAGCAGAACGTGTCCCACCTTTGGTGGCCTCATGCCAGCAGCCCCAGTGACATCCAGCTGCAGCTGCAGCTCCAGTGGTGTCTCTGCAGTCAGTACAGCCACCCTGAACAAGCACATCTCTACTAAACATTTAGTCCAAGGCATGTTCATCACACAAACCACCTGTTCACCAAATCCCTTGCACACAACACAACTGGGTGAAACACAAGCAGAGAGTTTGTGACTGTGCATCCACTCATTTTTGATGTTGCTGTATTATTTTTAAGCTATTCATAAGGGGTGAAATAAAAAAATGCCAGCATACATGGCGGTATTATTTCTACTGACTTGTCTCTTTCTCTGCCTCTTTGTAACAGAGTGGCCAGGTGTACTTCATTCATGATGGAGAGAAATCCAACCTTTTTGAATGGCTAACTCCACTTGTATGTGCAATACTGATCTCCAAGTACATTAATTTAACTGTATGCAACTCCAGCTTTTGTGTGCATGCTGCATTTTGTATGTTTGGAACTCTCAGAATGTGGGTTTAATTCTTGCTTGAATTTCAGTGTAACAAAGCCCACCCAAAATACTACATTAAAACAAATGTCTTCCCTGGGACCAAAGAACCATCTACACCAGCACCCTATGCTGAGCTGTGACTCTCTTCATTTTTGGGCATGCAGATGGGAATAATGGGCATTTTGGGTGGGCAAAAAATATAAGTCTTAAGTATTCTTCTGTTCATTCTTTTAAAAATACCATGTTGTTGTTAATGATAGGCTCAAAATCATAAATATGTCATGATGTTTAATTAGGTACCAGAATACCATGACATTTTGATTAATTATTATAATTTCTTTCCTTAAGATAGAAAAAATGACATAGTGTCTGTGGTGGCATTTAACTGGCATCTCCTTAAAAATGAAAAACAGTAAATACTGAGAGCCATGAGTTTTCTGTTTGAACAGTAAATATTTCCATAAATATCTTCTATATTGAAACTTAAAACTTGTTTGAAGTTTCTGGGGTTTTTCATTGGTTTTAAATCTTTTTCAGTTTGAAAGACTAGGTCGCAGTAAGCCATGGATACGTGTTCCTACTTGCATAGTCTATGCATCAGGTAAAATATTTTATCAACATTTCTCTTTCCTGTTCATGTTACCCTCATTTCTGACTGTAATATAATATCATTTTATTTGCCCACAGTTTTCATTTTCATGTATAAAAATACTACGATGTATGCTCACCCAGTGTTCAGCAGGGTAAAATTCACCTCTGTGCAGTATGTTGAAACCAGGTGATCTCTCATTCAAGTCCCACTAAAGCAGTTTTATGTTGGACCTAACAGATGTATAACTTTGTGGAGTTAATGATACAAAAAGTTCAATGTAAAACTCCATGACTTTATGAAACATAACTGTCCTGCTCTCTCCAGAATCAACCCCCCATGCAGCTCAGATAGAATCCAGCTGAGTTCTCTGCTGCCATATTTTTAATGAAGCCTCATGACTTTTTCACTAGATCTGTACCCAACCTTTCCCAAATCCTTTTCCCACAAGCACAATAATTAGATTAAATGCAGCCCCTTGTGAGCAAGTAGTCCTGATGGTGTTAGTAATCATGCCCTGAGCTCAAGGTCTGGGATTATCCTTCGTGAGCATTTACATCACAATCACAATGGCAAAGCAATTCATTGCTCTTAGCTCAAGCTGAAATTTTTTGTTTTGCAGCCACATTCATGGAACACCTTCATTCGATTCTGAGACCTATTGTTGACCTGCCCCCACTGCTAACCAGAAATGAGGTAAAGTCTGTTTTTTTAAACTTTCCTTACGTCCTATGGGATCCATACATGTTACTATGAGGGAGACTTTAAATCAGTAGAAGGTAGAATCCACCCAGTGCTACTTCAGCCTCCAGTTTCCAGGGCCAAAGCATGCATTGTGTACGATTTAGTCACTATATTGTGCTTGGTTGCCAAGATTTTTGCAAAGAGTTTATGCTTGCAATCTGGGAGAGGCTTCTTCAGCTCCTCTCTTCCAAGTGTCAGTGTCCTGGATGGCTTGGCTGGGCCTCTAGGCACCAAGAGAAGGCTTTGATCTGCCTCTGAGTAACTCAGCAAGAGAACATTTTTTGTGGACATTTACAGATCCTTACAGATCCTACTTTTTACTTCGGATCTTTTAACGTCTCTTTGTGCTTTCAAGAATCTTCTTTTGTGTGGAGAATTTTAAAAGTAATGTGTGCAATACTCATGGGACATGGATATAATATTGTGGCGGGTTTCTGTATTTTACATTAACTGTGTCTTTGCTACCATTTAAGTTTGTTCCAGTTGCCTGTGTAGTCACACCATTGTTTGTTGACTCTTTTGCCCTGCAGGTGATGAACATTTCTGTAACTCACACATTTAAAATAGACAAGGCACGGGCTCAGCTGGGGTACCACCCAATGAAGTATGACTTTGCTGATTCTGTGGACCACTACATGCAATCCAGACCACAACCCTCGAATTATCAACTCTTCCTCAATATTTTGCTTACTTTAGTTATTACTTTAATTTTGTTTTTTCTTTCTTTAAAACTTGATAGCCTTTCAGGTTTGGATTTTTTTAAAGAAAGACTACACTGACCTGCATAAACTGCACAGTCACGGCATTGCTACCCAGATCATTCTAACCTCCACAATAATTACTGGCACAGCGAAACAAACAGGCAGCTACTTTTAAATATACCAACAAAATCATTACAGATGAGTGGCTGGATCTGAGAAATTCAAATACAGTAAACAATAATTGTCAAATCACCGAAACACCACCAGAGTCAAGGTTCTTGCCTCTATTTCAAAGCAAAACAACAGCTTTCCATATTGATTGCTGAAGTAAATGAGAATCTGCAGAAAGAACAAGAGCTGCAGACAGCCTGCAGTACTTCACCAGTGAAAAAAAAATGGCTGAAATAAGGAGAAAGACTGACCACAGCTTCTCATGGCTCACTGCCTTGGGGAACAGAGGAACAAGCAAAGGCACAGACAGAACAGATTACTGCAAAAAACACACACTTAGTCTACAGAGACTTCCCATTGTCTGATTTAATGAATTGGCTCTAGCACCACATCTAAAGGACAATAAAAGTGTACTTGAAACATTGCTGAAGTCCCTGTTGTTTCTCTGCACAATGTCCCAGAACTGCTCCCTGCCCTGCTCCTGGTGCAGAGCTGCAGATACGTGCTGGTAGGATTTTTTCATGGGTCAAAACTGGGTATCTTAGTTAAACTGGAAACTACTAAGTAAGTTACCTTAGTTAAATGTATTTATGTCATGGTAGAGGAACCTGCCACTATGGGTTGCACATATCTTTGTACAGTTTGCTTCAGCTCCTGGAGTTAATAACACAGCTCAGCTGCACCTCAGTTGAACTTAAAGGACAAGTGTGTTTTAGCACCAAATTTCTTAAGTACAGCAGTCCTACTGAGCAAATCCCTGCAGCAGCTGAAGCGAACAATGTGCTTGTCACATCAGTGTTCAGCTAAAATGGACCTAAAGCACGGTCTGGGAGGCTCCAGCTTCCCCTCCACCACGCACTGTGGGAATTTATCACAAAAATTTCCTTCCCAAATGCATCTTTCCAAGCTGTAACATGGAGATGGAACAACCAAAAAGCAAATGAAAACAGGAGAGAGCTTGGGAAAGGACTGGGGATGAGAGCTTGAGACATCAAGGTCTGGAAGGGAATAATGATGGATGGATTTGAGAATTCTGGGGAGGGTGGGAAAGCCGAAAAGCCCAGGTGAGCGGCTTGCGGTGCTGTAACGCAAAGGCAGTGAGGAAAGGCAGAACTCCTGAAAATTCCAGCGTTTCTCGTGTTATTCTTAAAGCAAGAGCCAGCTGATCACACGGGCTCATCACACAGGTGATAACGGCTTTTCCCCACTCCATACCACACCTTTATAACATTGATTTTAATCACAGCCCCCAGCCGTGCCCCGCCCGGGCAGTGCCGCTCCTGCCGTTCCTGCCCCGGGCCGCCCCCGCCGGCGGCTCCCGCGTTCTCGGTGCCGAAAAGGAGCCGCCGCGGCGGGGCAAAAACGACTTGGCAGCGGTGGGATTCGAACCCACGCCATCGAAATGACTGGAGCCTAAATCCAGCGCCTTAGACCACTCGGCCACGCTACCGCCTGGCTGCTCATGCGCCTGCCAGCCCTCTTTGACGAGGGGAGCGCCGCCATTGTTCCAATCTCTCTGTGTACAGTGCCCAGCCATGTCTGCACACCTCACCGCACCGCCTGCGGTGCCTGCCGCGCCTCGTGAGCGCCGCCGCTGCCGCCGGTCCGGGCCCCGCGCTCTCCGTGCCCGCGGCTGCGGCGGCGCCGCCGGGCCCTGCCCAGCGCAGTTCCCGCCGCCGGCCGGGAGGCGGCGCCGCTACCCCGCGGCCGGCGCTGCCTGCGCACGTGGCGCTGCGCTGGGCCGCACTCGCCGCGGGGCTCCGGCTCCCTCTCCCGGGCTTGGCCGGGCCTCGGGCTCGGCCCCTTCCTCCCCAGGGGATCCGGTCCAGGTCGGCACCTCGGCAAGGCTCTACCGTGCAGTGTGGTGGATCAGCTCTTGCTGCTCCTCAGGCGGGCTTTGCCCGGCTGTGCGGATCCGCAGCCCCGGCGATGGCTGTGCCGTGCTCACTCAGGGTGGAGGGCAGCCCTGGGCTGGTGCCTTGGCAGCCGCGGTGGTCGGTGTGCACACAGCTCCCGGCCGGGAAGAGGGGCTGTCCTGCTCCCACTGCCTTTCCTGCCCGCTGCACGTGTGCTGCCCAAGATCTGCCAGCTCCCGGCGAGGCCACTGACCTTCCCAGGCAGCTCTTGGCATGGCAGTGTGTCCTCAGCTGAACCATTCCCACCCAACCCCGGAGGCCCCGCCGCCTTTATCTCGCTGGCAGCCGGTGGTCGGGGCTGCCCGTACACGGTTTTCTGTCCTGCCACGTTCTCGCTTACCTGCTGAGCTGGGGCGTGCTGTGAGCAGGTGCTTCCCCTGTCCACCCCCATGAGAGAGCTGGCTTTGGCAACCACAGCCAGGTTCGGTCACTGGTGAGTAGAAAGACGAATTCTCACGTTCTGGGAGGCCTGCAGGAGAAATTTGTATAATTACTTTGTGGACAGAGCTAGAAATATCAGGACTAAATGCAGTGTAATTAAAGCAGTATGGAGAAATTGTGTCCACCGTTGCCCTTCATCCATAGAAAGCCATGCATTGGAGCTCCAGGAAGTTTTAGGTATGTGTTACATGCACCTCCCATGTCACTGGAGTGAGATTTATCACCAACTTGATTTACCTTGTAAGACCAGATTCTCATAGGAGTGTGAGGGCACAAATTGTCCAGAAATTGATTGATTTAAAGGCAGTTTTTAAATCTGCAGATTTAAACGAATGCACAATAAAATTGCTTTCAAAGTTAACATCATATGGGGTGTCCTTTGCCTTTCAAAAACCACAGTACTCTAGAACAATGTTTTCTAAAGGGAACCTTATTTAAAATGAGCGCACTAAAACTTTACAAGCTATAGTGCTCTTGGGAAAAAATACATGCAGCGCTGAACATAGTCAATGGAAGAATAACATTAGACTTGTAGGCCACTGATTTCCTAGGCTGCCATTTCAAATTTAATTTATAATATTTTCAAACAACAAAAGAAGTGAATCAAACTCTCTAAGTGTAAAGGATATAACACATAGTGTATAAATAGAAAACTAAAGCTAGAATATACAGCATGCCTGGGCCAATGCCTGATTTCAACATGTCTTTAGTTTTTCATCACTGTTCTTTTAAGGAAATGTTACAGACAATAAAAGAGAAGCTCCAGGCTTAAACCTGGGAATAAGTACACCCTTGCAACAGGGTAGCAGAACTGGCTTATTTAAAAGCTTGAGAAATGTGTAGCTTGAGAAGGCATGACCTTTGTTCCTGATAGAGCAGAACGTTCTCCACGAGGATTTATGGCAGAAGGCAGCTTGTGGGGTCCCCTTTAGTCCAAAATGATGCCAAGTATTTTGTGTCCAGAGAAGGGCAACAGAGCTGGTGAAGGGTCTAGAGGGTAAATCCTCTGAGGAGCAGCTGGGTGTGTTCAGCCTCGAGAAAAGGAGGCTCTCTGCAACTCCCTGAAAGGAGCTTGTGGCAACATGAGACCAGTCTCTCCTCCCAAGTAACAACACAAAAGGAAATGGCCCCAAGCTGCGTTGTGGGGTGCAGGTTGGATAGTGGGAAAAAATTCTTCACTGAAAGAGTGGGTTAAGCATTGGAACAGACTGCATAGGGAGGTGGTGAAGTCACCATCCCTGGAAGTGTTCAAAAAAACAAGTAGACGTGGCACTTGGTGATAGTCTTGTGGGTATGGTGGGATTCAGTAAAAGGTTGGTCTTGACCTTGGAGGTCTTTTGCAACGTTAATGACTCCATGAGTTTAAAATGAGCTGCTCTCATGTTCAGTCATGCTCATGTATCACACCAGTTACAGTATTCCACCATTATCAGTCGCCTGCCATGGCAGGTGGTGATTTTTTATCCATTATCAACACATTTTCATACAGTGGGAACCAGACATCTGGCTTCTCCTAGGCCTTCAGAATTCGTTTGATGAGTCTGTGCTCTTCCCAGGCCCTGCCATGAAGCATCCTGACATCAGCCCTGCCAGGTGCTGCTGTCCTTGGGGTGTTCAGCAGGGCTGACAACAGAGTGAGAAATGAGGAAAGGCGCGTTCTGGTGCTCACGAGATAAAAGTGTTCAGTTATTGGTAACTGCTAATATTTACCATAGTGATTTGCAGCTGGGAGATTAATAGGAGCTGCACAATCGCTAACGCTGCAAATGTGTTTCAGTTTAAGCTCTGCAGGAATTTGAGAAAAAATGTGCCCTTAGGAAGCAGCATTAAATGGGGGTTCAGTCAAGTGTCTGCTTGACATTCTCAAACCAGGGCTGCACCTCAGCATGGTGCTGGATATTGGTGATAAAATTACACGTACCCTCAAATTGCAGGTGGTGTTCTGCACACGTGTGCTGCTCCCTCCAGTCCCCATGCTGAGACAGTTTAAGTTGTGTAAGTAATGGTGGGTTTTCCTGGCAGACAGTCAGAGCATCTGCTCTGTGTGGTTTTAATTAAATATTGGTAATCTTCCTCCTGAAGATTATCTCAGCAGCAGTGTTTTTCTGCTCTCTTCAGAGAGCACAGGGATTGTACATTTTTCTGTCTGTGGTGCTGCAAGAGACCATCCATCTGTCACGAAGGATGTGCTCACATCTTCCAGTCTTGGTTCTGTTACCTACTCATGGTAAAAAGCACTAATGAGGATTATTTACATGAGTAAGGAATTGAACAGTAGTAAAAAAGACTGACTCTTGCAGGCTGCCAAGTAATACAATTAAGCCAAAACCTATTTACATGAATTTCTATGTAACTCATGAAAAGATAAGGAGTTTTGTTTAAGTTTTCCACAAATTCTAGCTTGAGGAAAAGCTTAAACATGGGCATTTTCAACCCAGAAAGACAGTGTTTTAGGAAAAATGCTAATGTGGGTGCTTTGAGGAAACGTGGTCTTTAGAAGGTGAAATCTGGTGCGTGATATTGCCATTTCTTATGGGGAATTGTGCAATAGCGCGATTGAATTTAGCTGAAAAGACCAAGCTGAAGTGCAGGCAGGCCCCGTGGTCGCTGTCCCTGTGCCTTCCCTCAGGGCTGGGATCTTGGGGGCTGCCCTGCAGTGGCTGCTTCCCCTGGGAGCACCTGTCCCAGGACAGCCCTTCCTTTCAGCTCCACGCCCAACACAAAGAGAAATGAAAGCAAATTCGGGCGGCTGTCCTGTGAGACCTGCACACCCGCTGTCCTTCCCGTCCCCGCTCCGCCCGGGATTCCCCTCACGGTGTTAGCTGGGGGGTCCTAGTCAGATTTTGATCGCTTTTCTCACAGGAATTAAATATCTGGCAGAGTGGCCGTGCTGTGAGGGGCGGCTGAGGGAGCGGGAGGCGGCGCCTTGCTGGGGCCGCGGGCTGTGAGGGGCGGCCCCGCTGCGCGGCTCCCGCCTCCTCCCTCCCCTCAGCGGGGCGGCTTCTCCTCGCACCGCCTGCCTTCCCTCAGCGCTGGAACTGCCTGCTGGGCTTGTGGGGTCGCTCCGTACCGAGCTGCACGGTGGATCTGGGCTCTCCGAACCCGGTAGGTCCCGTCCCGGGGCGGTGCGGGGCCCAGCCCGGCGGCGGTGCGGGGCCGCCTCAGCGCCGCCCGCGGCGGGAAGCGCGAAAGGGCGTTTTTAATTGCGGAAAATGATGGTCTGTGGGGTGGTGAGAGCCTGCGAAAGGCCGGCGGGCAAAAAATAACTTGATCTGTGGTATTGGGCAGCAGCGTTGCGCTCACAGGTGAAGATTGGCGTTTCGTGCGTTTATGGTGCCACGACAGTGTGCGTAATTTGGTGCCTGCGCTGTTGAAAGGTCCTAAATGCTGTCTGTGGCCATGGAGCAGCTCAGTGTGCGGGGCTGAGCCCACCCTGAGAGCCCGGGACGTCCTTGGGACGGTTCCTGTTCGGAAAATTCTGCAAATGCCTCAGTGCGCATAAAGCATGAAGTTAATTAACAACGTGGGATACTGAGCTTACAAAAGGTCAGCGATAGGTAATTGTGCAGAGTGTTTAAAGACAGTTGAAATGACAGGTCTAATAATGACAGTGGAAAGCTGTTTTAAAGTTATTTTGTAAGTTCTTTTCTGGCCTTTTGAACCCCCGTGTGTTTATTTGCAGCGTTTGGCAGCAGGGTGGACTTGACTGGGAAGGGCTGTTCATTGCCTAAAACCCTTTTGTGCATTTGTGGCCATGCTGTGTTTCCTTGCATTTTGTTTTAAATGTTTCGTACTCTGAGCTGGTGCAGCTGAACACTTCGCCTCATGGATTTGCATCGCTGCTGTTTCACACTCAGACTTACACAGTGATGATCCCAGCAGTGTTTGCAGGCAAACTGAATGGGATTTGTGCCGTGGTGTTTGCAATAGTGATACATTGGAAGGGGCCTGTATTGAAAGCTTCTCATTAGAAATCTGTCTTTGGTAAGACAAGGTTTTCAAAGATAGAAAGTGAGTTATTTCTGGAGTTTTTTGTCTTGTTTTTTACCACAGCTCTTGCCTAGACTCACTGAACCTGTTTTCTTGCAGTGTGTGGTGCAGATGAAAATAGACATTTGCTTTGTAGGGGTCAATTTGGTGTTTGGAAAGCACAGTAGTTCTGTAATATGCTACAGGATAACACAGCGAGTGGGGTTGCTCTGGACAAGTTTATGTAGCTCATAAGGGTGATAATACTTTCCAAGGTGCATAGTCAGTGTAGTTGCTTAGTTTAAATTTTGAATCTGTGCTTTAAAAGAATGTTAATCTGAAAGGTGACTTCTCTCTTTTAAGAAAAAACTGTTTGTTACTCTCACAGGTATCCTGTTAAATGACTTTAACTGATGTGGTGTTAAACCAAAAGGGATTTAGTATTCTACCAGGGAGAGCTGGGTCATGCTTGCGTTAATGCTGTTCCACAAGACAAGCTGGGACTTTGGTCCTGTGTTCAAGAGTTGCACGGGGCTGTCTGAACTGAAACAGTGAATTAGAAGCAACTGGAGATGCTCCAGTTGTCCCTTTTGGTGACTGGAGCATTCCTATCACCCAGCTCTTTCAGATTAAGGCAGGTTTAGATGCTAAGGCCACTATAGAACTTTGGTCTAAAGTCTCACTAAACCCAGCAGTGCTTTGTAACAGCAGGCGCCTACAAGAAACAAGTGGTGCTTTAACAGCCCTGTGGTGTGAATTTTCCCTGCTGTTTATCTGTGGTCACATATTTGCATGTTGTCCTTGCAACTCACCTGCCCCTCCTGGTCGTATGGCTCTTGGATGTAAAGGCAGGAGAAGGAAAAACACTTGAAACAGGCATTGGAAAAATAAAAATTAAAACAAAAAAAACTAGACTAGAGTAGATTAAGAACTGCATTTTAAATTGTCTGCATTTTGAATCACATAGTACAAGGTTGATTAAAAATGGAATAAATTTTCAAGGTGGGTTGGAGTGGGTAGTTAAAATTACAGGTTGTGTGTGATAATGCAGGCTGGCAGGCTTGGTTCAGTGCAGTCTCACTCTCCTTGTTGCTTAGCCTTAGGAAGGCTTCTGTAATGAATACTAAAGATTAAATGATCAAAACACAGCAACAATAGTAACAGAAATTCCTATGTAGTATAACTTCTGTGCTATAATGCAAAAGCACAGAATAAAAGCCTTGGGATGAAGCTCAGGCTTTTTTATAAGGCTTTTTGTCAAGCAAACTGTGAGGTTTAGAGCAGTGTTTGTGTAGTTTGAAGTGTGGATATTGAATTCTGTTTTGGAGAGCATTTTATGTGAGTATGGTTCTTGCTACGTACACTTCCAAAGTGAACATCACAAGTACTTCACAAGAAATATGGTTCCAAGAAAAACCAAGAGACTTTTATAAACACCATTAGCTTTAAATAGAATCTGATTTATGTGGTGACATTTCATTTCCACAAGTCTCAGAAATCAAAACGTTTGCAGTCACTGCTGCACAAACCTGCATTCCTGCTCCTTCTCAGGCTGTCCTGAGCCCTGTGGATGTGCTGATGTGTGTGACAGCAGGAGCAGAAGGGAGTGCAGGACAGCGCTTGGGTGTAACGGGGCTGTCCAGCGCTGTGCTGTGTCCTGGAGTAGTCACGTCCTTGCAGCATCAGCTGACAGCTGCTGACTGTGTGTGTGACAGACAGGAGAGCTTCTCCAGCACTCAGTGCACACTGATAGATGATCACAGTAAAACTGGCAGTGGCAGCTGAGGACACCTTACCCCAGCAGGTTTGTGCTGCTGCCCCTTTCCAGAATCGACAGCTCCCGTGTGGTCTTTCCTGGAAGAGTAGGCGAGCACTCCAGAACTGCTGCAGTGCACAGTGAGGTGAGTTGGCTGAACCCTCCTCCAGCAGTGGTTTTCCAGAGCAGCTGCTGCCTGGTGGGGTGCTGGAATTACCTGTGTTGCTGGCTGAAGTGTGGGAATGCTGCCCCCGTCAGAAGATCAGTAACCAAAAGATAATGTTGCTGGTGAAAGCTGCCGCATGTTGAGGCACTGTTTCTGTGGTGACCAGTTTCTCAGTTACTGGGGAGTGAGGTCTGCAGCTATGAATATTTCTGTAGGAGGGTGTTCATCTTCCTGTTTCATGCAGAAAGAAGACTGAAAATGCAAAGGGTTGAGGAATAACTGTAAAGCAAAACTGAAAACCTTGGTTTGTGGTTGTTTTATTAGACTTCCCCGATTTTGCTGGTTGGGTGAAGAACTAAACATTGTGACATTTAGAAATGTCTGTTTTAAATTACACCCTGTTGCTCAGCCAACATCAGGGCCAAATTTTGAATATTCTTATTAATCCTCTATTTTGTAGATGTCAGTATTTCCAGAGTAAACCTCCAGCTCTTCCAAGGGCTTTAATCATTCCTCCACCTCATTTTTCTGCAATGTGTTACACTTTCAGCAGCCTCTGGGCCATTGGTTGTATGTGAGCTAAAAGTCAACTTAAATCTTGTGGATGGTGAAAAATTTTTCTGTGTTGTTCTTACAATATTCTATTTCACTTGACTGATCATTTGTATACAATATCCTTGAGAAGACTTGTCTGGAAAAGATTTGATAATTTGACAGTGGTGTTTGAGGTAAAACTCTCAAGTTTTCAAGACTAGTGTTGTGAAACTCAGCATTTCATATGAAGAACAATAAAAACATTTGGAGGAGGAGATAGCCAGGGATAGAATAATACTAAGCTCCTATCTTCTCAGTCCTGTAGAATGCTCCTTCTCAGCAGCTCTAGCAGAGATGTTCAAAACTACATGTAGGTACTTGAGGATTACTTCTACAGATGCAAATATATTTCTTTTCTGCCAGTGTGCTGACATCAGTTCATGCATTATTTGTTTTTTTAATAACAACTTTTTCCTTTTTCCCTCTCTCAGCCAGCTTGTTTCCCCTGTTTGCATGTGCATTGGAGTAGTGGGTGTTGCAGTCCTTGCAGGAGTGAAACCAACCTCCTGCAAACATGGCAGACGAGGACCTTATTTTTCGTATGGAAGGGATTGATAATGCCAGAACCACTCCAGCAGACTCTGGGAATTATCTCGATGCTGATAGTGATGATGAAGACAATTATTTTATCTGTCCAATAACTGATGATCCAGTTTCTAACAAGTCTGCCAATACCAAAGTAGACAATTATTACAGCAATTTAGCAAAAACTGAGCAGTACAGTTCAAGCTCTTCTCCCAGAAGCTTTAGCTTTAAGGTAAGTATTGGCTCCAGTTTTCATTAAGGTTTTGGTTTTACTTAGCTGGCATGAGACATTTTCTAACTGCTTCATCTCTGGTAACTAACACTATTCAAACTGTTTGTTCCAGACCTGCAGTTAATTCCATTAAGCCAATAGTCTGACACTGCCATGGAATTCCTCCACTCAGTCTAGGAGAACAATTCACTGCCATTAGGATCAAACCACTTACAATGCAATATGTCGATTGGGAAATTCAAAAGAGAATACAATTGGTGTAAGAAAAGTTGGGGCCTGTCAGAAGATAATTTATTATTAATTTTGCTAGTCTGGGATATTTTTAATTGGACAGATAAAATTGTAAATTCTAAAATTGTAAGGGTAAATGTTTATGCTGTAGTTCCTTCTTAGAGAGCTTTTGGCATGGTGAGTTTCATGCTTGGGCGTGAAGCATCACACTGGCAGTAGTTCCTGGCAGTGTACACGAGCAGCATCTGACCTTTTTGGGATGAAAGCAGCTACAGCATTGCAGGGAGGTCAGGGGGGCTGTAGCTGGTGCTTCCTTGGCAGTGTGTCCTTTTTCACTCAGCTCCCTTCACACAGACCAGGCCAGGCAATGGAACCTCAAGTGGTTTCCACTCTGTAGCTTAGATATTTTAAATAAACGTAGTTGTTGCTAAACTGGCATGTCTCTTAGATTTTCCTGCATTTCATGTGTTTTATTAACACATTTCTCACTATAAATATTAACATTTATTTAATAGATACTCTAAAATCTCGGTTATGCCTAATGCATGCTTTAATTGTGAAAAAATACTGGGGATTATTTCAGTCATAACATAGTGAGTAACACACTGAAAGTGAAGCTGGCTTGTCTGCAAGAAGATTTTTGCCAAAGCTAGTTAATAGAAACATTAAAAGGTATATATAAGGAAGATAAGGAGCAAAAGTTTAGTATAGAAATGGGTCAGATGTTGGTGTATGCTAAACTAAGCAAGTTAAGACCTGATGGGGAGCTTAGTCTTCATTTGTGTGTACATTTTAATATGTACTAAACACTTGCCTCTGGGTCTGCAGTGCAGTTTCTGAGTCATGATCTGAGATAAAACTGATAAGGACTTCAGAAATTGCAATTATTTCCTCCCTTCCTAAGCTGTCATTTTGCTTCTGCAGAATGTCTGTACCCATGTTTTAGTCTCCACCACATCTGGTTTGGCGTTGCAGCTCCTATCACAGATAAACTTGTTTGTGTTGAGATGTGGAGCAAGCCAGTCTCCATCTCCTGTTTGAGCTGCAGGGATGGTGACTTCCAACACAGTGAAGCAGACAGCCAGGGCTGAGACATCCTAAACCCACAGCCTGGCTATCAGAGTCTGCCTGTCAGACCTCAGAGCTAAAGAAAGGCAGTGTGGGTCGCTGATTATGAAAGGCAGAGCCAGATAGAGAAGTTGCTGTTAACTCTCTTCTTTAAAGAGGACTCAGCAATATTTAATTAGCTAGTTAATAGGCAAGACCCTTTTAATAAATATTTTCCAACAAAAAAAAAACCTGCCAACTTACCTCAATAGGTTTGTTCACAGGTGTTCTAAGAAGAAGCTTAAATTTGGAATATAAATTGGAGAGTGGCTTTTAACTGAAAGTTTTGGGGTTTTTTTACTAACAAAGAGAACCAAGACTCTTTGTCAATAATTTGTCTTATCACATGTATTTTCCTGCTTTCATGTCTCATGGATCCCTTAGAATGACACACAACATCGTTCTAAGCATGGCTCTGTGGTTGACCATGGTCGGGTAGGTTAAAAAGAAAATGTCAACACCATATCTAATAGATGCATTATGATTTTGGTTTTGGTTTGGCTTTTTTTTCCCCCCTCTTATGGACTTTTTTTTGGTTCATTATTTTATTGTTTGGGAGGACTGATTGCCTCAGCCCATAAGAGTCATCAAGTCAAAACTAAAAGAGGTATCTGTTAAATGGAATAATACCCATCCTGTGTTCTCCACCCTGAAATTTCACTGGATGGCAGCCATATGCCTCCAGCAGGAGAGAAACTGCACTGCTAGCACCATTTCCAGTGCAAACTAGTGTTTGTTTGAAGATTAGGATACAGCTTTTGTACAAAGCGCCTCAAGAGATCAAGCACAAGTAATTAATTTATTTAAATTATCATCTAACATGAAAAATCACCTTTTGGAGAGGAAATCTACACAAGAACAATTTGCTAAAGCTGATCAACCAAGCAGTTCTTGTTGCTGTCTCTCCTTATTTCTGTCATTGATATTTAAGTATGGAAATTCTCAGGTCCAATGAGCTGTCATTGCATGACCTGAGGCAACTTCATTTTCTAATGAAATGTGTAGAAAATCTTTCTCATCTAGTCCTTTAAAGTAGTTTTCTTTAATGTAGTATTGTTTTCATTTTGTGTTATTATTGTAAGATAGGGGAGCATTTAAATTGTTTGCAGGTATGCATAGTTAAAAGCTGAAATTCAAAATAAACACGAACATTTAAAGTTTAGCTGCCATTGCTGACACAAATTTATAGTGTATTTTTTTTTATTAAAAAAGACTGGGTTTAATTCCTGAAGATAAAAAACAAAATAATTCCAAAATTTTAAAAGCTCCTGTTTCTGCACACTTGGCGTTCAGTCAGAGAGGCAGTAATAATATCTCAAAACTCAGTTCTTTATTGGCAGGGTGCAGAGTGCTTTTTCTCCTGCTTACTTTGCAGAAGGCATTTGGCACATCACAGGATCATAACTCCATTTTTCTTGGAAATATACAATGTAAGAGAGGGAGAACAAAATGTTAAGAGTACAGCATCCAAATTGGCTGGTAGAGAGAGGCTGTTTGTGCTTCAGAAAACTGCCTTGATATTTTACTCTTGACTTGGTGAACATTGAAATAGCTACTTGTCTGGAATTGTTATGATAATCAATTTTTACAACATTCTGATTTCTTCTTTCTCATGCTGAGCACAGTCTGGGACCCTTGGGTTCACAGAACTTCTTACTTCATCTATATTGTTTCTTTAATGGACTTTTTAATGCTTACTCTTAGGCATGCAAAACCAGCATAAAAAGCTAAAAGTCAAAACAGAAAAAGTGAATGAATATCACCCAGGTATGCCTCACTGCCATTTGCAGAGCATGTTACAGATATCTGCAAATTACAACAAGTGTTGTAGATTATGTCTGGTATATACTGTTCTGTGCCAGATTCTGTTCTCAGTAATTTTACAGTGGTGCAAATTGGACTGAAATCTGTGCTTTACATATCTGAGCTGGGTTTCATGATAATTGAAACTATAAAAAGATCACAGTGGTCTTTAGTACTACCTGTCCATGCTCTGAGCAGTGCTTTGGGGACTTGTGTAGTTGCACATCTCCAAGGCATTGGGATCCTGATGTGCTCTAGAAAGTGCTGTTTTTGTGAGCTGCTGCTGATTATAAATAAAATGCCAGTCTGTAACTTCTTCAGGAAACGTGGAAACATGCTATTGAGAAAGCCAAGCATATGCCTGATCCCTGGGCAGAATTCCACCTGGAGGACGTGGAGACGGAGCACGCGACTCGTTACAGGTCTGTGGTTCTGCCTGCCTTGATGCTGGGATTAAATAGGACTGTGGTTTGTGCAAGGGCTGAGTTTGTGTAGAGCAGAATACCTGGCTGAAGAACTTTGATAATGCCCAAAATGAGTGGGTCTTAACTCACTCTCCCAGGAGCATGTAAATACTGCACATCATCAAAAAAAAGCCTTTCAGCAAACCATTGTCACACTTTCTCTCCCACCTAAGCAGTATCTAGAACTTTCACTGTGTATACAGAAAACAAGGCTGAAAAATATTTTCTGGTTCATTTATTAATGCCATGAATGTAATCTAATAAGGAAATTAATCCCAACGAAGAGACAGCATACTTAGTTTAAACAGTTTGGGAAAGAAAGCAACAGAACCCTCCGTGACTTGCCCAAAATAGCAGTTTCAGTGTTGCTAGTGCATGCAGTATTGTTGCATGTGGCTGGAATTTAAATATAAACCCAGAATAGCTCAGTGTGATCTACGTGCTAGAAGGGAGCTTGGCCCTGAACTGATTTCAGTGCTTTTAAGATGAACTTTGCCAAAATATTTGCTCTACTGACACAGGTTTCTGGGAGGAAGGGTTAGGGGTTAGAGGCCAGTTAATCACCACTTAGCATCAGTGTTTGGGGAGGCCTTGCTTCCAATGCCATACCAGTCATGCAGTGCTGCTCTTCCCTATAGAGTATGTCTGTCCCTGGTCAGCCACACAGTCCTGAAATAGTTTGCATATTTTAAAATACAAATAAGCGATAATTTTGGTTTAGGGCTACTCAATATCCTGCTGAAAAGAGAGTGCTCTGATATTCCTATTTTTTCCTCTTTATTTGCTGCAAACTGAGGTGATACATAATATATAAGGGAGAATATGGGGGGTGTGCATGCATGAATTACTCTGTGCAGGCTGGGGGAACCAGGCTGGAAACAACCATGTGCTGATGACTCAGCTGCTGTGGTTCTCAAATTTGCTTTCACTGTGTTGGGATGTAAAGAGGTGGGGAGAAACCACAGTCATAGTCTTTGTGTTATCACAGGGTGCAGGGACTTGCTCCTCCCTCAGTGCAGTGTTGGGCAGTTCCTGGCCCCACTGCATCTCACAGCTGGTGCTGCTCACATTCTCCAAGGCAAATTCCCAGCCAGAACCAGGCTTATGCAAGCTCAGGGTTGGAGGAGACAACTTGTCCAGTGTATAGAGCTTGGTGCAGCCCTTTCTGCCCCCTCTGTGCTGCCCAGGCATCCCAGAGGAGGTTTAACTTCAAAGCAAATAAAGTCTGATTTAGTGTTACAGAAGTTCAGATTCTGTTTTGGAATCCACTCATTGACAGGGGGGTTCAGTGTCTCTTCAAAGAGCTAAATGCATTTCTGCTTGCCTGCCCAAAATGAGGAGGGCCAGAGTGTAGTGGGAAGATTGGAAGCTTTTATGTGGGAGTGGCAGCAGCACTTTGCAGAGTTACAGAGAGGTGCTGGAAATGGGGGGATTTGGGTTCCCTTTGCATTTTTCTGAGACTTATCTCCTGATTTTACAGGTACAATGCAGTTACTGGGGACTGGGTTGAAGATGAAGTCCTTATCAAGATGGCCTCTCAAGTAAGATCACTCTGCCTTCATGTTTACTAACAGAAAGTTGGTCATTTCCTTTCTATTCCTGAATAAAGGCAGCAAGATTTTCCTTTCAGAAATTCTGAAATCTCAGTGTAATTATTTTCTCCTATCTCTTTTTCTTTGTATCCTTCTCTCCAGAATAGAGTAGAAAATGGAGTCAGACCTTCCCTGTGAGCAACATGAGGCATTTCTTCCATTCCCAGTGATTTCCATATCACCCCTCCCATTTCCTTCTGGCATCATTTCCCTGCCTGGCACTAGTCCTACTATTTTGTGTGCTCCCAAATAATTTCAGTTCTTAGAATGAAAACCAGCTGAATTTTCTGTCTGTGAGGGTAGAAGGCACTGTCATTTCCCAGTTAAGCCCTGGGGTTGGTTGTGTGTTGGGGCTGCCTTGCTCTGTGCTGCTGGCTTTGTATGTGGCATCTGGGGAGAGGATGATCTTTTTGGCACATCCTATACAGAACCCTAAATGCAGAGAGCATGAAGTCTGTGAGGCTTCTTTGGGCAGCCACGCAGAGCTGACTCTACTGGGGAGAGAAAGCAAATAGCTTTTTTAAAAGACATATCATTTCTTCTTCATGGGATATTGGTGGAGGAGTTTATCCAAATACCTTTCCCCAGATACCTGCTTACACTACCAATGGGTTTTCACTTTTCCTTTAGGAAATGTTTTTATAGAGCCTGTGTGAAAACTGTTTTTTTGTGTGGTGTAAAGGGGAAGTCATGGTTGTGTTTCTTATTGGTTAGAAATCAATTTTGTAGAAATGGCAATGCTGAGTTTTTGGTTTTTTCTTTTCCCCAGCCTTTCGGCCGTGGAGCAATGCGAGAGTGTTTCAGAACGTGAGTATCTTCCCACTTCATCTTTGTTGGCCTCCTTGCAGTATTTTTTTCTGTGGTGACTGGAATTTCACTTGGATGTAGTGAAAATTGTGTAAAGCTCGACTCCTTTCTAAAAGGCTTTGCTGAGGGGTTTATCCCTCTTTGTGTGACTCCATCTGCAGGGAGTGGAGTCCAGATAGGAGAATGTTCTCTGAATGTTTTACCTCCACCATCCCTGGGAGGCAAAATATTCATGAAAGTATAGTAACAGCTTCTTCATTTCTGTGTTCCCTGTGTGCTAAAATATCTTCAAATTTGATATGAGTTCATAGGTGTGTGCTGCCTGGAGACCAGCTTGAGTCCTATAGTTAGGCAGAGAAAAGAGAGCATATTTGCATGGTACAGCCTCAACTGGAAAAGCCTCCATTGGTGAAGAAGGTTATCCTCCTAGGGTTTGCTTTGGATCGCATATACCAGAATAATGTTCTGAGTAAGACAGAATTTGAGCACTAACAGTTGTGCTTCCCAGAAGGATAAACTGGGGGGGAAGACAGAGGAGGAACTTTTCCTTCCTTGGAGGGTGCTATCAAATGTTATTGTGGGGATCAGCACCCAGCTATAAATCGGTGTGTGCTAAGAGATTGCCCCACCCCTTCCAGGCTCTGGGACTAATATTTCCTGGAAAATGTATGTGTGTGAGTTTAAAAACATTCCCCTTTCTTCTCATATGTGGAATCCTGAGAAATTGCGCTTGAGGTGTGGTTTCAGCTTTGTAAAGATAGACGCTCCTGAAAGATGGAAATGTGATGTTTTGAACTTGAGCAAAAAGGAAGAAAAGTAACCCCTCAGTGCTCCAGTTTGGCATTGTTTCAGTATCACTTCATGCTGGTGCCTCTGTTCCTGCAAAGCCAGCTGGATACAGTAGTGAATGAAGCCTAGGAAGCAACAATCAACACGTGCCTGCTGACATTGCTTTTAGTTCTTGTTGCTTACCGAGCTCCCTATTACACAATATGTTTTGAGTAGTACCATAAAAAGAAATTTGTTAGCAGTTTTGTGTTAACCTCTGCTACTAAAAAGGCATAACTTGAATGCTAGCTTCCTACTGCTAGGTTTCCCATGTGTGTCAGTGGTACAGTGAGATTTCCCATCTGGAACTCTCTTCTAAATTTTTGTAATTCTCAAGTGTTTAGTTAAGACAGTGACAACATTAGCTGCCCATAGCCCAGTGAACCAGTGTGAGGATATTGCCTTTAGAAAAACATGAGCTGGCTTGTTTTATGCAGAGGAGAACTGGGAAGGTTTGGGGTCTGGCTAAAATTCTTACTTCATTTCCTTGTGCATTCTTTCCAAGGCCTCTGTTGCAGTGACTGGGTGCCCATCTCTGCAGGAGGACAGGCAGAATGAAGTTGTTTTGCCTGTAGAGTGTCCCCTGTACCAAGACTTCTGCACCAAGGTCTTGGCAGGAGAGGAAAAGGAAGGAGGGGGAAGGGTTGAGAGTTTTAGTGCTGCTACTAATTAAAATTTGTTGGCAGCCAACAGATCCTTTCTTATCAAAGTTTTCCTGTGCTACACACTACCACCCCCCTGCCCCAGCCCCCCCTGCTTTGAAGGGATATGTGGATTAAAGATTTACACATCAGGTGCAGTTTTGCAGTTTTCCTTCTGGGAGTATGTGGGTTACTGAACAGTCGCTCTGTGTGGAGAACCAGCAGATTGCATTTATCCCTGGAGAGGTTTCTCAGTTCATGTTTGAAAGGCCACTCCCTGTTAATTTCTGCATAAAATAATTGTTGACATAGAACAGGTTGTTGACCAGGCATGAACCCTTCATACTCCAGGTTTGAGAGGAACAGGAAGGGAAAGGAGCTGAGAAAAGGAGAAAGTTCAGAGCACAAATAGCTGCAGCTAAATCAAACAGTTAGGCACATGCCAGCCACTCCTATGGGATGTTTCATTTTTCCTTGTCTCCTTCCTGTGCTTCACATTTCAGGTTAGAATACCTGGGGAGTGTGGGGAATGCTCATCTTGGAGCTGGCTCTGTCCATGCAGGCAAGGAAATGGGAAAGATTGAATTAAAATCCTTGGGTTTCCTTTCACCAGTGATGATTTGTCTTTCAGAAAAAAGCTGTCCAACTTCTTACACACTCAGAACTGGAAAAGTGCCTATAATTATGTTGCCAAGCAATACATAGAGAGTGTAAGCAGGGATGTTTATTTTGAGGATGTTCGACTGCAGATGGAAGCAAAACTCTGGGGAGAAGAGTACAACCGGCACAAGCCACCAAAACAGGTACATTCAAAGATCTGGCTAAGCAAAAATGCAGTATTGTCCTTCTCTTGGGTTAGTTTTTGGACATAATTTAGCAGGAATTACTTGTTCCCATTCCATCACTTTTAAATGCTTGGATAGATTCTTTTGCCCTTCTGTGTTTTCTGTTAAATGATAGCTGATTTTGAGTGGAGTAAATACAGAAATTGCTTTATATTTCCAGTACTAGGGGCTGTGTGTTTGTGAATGTCTGACTGTCTTCAGCTGTTGACTGAAAACCAAAATAAAATGATGTTTGTATTGCTCTCTTTGATGTGTGCCCAGCTGCTTTTGTGACAAACAGAGATGTCACAGAATTTATTGCCAGCAGCAGTCTCAGCAAGCAGTGCTCCAGGAAGGTGGATGCTTAAATCTAACATTGCATGTAACTAACATCGATTTTTGAGGAGAGCTGGAAACCTGCTGGAAGCCTTAGCAATTTTAATGGCCAAAATGAGTGGCTTTGATATGTGGGATATTTGCATTGCCTCCCATATGAGGGTTAGTTAATAGCTACCTGCCTCATAACAACAAGATAAGGTCTACAGTGAAGCATGAGGAGAGAAGACTACAAATCTAGACATTTTAAATGCCATGTTGGAGAAAATATATAAGTAGAGTGAGAGTTGTGATGGTTTCTGCTTTAGGAATGTGTGTGGGACAGAGGGAGGAGGTGAGGTAGGATACAGAGATAGCTGAACAGTAGATACCTTCAGCCCTTCTCTGAAAACACATTTCTTTGAGCTGTGCAGTAGTGACAGTGTTTTGCTCTCTGGGTGCAGACTCTGCAGAGTACTCTTAAGGTACCCACAAGATAAAATAGATAGTCAGCACTTGCTAAGAATTTTTTCAGAGGGGTTTGTTGCAGAAGTGTGCTGTTTTGAAGTGACTGCTTTTAATTTATGGAATTCCTCCAATAACTCAAGAAGCACATGACTCTTCCCCCACCCCCTTGTTAAACAGAAAGATCTTTGCAATTGTTCACATTCTTGCATTGGGAAAGTTTTCACAGCTGGAGGATTCACACACACTTGGATCTGAAGATAGTGTTCTGTTAGTCACTGTTTATCTGCTTTCCCTCCCCAGGTGGATATAGTGCAGACCTGTATTATTGAAATGAAGAACAGGCCTGGAAAGCCTCTCTTTCATCTGGAGCATTACATTGAGGGCAAATACATCAAATACAACTCAAATTCTGGATTTGTGCGGGACGACAACATTCGTCTAACTCCTCAAGTGAGCCTTTGTTTAATGCTTTCCATTGAGTCTGCTGCAGGGAATTTCTGGGCTCTCTCCAAAGGTCTTGCATTACTGCTAGCAAAGGAAACTGCAGGCTCTGCAGTACAATGCCAGATTAATTTCTCTATTTGCAATTTGTCTGCCCCTTACTTGAGGCCTGCTCTTTCAAGCGCTGAGTTGCTTTTTTATTGGATTTCAATTGATTACAGTTGAGTTGAACAGAATTAATACTCTTTGGAAACCTTAAGCCCTTTGACTAATTAAATTGCAGGCATCAAAATATTTCAGACTTTCTTCAAATTGAGGCAGTGAGAGAGCTCTCTCATGCACTGTGTACTGAATAGTCTTTTGGTGCCTCACGTAATACACAAGAGGTGGCTGGTATCCAATTCACGTAAATAAATCTAATCCATTTGCATATAAAAATTGAGGTTTTTCCAGCTGCAGCCTCTGAATAGCTGAATCTGAGATAGTATATAGGAATACAATACAGATTTTAAGTGATTCTTAAATCTTGTAAAGTAAATTTAAAATACTATTGAAAAATGCAAAGTTGTCAATGTAACTAAGAGGTATTTTACTGGGCCTTAAGAGTTTTGTTCTTTACATTTTTCCACTATTTTAAAGGTGTTTTTCATGAGGCAGAGAGTTTATGTTCTGGGATGTTGTTTGTGCACTGAATCAGTGCTGTGCTTTCATAGGCTGGGAACAAAATGTTCCCTGGTATTTGCTGCAGTTAAAATGTTTGTCTATCACCACCAGTCAGCTCCTCCAGGCCTGGCAACGCTTTTTTGGAGGCCTTCCCAGAAGATTCCTAATACCTCAGCTTTATTCTAAAGAAAAGGGCTTTTTATACCTGATTCTTGGAAGGTGTTTTTTTGAGAGCACAAATGTACATTTCATTATCTGTTACACAAATACAAACACAGAATAGTTGCTCAGGAAGATCACTCAAAGGGGAAGAAGAATTTGTGGGGATGCTTACATTTATTTATGGGGGTTTTTTTCCAAACTATGGCAGAACTAATGCTTGTTGGCAGAAGTAAGCAGTGTCCCAGAGATGCAGAGCTTGCAGGTTCACAGACACAGCCAGAAAGTTTGTACAGAAGTTATTCTGCCCTGGCTTCAGAGCCCACTGTTTTTCTCTCTGCCAGCCAGCTCCCCACCACCTAAGATGAAGACAACAGTGGAAAACAATCTCTAATACAAAAATGAGGAATTAAGTGATCTCCTTTCCCCTGCCTGTGCCCACTGCTGCTTTTCACCCTCCTTTTTTTAACTCTTCTGCAAGTTGGAGCAGGTTGGAGAGACAGGATACTACATCCTTTTAGTCTCTCTTGTTGCTTTCATCATGATGTTTGTACCCATGGTGTTTCACTGATAGGGTTGTCAGACTTCTTTTCCCGTTTATAACAGGGGAGTATGTGTTGCTGTTTCCAGTAGATGAAGGAAGAGTGTTCTCAGAAATCTTCTATGGTTCTTTCCAGGCCTTCAGTCACTTCACCTTTGAGCGCTCAGGACACCAGCTCATTGTTGTTGATATCCAGGGAGTTGGAGATCTTTACACAGACCCTCAGATCCATACAGAGAGTGGTACAGATTTTGGAGATGGCAACCTAGGTAAAATCAATAATTCTGTTTCACTCAGGGGTGCTTCTCTTTTCTTCTCAGCTCTGTTGAGTAGCCACTGCACTGGGTGAGCTGGCACATTTCTGAGGGTCTTGCAAACAGCTGGAGAAGTCCTGTTGTAAGGAGTCCTGTACAGGTTAGCTGTCATATAAGGGCAGTCTTAAAATGAGAGCTGATCTTGGCTTATGTCTCCTGGCCTACTCCTAAACAAGTAATGTAAATAAGTCATTTCTGCATTGTGAGAACAATAATCATGGCCTTTGATTTCCTTGCCACATTGCAGGAGTGGATATAGCTGCATGCAGAGAGAGAGGCACTGTGTATTTTTGAAGTTCCAAGTGTCTGTATATGAAGTTGTTCATAGGACACTGCAAGCTTTGTAAGCAGGATCAAATCAAGGCACATTTCTCAGTGATGCAGTTGGATTAGGTTTTTATTATATCTTGCTCATACTAGCCACACAAGATTTTTCACACTTCTTTCACTCTCATTCAGAGAGTGAAAAGCTCTCACAGGTGTTGAAATGGAATGGTTAGGCTGTGTGCTACAAAGCATTTTCTCTCTAGACTTTTTAGGAAAAGCTTTGGGACTTCAGCTTTTAATAAGTAAATAGTAATATAAAATTTGACCCTTTTTAAACTTTTTTTTGATGCCTTAGGTGTTCGAGGTATGGCCTTGTTCTTTCATTCTCATTTCTGCAACAACATCTGCAAAAGCATGGGGCTTGCACCATTTGATCTTTCATCCAAAGAGAAAGATGCCTTGGATTGTAATAAAAAATTGCTTGTAAGTGTTTGATGAAAAAGTAAACTGTAGCTTTAATTAACAGGGAGCCTTGTAATGCGGTGTATATTTGGGGTTATGTAGATCTTTGAACGCTGCCAGGACTTATAAGTTTTGGATCTCACAAACCTGATATGATGTTTGCTGCAAATTGATCTCAGTTTCAGCTGATTTGGGTGGGAATGGGACTTGGAATGAAACTCAGTCCTAAACAAAACTCCTTCTGACAGCAAAAATATCAGGGCTTGATATTTCGTTGGAGTGTAGAACTTATCAAAGCAAATACTTCTGTATACATGTGTATATTTATAGAGGACATTCACACTGGCTTGTATAGCGCTTTTAGAATACACAGAAGCATTTACTGACAGGACTTTCTCGTTGATTTGCCAAGGAATCTGCTCAAACAATTCTCCGTGGCACAGAGGAGAAATGCGGCAGCAGCCGTGTGAGGACGGTGTCCGGGAGCCGGCCCCCGCTGCTCTTCCGCCTGTCTGAAAACTCTGGGGATGAAAGCATGAGTGATGTGGCATTCGACTCCCTGCCCTGCTCTCCATCCTCTGCAACCCCTCACAGCCACAAGGTGGACATGCTTAGTGAGTGAACCTCATACATCACCTCTGGGGGGTTCCTTAACACTGGATGTGTCTTTGGTTTTGTCTTACTTTGGTTTTAAACACAACAGCATTGATTTAGTGCAGGACAGTTGTTTCTGGTGCTCATCTTTGAGCAGAAATAAAACTGAAGGTAGATAATTAATGCACAGATGCTTCTGTGAAAAAAACAGCAATAAAATGATATCTACAGCTTTTTCCTCAAGCATGTTATCCTTATAATAACAGCAAATATTTTTTTCTCCTAGATTGGCCTGTGTTCAGTGAAGTAGATAACTTGGATCACCTTGACAACAAAAGGGTGGGTGTCTTTCCAACAAAAATGAGATTGCAGTTGCCTAATGAAATGTATCTTTATAGAACTTCCCAAAGGTTTTGTTCATTAAAAGCACGTAAATATGCTCTGCCTATTTTCATTGTTGCAGATCGTGTTACCTCTGTGCATTTGCTGTCTCTAGTAAAGGAAGAAATATTTTAGTATTTATTATTTTGCCAGCAGATATTTATTTGCATCTGGGTGTATTTTAACAGGTCCTTAAAGCCTGTGCCTGTTCCCCTGCCTGCATATTGTGTCTTGGATGCTTGTCCCAGCTGCTATGGTATTAAAGCTAAAGAATCCCTATGGATTAGGTCTCTGCAAATAATGGTACCATGGAATGTTGGAGAACCTTGCCTGAGGAGGGGCAAGAAGTTTACAATGGGCATTTTTCAGTGCTGGGCCTTAGTCCAGAGGCTGTCAGCTACTGGTTTATGACTGAAGCTGAAAACTATATTTAGTGGATTCTTGATTTGATAAAATATGCAAGTTCTTGATTTGTTTTAGTGTATATAAGGGAGAAGACAATCTTAAGACTACTTTGTATATCATTAAATCCTGCTCCTTCTGACAGAGGTAGCACAATTATTTTCATCCAGTATAACCATCCAATATTTTTCATTGAAAGAGCAAACTGTTTGCTCTGTGAGAAGTGTCAAGCTGTGGTCCTTACAAAGTACAACCTAATGCTGCTCTGTTCTTGACTTCTGTAGGATTTTGAAAATGGTGGAGACAGTGGATATCCCAGTGAAAAGAGAAGTGAGACAGAAGATCTGGATCATAGAGAGAGGGTAAGAACCTGACTGGTATGGCAGAGTTTGCTCTGTTCATACTTAAACTGTTTTTGCAGAAGAATCTTTTTTTTTTTTTTTTTTAATCCTTCCTGGTCTAGATCTGATCCTAATCTATACTGTGAAAACAGAGGAAACACAGAAATTCCCCCATGTTACAAAGATACTTATTCATATTGGGAATGACACTCTTACAGAAAAAAGATGATTTGTAATTAGTAGCTTAATTTCAAATATTGTATTTAATTAGATGTTGTTGTGTGGGTTTTTTAAGTATTCCATGCTGCATTTAGGAGGTGTAGCCATCTTCTGATCATGTGGAATCCATGAATATGATCTACTTTCAGACCTATTTACCCTTTTTACTTTGTATGGCTTGAAATATTACAGAACTTAATTTTGTCAGGTAATAATATGGAACCTTTAGAATTCCTGGGGGTCAGTTGGTTACCCCTCTAAAATCCAAATTTTTAAATAAATGCTTTTTGATGTGGGGGTCTTAACAAGATATTTAATTAGAAAACAGGAAAGAGAATACTGCTTCCAGAGATAGCACTCCATTTGTCACCTCCTATGGCAAGGTATTTGTCATGGCATCTCCAGGATTAAAGCCCGTGTGTGCCAAGTTCTTTATCATTTTGGGATGTTTCTTAATACATTGTGGTAGCACTGAAAGAAAAGGATCCCATGGAAACAGTTTTGGTCATTGTCACTATTAATTCTGTAGGGTAGGAATAGTCTAGAGAACATCAGTTCCTGCAAATTGAATGATGCAAGTCTTTACATTAACATAGGGCCATTCAAACAACAACCGGAGGCAGGAGTCTGATGAAGACAGTTTGGGAAGCTCTGCAAGGGTAAATAAAGCAGAAATGTTCACAGACTGAGTTTGCTGCTCTGCTTGTCCTTTGTCCCACTCACCTGCCACCTAACCACAGCACTGAACCAGATGTTGGTTTCCCTTCCTTTTCAGCTACAGAAAATGTTTATTAATATCAACTTACCACTCTGTTGTTTCCTTTTATGTTTTGTTTGTTTTCTCATCGAAGAAGTACCGTGAAACAAATTGTCCCCACTGTAGCTGACCTCTGTCATAAATTAGTGATTATGCATGATTTTCTCACTTTAAAAGAATTACAGCTCTGTGGATTTTTCTGCATAACTAAATTATATTTCCTCTCTGCACCTTATTTTTGGAATTCTGTCTTGTATGTAGCTGTATGATTTCTTAAAAACTTGCAGTGTTTCAAACAGATACACAGTGAAGAGAGCTGCTGTCACCTAAGTGACTTTGGAAAGACCAACCTTGTACACTTTTCCAAAATACAGCTTCTGTGATTATTGGTCTTGGGTGTAGGCCTAAACAAATAACTGCTGTGAAAGGAAAGAAAAAATGCAACTTTGACAACAATTAATAATTAATTTAGATACGATTTTCAGAATTTCATTTTAATTGTTACATATTCCTGTTTCAGAAAGTTGAAACAGCTTTAACAGACTGAAGTTCTATGCCAGTAACATTTCCTGTTGTGTTTTCTCTGTGTACCTACAAAGGCCTTACTTGAGATAGGATTGTTTTCAGCTTTTTCCCACCTATCCATTATGTTCAAAAATTTCTTCATTTGGGTTGCTTCTCCTGAGAAATGCCAATGCATGTATCTGTCTGTAATCTTCTGCATTGTTACATGTAGTTTTTCTAGAGTTCTAGAATGCAAGCTGCATTTAAAGTGTTGGGAATGGAAATTCTGGACAGAAAACTATGGATTTCATTTTTTTTTTTTTGTGCGTGGATAGCTTCAGTGCTTGCAGTGTGTCTGTTTAGTTGCTTGTTTTTGTAACTTCTTCTGATTCAGAACTTTGAGATGATTCTTCAAAGTGATGATGTTCAGTTTAGAAGTAGAGGGGTTTAATCTATTTCTTTCATGAAGAATAGTAACCATTTATTCATCTACTAACATGACTTTTGTAAGCTGGGTTTTAAAATGCAGTATTTACTACTAAGTAAGAATATTAATAGAGGCTTTGATTCCCGGAAGACAATCTATATGGATGGGAATTTTAATTTTTAATATGTTTTAATTAATATATTTCATATTTCAGATCAGTGTGGAGAAATGGAATCTTTACAACTCTTCCAGAGTCCATATCCACAGACCATCCTGTGTTGCCCAAGAAATTCAGAGGCTCAATGCACTAGAACTTGAAAAGAAAATTGGGAAGTCAGTCCTTGGAAAGGTGGGATGTACCTGCTGATACCATTTTATCCAACAGGAAACACCTTGTATTTATTACTTATATAGAGGTTGCCCTGCTTGCATTTATTTGTGCAGTTCAAAATAACACATCTATGCCTTTCTGTCACCTACCTGTGTTGTGTAAGGGACATCTGAGTTCAAAAACTCCTGAATTCCATCTGCTTTTGGCCTTGCTTCTTTGGGAAGAGCCTGGCTGTTGTTAATCTGCCTTTCCAGAGGCATCACACAGGGAAGGTGCAGTGGGATGGGTGTGTGTGCCTGACCCACACACCTTGCACACTGGCAAAGCTGAGCTCCTGAATGCTGGTAACATGGATTGACTCTTTACTCCAGACTATTCCAGATAATGCAAATGTGAATTCAGTTTGGGGTTATGTATGGCCTTAAGCCCACTCCTAAAACATGATGTAAATCTTTCTGAACACCCTGGGGGCCTTAGGTGTTCTCAAACCTTTTGATGTAGGAAGAAACCTACTTTTCACAGAATCTTTTAGGTTGGAAAAGACCTCTAACGTCATCAAGTCCAACCTCTGACCAATCACCACCTTGTCAACCAGACTGGAACACTAAGTGCCATGTCCAGTTGTTTCTTGAGCACCTTCAGGAGCAGTGTTTCCACCACTTCCCTGGGCAGTCCATTCCAATGTTTTCCAACCCTTCCCATGATGAAATTCTTCTTATTGTCCAGCCTGAACATCCCCTGGTGCAGCTTGAGGCTGTGCCCTCTCATCCTGTCACCAGCTGCTTGGGAGAAGTTGCTGATCCCCGTCTTGCTAGAACCTCCTTTTAGTAACTGGAGAGAGTGCTAAGGTTTCTCATCAGCCTCCAGGAGTAAGAGGACCTGGTAAAATATGAGCAGAAGGGTTTTGAAGGGTCAGATCCCTACATCATCCTGTGTCTCTCCTGTGCAATTGTGTCCAGGTTCACCTGGCCATGGTTCGCTATCATGAAGCCGGGCGCTTCTGTGAGAAGGACAAGGACTGGGATCAGGAATCGGCCCTGTTCCACCTGGAGCAGGCTGCAGACTGCGGCGAGCTGGAAGCCATCGTTGGGTTAGGCCTCATGTGCTCTCAGCTGCCACATCACATTCTTTCTGAGGTCACTCTCGAGGTATGGAAAATGCCAAAATGCGGAATCGTGGTCCGTTGTAAAAATAACGTGAGAGCAGCAGGAAATGATGATGAAAAAAAAATCGTAGTTAGGTGTTCCTCTAGCCTCTTCAGAGAAGATGGATTACTTTGTAATTGAGGATTTGGACAAAACAGAAAAAAATGCTGCCTCTTTCTGGTTTTGCCAGCAAATTACTGCATGCCTTTGGGAAGCTTTTGAAGCCACCTTTACTTTGTTTATTGTAGGTATGCCAATTTCTCAGACATACTAAATGCTTGCTGACTTAGAGAAACTTCATTTAATGGTAGAGGGATGCAGGGATGGTTTTAGAAACATGCATTTTAAAGGTTTTGTTTCCTTTACTAGGATACAAAGGAGAACAGAAATAAAGGATTTAATTACTTGCTTAGAGCAGCAGAAGCTGGAGATCGGCCTGCCATGATTCTGGTAGCAAGAGCATATGATACAGGTGTAAATCTTGGTGCAGACAGGTACTGTGAATGGCTCAGTAAGTTAACCTGGTGGTACCTCACTGAGGCAAAGCTGGGACAATCATTTTTCGCTTTTGTATTTTAGCATGTCTTTGTTATTTACATAAGTTTTCTGTTTTGCACAAGAATGATACTCTTTAAATTTCCCACTGTCAAATAACATTCAAGTGTTAATTGAAGTTCACTGAGCATTCTCAGTGTGCAAAATAATTGATTTTAAAGTATTTCTGAAAGAAGACTCTGCAACTTCAGGTTTTTTCCTAAATTGGTTACTGTCACAAATAAAAATGCGAGACCAAAACTAAACAACTGGTAATGAAGCTCAGACTCTAGGGTTCAGCAAAACACTTCAGTCTGATACTTGCTCCTGTAATTCCTGCATAAAGTGACCCCAGCCTTACTTTGCTGTAGGGACCTAATGCTGCAGTGCAGTTAGTGACTCTCCATGAGACCATTTGCTTTCTTGGAGAGCATCAAGGCTCTGAGAAGCCAGTACAAATTTGGATGCTGACTCCCCTATGTAAAGTACATTTGTTTCCTAAGGGAACCGTCTTGAATAATTATTTTTGACTTCAGAGCCCAGGATTGGAAGGAGGCACTGCACTGGTACAACGCTGCACTGAACATGACTGACTATGATGAGGGAGGTGAATATGATGGCACTCAGGATGAGCCCCGGTATCTGCTCCTGGCCAGGGAAGCAGAGATGTTAATGATGGGAGGGTTCAACCTGGAGAAGGATCCACAGAGATCAGGTGAGGTCTCATTTTGTTTCTGTTATCTCTAATCTTACTTTTTCTTCCCTTCTCCCCCAGCATGTACCCCAAAAATAGATTTCTTGCTTCAGCTGTTGCAAAACATAGAGCGGGTCAATACCTTCAGGTTTAACCATGATGGGTGTAACAAGGCTGGTAACAGTGAAAGATCTGGCAAGGACAGGGTAGTGGGTGGTGCTTGATGCAATCTGTGGCACACTGAGTCACTGCCAGGCAATCTTCACTCACTCTCAGGTTGCTCTTCTGGGTCACTCCCTTGAGCTGCAGGTTGCTGCTTGTAGTTTAAGTTACACCCATGACTCCCAGGCCCTACACAACATTCTGTTAGTTGCTGTGTAACCTCCATGCTAGATGTCTGTCAGGGGCTTCCTACAGGCTGGTCCTGTTCTCAGTCCTTCCAAATGCATTGGGGAGCCATCAGCACCCAGTTATATAACTTCCAACTGGAAGAGCAGAGGCTGTAATCCCAGCTGATGTCACTCTGGCACTGTTAAAACACACCCATACATCCGGCCCTGCAGTTTGACCTCAATTTCTCCCTTTGTCCATGTTCTTTCTTTCCATAACTGGTGCTGTTTCCTCCCTAGGTGAGCTTTACACAGAAGCAGCAGAAGCAGCCATGGAGGCCATGAAGGGCAGACTGGCAAATCAGTACTACCAAAAAGCAGAAGAGGCTTGGGCAATGATGGAAGAATGACACTGAAATTAAGCAGTTCTTGTATATAAATTTTTTATACACTTGCTGCATTTGCAGCTAAAAAGATGTATTTTTATGTTACCAGGTTGTTTTTTCTTTGTATTTTAGTGTTATAATTTTTTTTGAGGGTAGAAATCTAAATGTAAGTAGTATGTGCCATATGCCATAGCATACTTCTGTTTGTGTTTTAAAGCTGTAATTACACACACTTGGACCTTTTGTACTTTTTTTTACTGTTAGAACTGAGGGGCCTATTTTTTTTGACAAAAGAAAATGAGGCCTTATTATTTAGGCTTTACATGTCTTGTTTTTTACACAGCAAATGATCAGTATGTTTACATTTTTCTTCTCCTCCCCACATACAGAAAAACATTTTCTTAAATTCTCAGCATTTCTTCATAATTCTTGGTGTATCTCACCAAATTTGCACATGAATGTAAATTTCCAGTTTATGGATGCAGCTACTGATGTTAATAAGTAATCCCATTCTATTTGGCTAACATTGTTGGACAGTTATTCTCAAATGAATTTCAGATGGAATCCTGAGTTTGGGGAGGTGTAGGGAAGATGATTCAGATTGGCAGTGAGGATATTGAGGCTGGAATGTTTTATTCATTACCAGCACTGCATACTATACCATTAGAAAATCATTCATGATGAGGTGAGGCATCCAGCTACCTCTCTCATTTTCACATTTTGCACCATATAAAAGTTTAGTTGTATAAAATTCTACTGATCTTATATTTGTCCAATGATGTAAAGTAGCACGATTTGTAATATACGGGTAATTTGAATTTAGTTTTACAGTGGCATCTCAAATCTCAGTGAAGCTAGATCATCTCACTTAAAACAAGACCACATTTTCCACCATTTCCAGATGGATGTTGATTCACCTATTTCTGTGTATAGAAAACAATTTATATAGTTTAAGTCTATTTTAAAATGGTATTTCATCTGTGAGTGCCATTTAGAGAAGAGTTTCTGATTAGAAAGGGAAAATGGTATTACCCCCAAACACTTGAATTTATGTCCTCTGCCTAATCCTAACCAGTGAGGGGACGACAAGTACCTGGTGGTGGTTGAATTATCATTGCATAGAGAGAAGTTTATTCTCATCCAGTGTTTTATTCCAAAGCTGCTGTGCCATCTAGATGTTCCTGTTCCTTGGTTGTGGCTAACAGTCATTTACAGGAGATTTAAGATGGAAGCTTCTGCCTTGGCCTTGCATCTCCTGAGGTGCAAATTGATGTGCACAAGGGACAGCCCTGAGAAGTGCTGGAATGCTCACCACTTCAGCCAAACTCTTAAAAGCAGGTGTAAAGCTAAGCAGACTAAGAGATGATTAGGATTGATTAGGATTTCTTGCATGCATAGCCAAGGAATAATAACTTCTTGTAAAATGCACAAAGTGTTCAGGGAACAGAAATCAGTTTTTCCTTTCCGGTGCAAGTGCCTGTCATTGGAATCAAATTGTGTTCCCGTTTTCTCTTTTTTATGGCAAGTGGATCTTGAATTGCTGTTTAGACAGTATCCAAGGGAGATGTCAGTAACCACTGCCACTGTCTGAAAGAGGTGGACTCCTGTTGATTAAGGGAGGATTTGAATCCATTCGAGGAGGGAAGGCAAAGTTACCCTTGGATGTTGTGCTTCTGGCTGGTGCTGTAAGCAGCAGGCAGCTGTAGCTGTGAGCAGCCCTGCAACACATGGCAACATCTTTTTGCTGCAGATTGCTGAGGTCATGGGAAAGTAGTGCCCTTGGCCTTTTTGGTTTTTGTTTTCTTTTGAGAGAGAGGGTGAAGTTCTTCACCCGTTAATGGAGCAATGTCTCATTTCTCAATCTCAGTTGGTCTTAGGTAGTGAGGTACTAAAATGACCACATTTTTGGACCTAGCATTTTTTGTACCTAAAGTGGTGAAATAGAACCAGAGGACTGCAATTCAGATGAATGTTTTCAGTGCCTATCCAAAGTTCTGCTTTAGATGCCTAAAGCCTCTGGGATGTGACTTTTTTGCTATTTCAGCTCACAGCATTGAGGTATCAGCTGTCAGTGAAAGGTGAAGATGCCTCTGAAGACAGTTGAATGTCTGTTTTGTGCAGAACCTATACAGTGTAGGGACTCTAGAAAAATCAGGCAAAAGGATTTGTTCCCCTCATAAGGTGTTGATGCCAAATCTTTGAGATTTTCCTTGAGAAGGAAGCATGTGTGACAACACCACTACCCATGTAGGGAGGAGATTGAAAGTGCCTATCCAAAATGTGCATGCCAAGGATGTAGAATGTAATTTTTGACACTTCTTGGTGTAGTTTAATTTGCTAAATTCAGTAGTTGCTGACAGCTCTTTGTAGATCTGGTATGTAAATGGGCACACATCTCAATGCAAAAATTATTATGCTTATTAATTCTTTGTTTGCAAACACTAATTTTTGGTGATTAAGTCTACCTTGTGTCCTAGGGTGTATCAGATGATTTGGCCATTCAATAAATAGGACTGTCAATAATATGAAAATGGAAATTGTTTACAGA
This sequence comes from Turdus rufiventris, assembly GCA_013186435.1. NCBI lineage: Eukaryota > Metazoa > Chordata > Aves > Passeriformes > Turdidae > Turdus > Turdus rufiventris. Next base: position 982,818 of record PYHW01009240.1, on the reverse strand, counting down.
AATATTTGCAACTTATTCTGTGACATTCTTTTGAAGGGAAAAACTGTATATTTTAAAGACTTTTGCAATGATATTGCTTTATGCTGTATTTTTAATCTATTCACAATGAATAAATAAAAAAATCTGTATTTTTTAAAAATGTGAAAATAAATCTGAGACTCAGCCTGTCAGAACTTACCTGGGTTCAGTGTTTCCAGAAGTCTGTGGGAATATTGCTTGGGTGAGGACAGGGAGATGGAAGTCTTTATATGTCAGACAAGCAGATGCTGTTTGCCTGCATGGCTTAGTCCTCTCATTCACTTTGTCTGGGTTCGTTCTGGCTAGTCAATAAAATTGTTCTTTTTGTCACTTTTCTCAGTAGAGTTGTACTCGTTGCTTGCTTTTGTTTTTTGGTTTTTTTCCTTTATAAATTGCCAAAATTCAACCCTACTATTGCAAGCTTCCAGAAATCCTCTCTTTGTTTGTTGTTTGTATTATTCCATTCCTGATTTCATTCCCTTTCAACAGTCAGAAGCAACTAACTGGGAGGAAATTATTAGATTTGGAGCAGCAAAATCTGTTTTCCTCCAGAAAACAAAATGGTTGATGTGCTCTCTGGTTTGCATTTGATTACAGATGTGGTGTCTGTAACCAATGAAGGACAGGAGGGCTCTTTACAGGGTGCCACAGAGGGTTCCCTATGCCTTTAGCTTTTGTTTAGTCCTGAGAACGGGCTGGAAATTCGTGGGCTCTGTGATTTGAGGTGGGATACAGCATCTAATGATACACTGTCATCTTGCTATGATTTATTTCCCTTTCTGTGCCAGAATAATCTGTTTGATACAGACCCTTTCAAACTGTTAAAAAAGGAACTCTTGTTGCTTTTATATCGCTTTATTTAGACGGATGGAACTTCATATACCTGTGTAGTTTAAACAATGTGAAGTTATCCTCTAGCAAAGGCACTGTTAAATAACAGAATTTGCTAACAAAAAAAGCATCATCTGGGCCCCTGCATTGAAGAATCACTAAGATGAAAATTGGTGGAATTTGGCACTGCTCTAGCCTGTGTAGTTTTTAGATATAGCTGCTGTCACAGAGATGGAGTGTTTGGCAAGTCTAACAAAGTAAGAATAGCATTCTTCAGAAACCATGGAGACAGCAAACTCTTACAGCTTCTATATAAAGTGTAAATAAGTATATTGCCTGTTTCTGAGTTCCTGCTCTGTGGGACTCATTTGAATCTCACTTTCTTCCCCACAGATTTCACTCAGAGTAGCATGAGTGCTGACAGAGCCAGGTGTAGTTACAATGGATCAAGTCAGAACTTCTCATCTGAAGTTGGACAGGCAGAATTTCATTTTAACCTCTCAGGATGGATGCAGGGCAGTGCTGCCAGGGGTGAGTCAGGGTAATTTCAGGTTTAAGTTCAGGGATATCTCTTAGTTGCTCCTGCTGATGGACCTGGGGACACTCAGGCCTTTGTAACTGCTGGCCCTTAGTCTGGGAGTGTTTGATACAAGTGTTGGGTCCTTGCTGTTCTCTGCCTTTCCTTTCCCTCTGGCCAGGAAACAATGCAATGAGGCTGTAGTGTTACAGTTTGAGTTCTTCTGTACATTAGTTCTTTTTTAATTTGGAAAAGCTCCTGTAACCGATGTTGCACAGGTGAGATGAAAAAACTGCTGACCCTACTGCCACTCCCGAGGGATATCCTGTGCTCTTACCCCCTGGCTGATGTGAATAATCTTGGGTACACAGGCTTCCTTAGGTGCTCAGGAGAAATGTGCCTGGGCCAGGCACAGAAACATTGCAGGGACAGAGGCTGAAGCAGCTGTGACAGGGCAGAAAAGCACTTTGCAGGAGGGTGTTGGTACCTTGCACTGCCTGGGCAAAAGAACTTGTGGGGCTGAGCAGCCCACACAGTAAGGAGCAGTTTGTAATGAGTGTTCATGCAGCTTCTGCACACACACACACACACACACACACACGCACACGCACACTTGGAGACTGCTAAAACTGACTCTGCCTAAACTTCTCTGCCTGAGCAGGTTACAGGTGATTTGATGTGTGAAACCATTCAGATCTGCCTACCTTCTCTCTTCCTGGAACCTCTCCTGCTGCTCTGCAGTCAGCTCCCTCTGTTCTCAAAAAATCCTACATCCTGAAAAGGCACTGAACTGAGGGTGTGCAACTGCAGCAGCACTAGAGGAGTTTATTCATGTTTGCCATGTGTGTGCTGTTATTCCTCGGTGCTTGTAGGCAGTGAATGAAATTTTTAGCACGACTGCAATGCTGCAGCCTCTCACAATGAGAGTGCTGGAACACTGGCACAGGTTGGTTGCCCTGAGAGGTGCCCTATAAACATTCAAGCTCAGGTTAGACAGGGCTCTGAGCTACCTCATCTGGTTGAAGATGTCCCTGCTCAGTGCAGAGGGTTGGACTGTCTGTCCTTTTTTAGACACTTCCAACCCCAACCAAACTATTCCTTGATTCCATGTTCAGCAGCTCCCTGGAAAGAGCTGGCACTGCTGTGTGCTGCAGGGACAGGCTGTGGGAGGTGCCAGCGAAAAGGGTTGAATGATGCTGGCAGCAGGGCTCCAGCAGGTTTATTTTCTCTATCCTATTTAAATTAACTGCCACAAGGACAGAATTAAGCTGCATTAAGGCTTTATGGCCTTACCCTAGAAAAGCTGAATTTTTTCCCCAAATACAACCCTTCAGCTATAATTAAGTGGTGAAAGTAGCATTAATTATTTAAGAAAACTCACCAGACTTTCAGGCAAAAATGTGCCCAGAGTCTCCCAGGGGCACATTCACGGAGCACCAGCAGCTGAGGTGTGCTACCACCCATTTTGCACAAGTGTACTGAGTACTGCCTTTGCTATAAGCAAAAAAACAGCCTCCCGGCCATAAACTACTGATTTTTGACATTGTAAATACAGCGAGCTGTGGGAGAATTCGAATTTCAGAACTTTTTTTAAGCTTTCAGAGGAGGTGGCCGGGTGATGGCACACGCACCGCGCAGACGGCTGTGCTGCTTCGTGGCATCCACGTGGCAGCGGGCGCGGCGAGCTCGGGTGCATCGCGCCGCTGCGAGTGCCACTGCTTGGAAACGGGCTGAGAAGGCCCCGCCGCATTTTATTTTTCGGGTGGAAGGGGTGCGTGGGCAGAGAGGTTGCCGGGGATAGAGAAGCGTGGGGAAGGAAAGAAGCCGGTCTGCACTAAAAGTATCTCCAAAAGAGCATTGTGGCACGGCGGTAGCGTGGCCGAGCGGTCTAAGGCGCTGGATTAAGGCTCCAGTCTCTTCGGGGGCGTGGGTTCGAATCCCACCGCTGCCAGTAGCAGTTTTTTTTGAGCCGCGGGCCGGAGCCATCGCCCCCTGGCGGCGGCGGCGGCGGCCGGCAGAGCATTGTGGGTAGGAGGAGGTGCCGCGTCCCCACGTGCCGGCCCGGGGGCCACCAACATGGCGGCTGCCTGACCGCTGCCCCACCGACACGGGGAGCGGGGGAGCGGCGTTGCCGCCGCCCGGCCCGCACTCAGGTACGCGGGGCCGCGCTGCTTTTGCGCCTCCCGGAGCCGCCCCGGCGCCCGGGGCTCTGCGGGCGCTGGCGGGGGAGGCGCGCGGCCTGGGCTGGGGTGGGCTCTGCCTGTGCGGGGAGGACGGCGGAGCCGAGGCTGCGAGGACTCGGCATGGCGGGGGCAGCGGGAGCGTGGGGCCCTGACAGGACCCGGCACGGGCCGGGGCGCTCGGAGGGGCGGGCGGGGCTCCCCTCGGCTCCCGCAACAGCTCCGGGGGGTGCCGGCCGCTCCTGTGGGGGCTGTGAGCGGCGGCTCGGGCCGCTCCTGCCGGGTCCCGCAGCCCTGCGCCTTCAGCCCGGGGAGGGCTCGGTGCACCCGCCCCGAAGCGCCGCGGCTGCTCCTGCGTGGCACCGGCTCTGCAGGGCTGCAGCCCAGCCCAGCCCAGCCCGGCAGTGCTGCCGGGGGGATTGGCTTTGTCCCCGCGGCCAGGGCCGGTTGCGCGGCTCGCTGTGGGCTCTCGGCCCCTTTCCCGCAACCCTGCGCTGCTGTGTCCGGACAGCGCGGCCGCCACCGGCCCGGGAGGGTCACGGAGCGCCGGGACTGACCCCTGCCCTGGCAGCGCACGTGTGAGAGGGCAGAGCAAGGTTTATGCTTGATGCATAATCTGTTAAACCCCAAAGGTTTGCTTCGGTGACATCACCGTCCAGAGAGAGGTCCTGGTGCGGAGGAGCCCTCGTGGGTTCCCTGCCAGAAGATGACTGTGCAAAGCTGCTGGCAGACGAGGAGAAAATTAGGGAAGTAATTGGGTCAAAATTGTAGTTATCATAAATGTATGGAAGGTGCTTCAGCTTCTTTTTGCAGCTTCCATTTTACTGTGGATTACCCTGAGCAGGAGGGTGCTCAGAGCCCCTTGTAGGGCAGCGAGGATGCCAGAGTTAGTTGTGGTAGTGATTCAGGAAGATGGCACTTCTCCCACGCTGCTGTTTCACCATTCATACTTTCAGGCACTGATCCAGCAGGAATTCTTGGCCTTTCCTTGGCAGTGCATGATTATATGAAGATTATTTCAGGTTTCGTTGTTGGCACTTTGAGGGTGCATTATTACTGATGAATTTAGGTAAAAATGAAATACTGGAGCATTTCTTTCAGACCTGACTTAAAGTCTGTATGTCAAATGATGTGTGAGTTTGCAGTTTACCTTCTTGCAGTTACATTTAAGTCTTCGGTAGTAAAATAAAATTAAATCTCTAATACTCAAATGCCCTTCTAAGCTTAGAGTGAGATGCAGGATTCAGTTGCTTCATTACTGATTTTTACAGTTCTTTAACCACAACATTTTTCTTCATTGGTTCTACATCAATGGTGTTATGGGCAGCTAATGAGCAATTTCATGGATTGGTCCTTGCATTGGTCACTGCAGGAGAAATGAGAAGATTTAAATCTCTTGCCCTCCTGCCAGCTAATAACTCACACTAATAACTCATGTTATACTTTGATTTGCACCTCAAAGGAAAGTCCCTCTTAAAACGTTTCAACCAAAAGAAGTTTGAACCTGCAGACCATGTTTGCTCTGTCTTAATGGATGATTCCATTCTGTTGTGGTATCATAAATGTATGTATCTGAGTAATGTGGAAATTAACACCAGTCTGTGTATATATGTATCAGACATAGGGTTGTGTCTGCATGCCTGCATTCTGATTCAGAGGATTTCTTCCAGTTGCATGAGTATTATAAGTTGTGCTGGGACACACTGCTCCTATTTATAGATGTGCCAGTCTCACTTTCCAGTAAAAGGATCTGTAGTCATGCTTTATCTTTGCAGGACTAAGAAAAAAATGTAGTATCTGTAATACAACATTTCCCCTGTGTAGTGACAGGTGGATTCACAAAGAGATTTTGTGTCTAATTGCATAAGCAGTGTTCAGTGAGGGACTAAGGTCCTTCCCTTAGCCCAGGGAATCTTAATTCATCTTCTCAAAAGTGAAATAACTTTCTCAGAAAAGAGAGAATAAGCCTAGAAGATGTCTGGCATTCAGGCTGTCAGGAAGGGAAGGGTGGCTCCTGGTTCTCTCAGGGGTGTGAGGAAGGAGGCTTTGGACCCAAGTGTCTCCCACCTTTTGGGTGTTAGCACACATCCTCACACATCTTGGGCATCCTCCCACCATCAGCTCTGGGCTGAATGCAAACTGCAGTTTTTCCATGTCTGCAGAGCTGTCAGGTGTTGGGCCACCCAGGGGATGTGAATGGGGAAAGCAAAAATAGAACTGATAAATCTCATTTCCTTAAAACATGTTAGTGTGTATTTCTGGGAAGAATCAGGATGCCTGTTCAAAGAAAACACTGATGTCAGTCAGATACCACATACTCGGGGTTTTGCTCACAGCCCAGTCTGTGGTTAAGGTCTTTTGCATTTCTACAGAATTATTTGAGATAGGAATCTGAAATGCTAAGTCATAAATTTTCAAATACATCTGTATGGTACAAAGAGCCTGGGGTATGCTGGTGCATAAAGAAATGGAAAATGCCAGCTCACATTTTGGGTCGCAGAGAGTCTGTAAGTGAAAAATGTGGATTTCTGTTTCTAGGTGGAATGGCAGAAAGGCTGTAAGCCTGAATGGATGTTAATAACACGGGTATCCAGAATGTCTGAAAGGTTTCTTGGATAACTGTGTGTACATTAGTGTGATACTTGAGAAGCCTGTATGTCAGCTGAAATATACTGAGCTGCCTAAATTGTGTGATGGCTTGAGGATTGAAAAAAATGCCATTATTCTAGATTTAACATCGTTGCTGGGTTCCTTCTTTCCCAGCTGATCCTGGATGCTGCTTGTTTCTCTTCCAACACAGGAGGCCCAGCAAAGAATCAAGCTGTCCTCAGGGAGTAAGGACAATCAGGGAGAGTTCCTGAACACATCTTGTTTCTTTGCCTGGTCATTTTTGTTGCTAAAACTTTCCTTCATCAGTTTGTGAGAGGTCTCTTTTTTTTTTTTAATGCCTATCTTGACCAATATTGTTTGATTAACAGTGTCTTGACATTGTTGCAGTGGCATCCCAAATAATTTGTAAATCCTTTTGTTTGATTTCAGCAGGGAAAAACTATTGTTTCTTTAGCTGAGAGATCATTTTTTATTCAGCTGTCTGAACCAGGCACGACACTGACTCTAGCACTGGATTGAACATAATGAACTTTTGTTCCAGAGTATCCAGTCCTATCAGAGTCTTATTTTCGTTGGAGTTGGTGTAGTTATGAAAAAAAATTTGCTGTTCTGCTGGTTTTGGAAGACTCCAGGAAATGCAGAGCCATGTGTTTAGGAGCTCTCATTTAGCAGCTCAGTCTGAAGAGTAGCAGGTCAGGAGACAAGGCTGCAGCTTGTCAGGGAGATGAAACAAAAGTCAGGGTATTCCCAGACTGGAATACCCCAAATTGTGACCCTGCAGGGCCAGTTGTGGATGGAAAACACCTTCTACCTGTGTGTTACTGTTACACAGTATAAAAAAGATCCACTTTATGCAAAAGGCTGTCTTCCCCTCCCTATGATGCTGGTTCAGAGCTTTTTTAATAACTGCAGCTTCCAAAAAAGTTATATCTATTTTTGAGACATTTGCTCATCTCTATAATTTTGTGGCCTTCAGTCAAGATTATTGAGTATCAGGGACCTGTTCATGCAAGCACATAGATTCCTTCAAAATACAGACTAAACAGATTATCGCTGAAAGGAGCCAGGTTAACTTGAACAATGCTCTAGGCTGCATGTGGTATGTGACACATGAAATTATTCATATGACATTGCTGTTTCCTTTCAGGTTGTGCCAAGGAATAAGCCAAGAAAAAGCTTTGTTTTATCCTAGCATGGCAAATGAAGAAGATGATCCAATTATACAAGAGGTAAAAGTGCATTGTGGCAGCAGTGATTGTACATGAGAATTTTTGATTATTTTTATTAGTACGATTCCCAGTGTTCCTGCATTGCTGAAACAAGATGTCCTCAACATCAGTGGTTGTCTTATAACCAATGGCTGGCACTGTACAAAGATTTATGTTGTGTGGGCCAAGTGTGTGGCTCCGGGTATCTTCTACTACTCAGAGTAGTCGTGTCCATGCTGGCAGATGCAGCTCAGGTTTTTCACCCTTTGTAATCTGGCAGAAGAGAAGGTGGGGAATTTGCTTCTATCATTGTGTGCTTCCAGTGAACTTCACTGCATGTCTCTGGGAGCTTAAAAGATTGGAATGACTTTGAGAAGTTAATGTCTGTTAAGCATGAATCTGCAGTGTTCACGCCTTCTGCTAAAGTAAGGAGTTGTGTTCTGAGTCTGGACTTCTTTAAGGGACTGCTGTGTCCCAAGAAGTAGCCACAGTGTCTTGTCACTTGATATCTGAGTTTTCACACCAGAAGCACAAGGAAGGGCAAATCCACAAGAAATGAAAAGCCAGGAGAAAAGGAGTGGCAATTGTCAGGAGCGTGTCTGAAATGGCAGCTTCCGTATGTCTTATTCATGAAACATCTGTGCATTTTCAGTTCTGTTGGCCAAATGCAAGTGTTGAATCAGCTTGAGGATGTGGGTGTCTCTTATCTAATTTAGAAAGATTTTATGCCAAAATACCAGTAACTAACCTACCTTTCAGTCGTGCTGCCAAACTGAGAACTTCCTCCTCTTTCTATAATTATGATAACAGATTTGCTTCAGATCCTTGGAGGGAAAAAAATTCCTTTTTCACATTTGTTTGCCAAGTTTCCTTAGAGAGGAAAAACAGCTAGAACCACTGTCTACTGCCTCTTTGCAGTGGGATTTTAGGTTTGGTTTTTAAAAAGGCCAACTGCAGAATTTCATGTCAAAGTCAGCAGAGAGAAAACTTTTGACAGCAGAGTCAAGAATCTGTTGTATATTAGAGTTCATAATGAAAAGCTGATGTTGTCAGTATTTGAGCTCTAAGGGTTATACTTCTATTACAGTTGGCATCTGATGGAAGTTATTTGTTTTGCTTTTTAGATTGATGTGTTCCTGGCCAGAAGTCTGCTGGAGAAGCTCTATCTGTTTCAGGTATTTCAGTTAACTTTTATGCAGTGATAGTTTGTTTAAAATAAATGCGAAGAGCATAGCTTAATGCTTCAGGCTGCCAAGGACTTGGATGTAGAGAAGCTGTTTGGGTCTCAGTTTGGAGGCAGAAGGGAGGCAGGTTGGTAATGGGGCCTGTGGGTGTGCTGGAGACCTGGCAGCTTTAGCAGGATGCTGCTGTGGCTGGGAGATTTCACTGGGATACCTCACTGTCCTCTCAGCATTCCCAGAGGGCTCAGAACAGAGACCTATGTGGCTAAACCTGGCTCTGCTCTCCTGATCAGCACCGTGTGGCCTTGTGGCAACACGTGTACTTTCTAATCTAACATTTACTTGTATAAACCCACAGATATTTTACTTCTAGTAACTCTACAGAGAGTTAATGCTGAGGGATGAGGTTTTCTTTTTCTGCTGGACTAATATGTGGGACTATTTTCCTGTGTTACAGGTTAATGTGGTGTTTGAGGGGCAGCAAGAGGGTTGTGAAGTTACAAAAGCAGAGGGCTGGGAGGAAAACAACAAACTTTCTAGGTCATGCTCCCAAATCCCCTGATGACTCACAAATCAATGTCTTTTCTTGGTGTCTTGTCTCTGAGATCTGTCAAGTGTATCTGCACGTGAGGGGAAATTGAGTTACTTTCTGTGAAATTCTTTGATCTTTAGAAGAAGAGAGGTGTATGAAATTTTCTGTTTTCCAGTATCCCATTCGCCCAGCTTCCATGACCTACGATGATGTTACACATTTATCAGCGAAGATAAAACCAAAGCAGCAAAAGGTTGGTCATCATTTGAGTCCAGTCTGTAAAAGTTTGTTGATGATGTGCAGAATGTACTTTAGAAAAGCACATTGTGCTGTTGAGCTGTTCTAACCATGCAGCTACTTGCAGGACTAGATCTCTGTGCTTGAAGGAATGAAGTCTTTTATTGTGTCTGTAAAGCAGAGTTTAGAATGAAAGCAGTTTATAAATCATGGTGGGAAAGCCACTATTTCAGTAGAAAACAGAATCTCTCAGCTGCTAATGCTGATTCAATCTGTGGATGCTTGTGTGAAAAGAGCTTGAATGAAAGGGTCTTTACAGTATTCAGAGAAGGCTTGAAGAAGGATTGAGTCTTGGAGCCATCCTCTGTCTTTCAGTGTCAGTGCAAGTCTTGATTTCTCTCTTGCCTGGCAGTGAATCATCAGGAGTCCTTTTGAAATCCCTACAGGTAATGTACAGTCAAAGCCAGAGTCATTACACTTGCTTGCAAATGTATCCCAGAACTCTGGCTGTTACTTTACGATGTCTTATTTTAAAACTGCAGCAGTAGATGTCTGTGTTACTAGAGTCTGGGAATTGTTAAGGGAAGTGCTTCAGTGAACTTTGGAGTTAGAATGCATGTTGTGTTCATGAAGTCTTTTATTAAATTCAGCAAACATTTGCAGTGTAAGCCCTGTGCAAACCTTTGTAAATATACTGTCTCATCCAGGAACTTGAAACTAGTTCAGTTTATTAATAACATAAAGGGAAAGAAAAAATAAGATGGTGATACACAAATTTATAAGGACTTTGACACACCCTGAAAAAGCATATGTGCTGTATTGTCATAGTATATAAATAGAAATACTACCCAAAAGAATGCTTATTTTTGTTGTCTGAAAATTAAAGTTGAAGTGGGGGGAATAGTTATTTTTATAACTAAAGATTTGGAGTTCGTTACAGTGCTCTGTCAAGTGAAAGTCAGGAGTGACTGAAGTCAATGCTAAGTGCTGCAGTCTCAAATTAGCAGAATGGAGGCTTTGCTTCTGAAAAGGACTAAATTACTTGGTGTAAGGAAATCCACCTTAGGAGAAATTCTGAATGGTTCCTCGATGATGAAGAGGCTTGAAGGAGGTTGCTTGTGCACCTGATTTGTACTGAGAAGTAAATTAGACTGGTAGTGTCATGGAAGGATTCCAGCAAAGTGAATGTGTATTTCTGTGCTGCCTACAGAACTCTGCTGTTTCTGATCCCATTTATGTCTATAGGAGTTTATGTATCTCCAGCTTGTTTAAATGACTTCACTGTACCAAACCCATCTGTGTGCTGTGGATTTGAATGATGCTGCTTATGACCTTAAATTTGCTGTAAACCTGTGGAAATGTTTGAAAGTGTGGAGTTGGGTTTTAATTGATGTGTATTTAATGTAATCAGCTGTCTTTGCTGTTCTTTAGGTTGAACTCGAGATGGCCATTGATACTTTGAACCCTAACTATTGTCGCAGCAAGGGAGAGCAGATCGCTCTCAACGTGGATGGCACGTGTGCCGATGAAACGAGCACCTATTCCTCGTAGGTGTCCTCTCTGCCTCCCTTTCCTTTTTGGGGTGAGCACAGATACCTGTGTGTCCACCAGGGGCTGTGCAGTTACTTACAGAGGCTGCTTTCCACACTGTTCTATAGCAAGTGTTCTTGAGAGTAACCTACATTTTTTGGGGTGCATCACGAATTCAGATTTGCAAAGAGAAGTGATGGATATTTTCTGATGCAGTTGTTGAGAGTCCATTTTGAGAATTGGTACTTTCAGACTTCTGGCCTGTGGAATGCCATCTCACTGCCCTCCTCTGTCTGCAGGAAGCTCATGGACAAGCAAACTTTCTGCTCTTCCCAAGCTGCCAGTAATGTTTCCCGCTATGCAGCTGCTATTTATAAAAAAGGTAAGTTTCTTTTGCTTAACCCTCACAGCAGTGAAACATACTCCTTTCAGTGTTAAGACAAGACCCGTTTGATCTTTTATTTTGGCGTAGGTTTTAACTGACTGACGGGTCTTTTAAGAAAGGACAATTTTCCCTTATCAATGTCCCAAGAGTCCTTGAGCACGTCTAGCAAAATTGTAAATATCGTGTAAGAGCACCCAGGGTTTGTAGATGCCTCCAGAATCTTAACAGTTCATGGTGGCCTGAAATAATACACTTGTAGCATGAAATAATCATTATTTATATTGCTTTCTTAATCTAATTTTGTTTGTCTCATTTTCCCGTTCAGCTCTTTTTGTCCCTCTCTTCACTGCCCAGGCCATCACAGAGTTTTAGTCTGGTGGCCATTTGAGGTGACAATATGTAGATTCTTTTCAGTGATGACTATTTCACTGGGGGTGTTCTGGACTATGGGTCAGGCCTGTGTCAGAATGTGGCTCTCTACAAGATCTGGTTTCAACACAAAAGGCAAAATAACAGAAACAGGTCTTGGTCTTTCATATTCCCTTGAAATCCTGAGCACTGGATGAATTTTTCACTTCAACCCCTTTTTACTGTATTTTGCTGTATTAAATATTTATACTCAATTGAAGCTGTGGCTTTACAGAGACAAGGAGATAATGAAAAGTTGTGTTTTTGTGCAGTGAAAAAATTAATCCTAACCAACATTAATTCTTTTTTTCAGGTGAACTTCACTTGACTCCACTACATGGAATTCTTCAGCTGAGGCCAAGCTTTTCCTACTTGGACAAGGCTGATGCTAAACACCGAGAAAGAGAAGCTGCTAATGAAGGTAAATTCTCCTCAGTTGTGTTTTCTCGGTGGTGGTGAGATACAGGTTCTCTCTATAATGTGACTGATAAGAGTCATTCTGTTTGAAGGTGTATATTCTAATAACAGAGTCATCATTAGGCCATTTCTCAGATTGTTTACTGATTTTGGTTTTTTTTCACCTAAATGCTTTTATGGGCACAATGCAGGATATTGGCAGAGGGATGGGAGATGCTGGGTAGTGACAAAGGGTAGTGGTGGGGACAGTGACTGCCACTGGAAAGGTCATGGCAACAAGGGTGACCTGTCACAGGAGCATGGGGTGCTGTCACACATGGCATGGTTTGGCAGGATTCAGCCCATGCATGTGGAGTGCTCTGTGTGCTTTCTTCCTGCATGGACCCCCAGACTGGCTTTGGTTCTTTCACTGCAGTGCTGTGTTTATTTCTGTGTTTTCTGGCAGGTGGTGATTCATCCCAGGATGAAGCTGAAGATGATGTTAAGCAAATTACTGTATGTCCACATTTTCCTTTTGATGCTGGTTCAGGCAACAGTTCACAAGAAAGCTTGACAATTGAGAGTGAAATGAAAGGGCAGCAAACCTCAGCTAGTCCTGCTGGCCCTGGGCTTGGGTGGGGGAGGCCAGGTGAACTGGCCCTTGCTGCACAGGCATAAAGATGGCACGAGAGCAAGGGGTGATTCATTGGAACTAGGGCTCCTAGCTTGTGACTGATACACCAAATCAACAATGCAGAGGGGTTTTTTCCAAGGGTTTTAGGGCTGTATTGAATAATGCCCAAATCCTCTAGGTCCGATTCTCCCGCCCTGAGACTGAACAAGCTCGACAGCGACGTGTTCAGTCCTATGAGTTCCTGCAGAAGAGACAAGCAGAAGAGCACTGGGTTCACCTACATTATTATGGCTTGAAGGTAGATGTGTGCTGGCTCCTGAGACTGCCTGGGCCTGAAGGCTCAGCCAAATCTAGAACTGTTTTAAATCTGGGCCCATGGGAATCACGGAATCATGACAAGATAATGAGGAAGAGGAGGTCTGTAGGCTGGAACAGACCCTGCAGGGCTCTGGATCTCTGCTGGATAATGCTTTGGGGTCTCCACACTTCAAAACTGAGAGCTGGACAAATATAAAAGGGGGGTCTGAGTGTAAGAATCACTTGGGTCTTGGATGATAAACTGGACTTTGTGAAAGACTTGGGAGACCCATTCAGTCAGATGTGAGAAATCCTGGTTGGATGATTTGTGCACGTCTGTCAGGAGATTTCAAAGGCATAGCCAGGGAACTATTCCCACATCACACTAAAGCAGAACATCAGTTAGTGAGGTGGAACACTTGAGTGGTGTAATGATGACAGAGTGGTCATAGTTGGGGATGAGAAATCCAGCTCTGTGGTTTCTGTGTATTTTCAGGATGTGACAATGACTTTTGATTTTCTCTATCTCCAGGATAGCCGTTCCGAACACGAGCGCCAGTATTTATTTAGTCAAGGTCATGGCCTTGCTGAAAACACAGAATTAATTAAATCTCCCAGGTAATGGTTTGGTGGTTTCCTACAGAAATGGCATTAATTAGTTGGGATTGTTTTCAGAGTAATAAGCAGGTATATTCTTAAAAAAACTGCTCTTTGAAAATCCTATTCATGATAAAAGTTGATTTGTTTAAAAAAAATGCAGAAACAAACTAGCTCTCATCTTGCTGAGGTTGCTTTCTTTGTTTCCCTATATCCTTGAGATTAAAACCTCTTGTTTTTACTCAGGGTTGTAGTTTCTAGTACATTATCACACCTCTACATTATTTGGATGTGATTAAAGGAAAATCAAAACAAAAGCTTCTTCTGGTTAATATGAATTAATTCTCTGAAGCCAATAACTTCTTTTGTTAGCAAATATTATAAAAGTTCCATTTATGATTTGTGGGGACTGCTGAAACTTCTTGAAAGGTGTTTGTATCTGTTTCATGGTGACTGCAGCTCTACAGAGCTTTCCATAATGCAGTCAGCCATGGCCCAAGGAACAGTGAAGTGGCACAGTCTGGCTCTTTACTTCATACTCTCTCTTTGGGCAGATGAATGTCAGTAGCTTTTACTAATTCTGAGGAGATGGGGGTGGAAGGGGGAGCTCTTTTGGGGCTGATGTTTGTTTTGTAGATCCACACAAGCTGGTTTATTCAAATTGAGAAATTACTGTACTTAAACCTGGCAAGTCCCAAGACAAGCATGTGAAATGATGTGTTTCCTTTTCTTCTAGTGAATATTTAATGATGCTGATGCCTCCAAGCGTAGAGGAAGAGAAGTAAGTGTTTGTACATAATGTTCCAATTCCACTTTGGCTGGATTCTCTTTTTTATGGATTGCAAATCTGTTTATCTGCAGTGAGAAACCAATGGCTCCAAGCAATGTGCTGTCTATGGCCCAGCTGAGAACTTTACCCCTTGCTGATCAGATCAAGATCCTGATGAAGAACGGTTTGTAGCTTCTGTAATAGATCACTTTGTGACTTCTAGTTGCCTCAGATAAGGTGCCTTCCCCAGTATTACCAGTTCTGTCACCCCACCAGACAGACTGGCTGGCTGATTCTCTCAAGAATTTAAATCCCAAGTCTTTCCCTAAAAAAGAGCAGTGACAGCTGATCTGACTTGATACACTTGCCATCAATTTACACATATTAGCAAAATTTCTAATTTGACGATTTCTGTATACACTTTATTTCAGCAAGTATCTCATGGAATGTGGGGTCTGAGCATGTACAGCCTGCACTTTGGCATTTTCTGGGAAGTTTTTAATGATACCCACTTCGTGAGTGTCACACAGGAATTTTATTTTGTCTCTCTCTGATGAGAGCAAATCCTGAGGATTTTGCCTCAGGAGTGTCCTGCCTTGTCGGGTATCTCTGCTTTACAGATATTGCCAAAGGGACAGGTTTTTGGGGGTTTTAATTTTTATTTTTATTTTATTAATACATTTATTTGCGACCAGTTCAGCCAGCCAACTCTGCTGCAGCAGTAACAGATACTATCAGAACAATGACGCCTGCAGCACAGCGGGGTAAAACTGAGCAAAACTAAGGCTTTATTTCTTTCCCCAAGACAAATCTCTGTCCGCATCCCCGTTGCTGGGTGTGCGAGCGCTGTCTGACGCTGTGTTTGCCTTGCAGTGAAGGTGATGCCGTTCGCCAACCTGCTGAGCCTGCTGGGTTCGGGCACCGACCCCACGGCCGTGCTGCGCTGCGTGCAGCAGGTGGCGCTGCTGGTCCAGGGAAACTGGGTGGTCAAGAGGTACGGCCGCCCTTTGTTCGGCTCCGCTCGGGGCCGCTTCGGGTCCGCTCGGGTCCGCTCGGGGCCGCTTCGGGTCCGCTCGGGGTCGCTTCGGGACCGCTCGGGGCCGCTTCGGGTCCGCTCGGGTCCGCTCGGCCCAAAACGCCGCGCTCGCAGCTCGCAGCTCTGCGAACCTTTGGTTTCGCGTTGTCCGAGTCTCAGTGCAGCTATTCCACAGCCAAAGGATAATGCCTTAGTACCGGTCCCATGTGGGATTATGGCTGAGCAGTGATGTAATCTGTGTTTGCATCTGAATTAGGACGGGTTTTTGATGTCTGGACTCGCGTTCTTTTGTGAGAGAGCTGTTCTGAATTCTTCTAGAGATTAGCGTCAAATAGAAAACCAGAAGATTAAACAATGTTAGCTTTAGTATTTCTTAGCAAAATTCAGTTCTGCAAGGATCTCTGTGCAGTCCTGTTGCTGTTCATCAGTGGATGCTGCTCTAGTTAGCTGGAAACACGCCTCTAGAAGGCATTACTCAATAACTCAAACAAAGCATCCCACATGAATTGCAGTCTGTTCATCTTCCCGTTTATTAGGATAGAGTATCCTATTGAGAATTGAAGTCTAAAATGCAGTATGATTTTTATTTTTTTTTTTTTACCTGGGTGGAGCCCTGCATGCAGAGATTTACAATCTCTGGAATAGCTGTGTTAGGACGAATGGCATCAGCTGCCAGCCCAGGTGTGCAGGATGTTTCAGCTGTTGTGCTACCTGCCTGTATTTGCAATATGAGCAGCTTTTACAGCAACCCTGCTGTCCCTCCAGCTGTTACAGGAGGAAGCTGGGAGCAAGTTAAAAGGCAGTATGTCAGCATTCAGATTGTTCTTAGGTTATAACTGATTCTTTGCTGCTAGTCCAAGGAGGATGTTTGCATCTGTAGTGGATAGTGTGGCACAGGGCAGGACACATCAGAGCTTTGAACAGAGTGGGAGCCATTTCTTTGGCCTGGGGAGGATCAAGATCGTGAGCCTGAGTTGCTGTGGGGCTTTGGAGAGCCCCACACATCATCAGCTGGCCCTGCAAGCAGACAAGGACACAGAGCAGCGTTGGTCTTGGGGCCGTTGGTCTGAGTATTTTGTAATATTGTTCTGTTACGCCCTTGATTGCTGGGAAGGAAATAAAAAACTCTCTCGCCCATACATCAGCATTTTGGCTAAATGCTGCCTTCAAGGCTGCAAACCAGGTTAGCCTAAGCACTTCTTAGGATCATTCTGGTCTTGTTTACATGGATCCAAGGGAGGGTAGACTTTGCAAGAACAAAGCAGAGCTTGTAGCTGTGTTGCACTCGCCTGCTTGCCACAAGTCTGTGCTTTGCTGGTCTAAGCCTTTCTGCACTAGTGTAATTGCAGTGGTGTAATTACACCAATATTAATGCCTTTAATGAAAACCATGCTTTGGATAAAGGTATAATTTAACTACAGAACAGGGAGAGCATGTTTGTTACGTTAATCTTCACTAATGCTATTTTTCTGGAGTACCTAGTAACTAATTTCTCTTCCTTTTTAATTACCAGTGATGTTCTCTACCCAAAAGATACTTCTAGTCCCCATAGTGGAGTTCCTGCAGAAGTGCTCTGTAGAGGGAGAGATTTTGTTGTAAGTATAAAAGGTTTTTTTTGCTTTTAAAGGAAAACACAGGTGAAGCTTGCCTGGGAGGCCACAGCATTGCAAAACTCTTCTGCTGTACTGCAGAGAGGAGTTTCCTCCAAGGAAGTTGTTTGTGCTTTAATCTTGAAGGTGTTGTTGCAAGTCTGCCGTGGGAGTGTTGGTGTAGGCTCACGTTGTGTCTGGCTGGCAGGTTCAGATCACCTGTCATTAGCAGCATTCATCCCTTTCTAACACATGCTGTTGAGCACTATCACATTGCCCTCACAATGTGGGGCTTGCAGAACAGCCAGGACTAGATAATGAAGTGCTTGTTTCTGCAGCTCTGTTTCCGTGGGCTCAGGACTGAGGGCTCAGGAGGGCAGTGTGGGTAAGCCTTGTGCTCCCTGAGCATGCATTGTTGATCTTTGAAAGGACTTTATTCCCCAGGGCTGCTAATCAGTGCAAGGACTTTGTTCCCAGGCACCTTTTGTGAGCAGGGGCTGCACATGGAAGTTGAAATGAATACGGGTCTTGTAAACACACACGTAACCACAGCAGAAAGGAGCAACCTCTGCATTGTGTTTATTTCCACTGACCATGGAAAGAATTAAGTTCCTAAGTGGTTCCTAAGTTCATAATCAGTTTATGGCTTCCGCCCCTAGAGCAAATCTTATGAGTGCACAGCTCTCATTTGTTTCAGTTAGACCTGGCTGTTTTTGCAGAGTTTGTTCATGAGGTTTAGCTCTGAGCAGGAGAATGCCGTGCAAGAGACTTTCAGGGTATTATCAAACTGATGGTGATTGAAACTGGCTTTTCTCTTGATGTCTGCCCAAGACATTGCCATATGGAGACCTGGATTCAGGTGTGACCCAGTGACATCAGTGTTTAGGACACAGCAGATTAGGTGACACGTCGTGCGTAAAGTTCAGGGACCAGAATTATTGTGCTCAGTTAAGTAAGGGATACTGTTTTAATATTTAGGATTAAAAGATATATTCTTTGCATTTGAATTATGTCAGATATACCTTCCAGGGGAAATGGATCTGTGTTGATCTTAAAGGCAAATGATTTTCTGATTAAAACTACTAGAAGGAAAAAGTTAGAATGTTGGAAAATAGAAAGGATCAATATTTCTGGCTTTCAGACAAAGAGAAATGTCTGGTTTTACAACTCAGAAATAGCATGTAATGCTGTATTGCATTTGTGGAGAAAATGTGTTGTAGCTTAAAAAGTGAACTTTATTTCCCTGGATATATTTGTGTAAAGAACATATATGTTCTTCTTGTGCTTTAAAACAGAAATGCCCTGTGCCCTAAAGTGAGTGGATTGGGTTTGTGTGTTTGTGGGCAGAGAGAAGCTGATTGGGGGAGAAGGAGGCAGGAATGACGTCGTAGGACAGGAAGAAATTGTCAGTAATGAGATTTTGGATTCTTAACATTATTAAGGCACAGAGACTAAAAGAGGCTGTAGCTTATTTAAATGGAGACAGGAAGAAATGAAAGGTCATGTTTAGGCAGTGTTCTGCCCAAGTCCTGTCAGCCTGCCCTCAGCAGCTGCCTCTCAGGATTTGGACCTCAGGAGCTGCTGTGCAGAGCACCTGGCTGTCCCCAACCTGGGAACAAGTGTGTGAGCGACAGGACATCTGTAAGTGACTGTGATGGGGGTGGAAAAGGGAACAGGCACTTTGTAGGGACTGTGCTGCTGAAGAGCAGCATCAGCCTCCACAGGCCCCTGTGAGAGTGTCTCTGGGCTCTTGATGAGATGTGTGAGGCTGAGCTTCAGCTGTGACTTCTGGGGTCCCACTGCAGTGGTTTGGTTGGGTTTTTTGTTGTTTGTTGGCTTTTTTGGTTCTTTGCTTTGAAACTAAATGGAGTTTGAGTTCAAGAGATTCTTCATAGCTTTTGTAGTCATAGGTTTGCCAAGGCACACCATGGACTCTCAAAGCTTTTGGTCCTGTTTTCATGGCTGTTTGAGGACTGGAGGAGCCAGAAAATGTTTTTCCTCTAGCTGGCTGAGCATCACTTACTTCTACATTCTTGAAAGGAATGGAGGTTCTATTTTTGTGGTATCATCGTTGAACATGTCATTGCTACAACTTCAGTAATGCCACTGCTACATGCAGTTGTCAGGATTTCCTCTTTTCCTCTCTTCCTAGATGTGGAAGTTCACACAGGACCGCTGGGTTGTGAGAAAGGAAGTGGCAGCTGTTACAAAAGTGAGTGGATTTCTTTTCTTCCTAAATCCAAAGGTGATAAATTGGCAAAATGCTGCTGAGCACTGAATGCAGATAGTGGATGCTGCTGCAAGCCTTTGCTCTCACAGTGCCTGCTTTGCTCTCCATTTGGAACAGATATAGATAATACTCTCTCTAGAGAAAAACATTCTGAGCAGCTCCCACGAGTTTCCACTACTCCAGGACTGGCCTTGTAGCCGAGCCATTGGAATGCATCGTGTACGCTCTTGTGTTCAGTGCAAAGTTGGGCACAGTTTGAATTGAGCTGACTGAAGGTGCTTACACAGCCCAGAGCAGCTGCTCTGCTTTGGGTGTCGTAAGGGCAGCTCTTCTGTTGGCATTTGCCAGTTACAATATTGAATAAAAACCTTAAAGCAACTCAGGCACCTGAACATTCTGTTAAAAGTGGCAAATGAATGAGAAACGTTCAGTCAAAGGGACAAAACCCAAGTTCTTTAAAAGGCACTAAAATGATAAGGCATGAGTCAGTTTATGCACAGACCATCTGTTTTTGAAGTGTACGAACCTGTGCTGCATAAAAGCTGGCCATGTGTAGGTGCAGCATGTCTGGCCTGCAGCTCTAAAATAACATTGATTAACATAACATAAGATTAACATTGGAGAATATGCTTCTCTTCCCCATAGAGCCTTTTCATCTCAATTTGGAAACTCCCTTTTCTTTGCAAAACATGCCATGAGCTATTTGACTCTGGGGTGATTAATCACCACTGCTCTCTGAAGTCCTGGGCTTTTAACAGTGTGTGAAAGTGTTGGTGCTGCAGAGCAGGATGAGTATCTCTGACTTAGCTGGGTGTGTGCCCACGGAGCTCCACATACACAAAATCAGCCCAGCTCTCCTGTCTCATGCACAATACTCATGGCTGCATCTGTCCTGTATAAAATGACTTCCGTGTTATTTATGCTTTCTCTTTTTCTTTTAGCTTTGCCCAGAAGATGTGAAAGACTTCCTAGAGCACATGTCTGTGGCAAGAATAAACAAAGGTTGGGAGTTCATGCTCCCTTACGATGAAGATTTTGTAAAGAAGCATCCAGATATAGTTCAGAGACAACAGATGCTGTGGATGGGCATTCAGGCCAAGTAAATAGTTTACTGTATTTTGGGGAATATGCTAAAAGCAAGGAGCTGTTGAGTACCAAGGCTCTGGAGACACTGATAATCTGATCTGTACTGCCTGCAGGTTTGTCCCTGACAGTGCCCAGGCAGGGGTGTGGTGGGGGGTGTTACTGCATCACTCAAGTCATTCCTGGTTCTTGGCTCCCTGGAGAGATGGAATGTTCTTGCTAATGGCTAAAGCTGGCATGGCTGAATGCAGACATAACAACTGAATATTGTGTCTCTGTCTTTCAGATTAGAAAAGGTCTATAATCTCTTAAAGGAGCACTTGACACCAAAGAAACAAGAGGCACAATCAGGTAAATGGAATTATGCTTGGATCATGTTGAAGCACTTGCATGTATTCATCCACCCATCCGTATTCCTGAGTGGTGTTTTGGAGTTTCTCTGTGGTTTTGAATGTGGTGGAGACTGGTTTTGTTTAATGTCTTTTCTTTCTTACTATTTCCTCTGGAATATTTAAGACAGATCTTGGTCTGTACTAATGTCACTGAAGCTGGGGTGATCCCAGTTACTGTGGCATCCTTGTAGCAGAGCCAGGAGGAGTCTGTGGCCTTAGGGACTTGCTGTTTGATGCTGGAAAATCAGCTGGTTCTCTTACCCACTTGCTCATTTAAGGCAGCTTGTGGGGTGTAACCAGCCCCTGAAGGGAGACAGACAGGGCCAGTGCACAGCTAATTCTCACCTCTCAATTTAATGTTAATGCAACTTGATGTGAATTAGGTGATTTTTCACTTTCCCGATTTGCACTGGGCTCTCTGGAGTGGTTGAGGACCAAGCAATTACTGGAGAATGGAATGGCAGGAGCCTGTTAGGAGGTGTGGAGCTGTCTCTTTTTGACATCCTTCTCCACTGTGGATGCCAGGGAGAGTATTAAAGTAGCTGCTCCCATATCCCAGAAGACTGTAGAAACGTGAGATTGCAGAGTTTTAACTGGACAATTGGCTCAGTGCCACACACTGGAGCAATTGAGGAATGTAAGCAGA
>PYHW01009240.1:924431-961462 GCA_013186435.1 Turdus rufiventris | reverse complement strand
AGCCTAACAGCAGAGAAGATAACAGCATGTGTGCCTCAGACACTGCCCTCCTTGGTTTGGGAAGGACTGGATGCCTCTGCTGCCAACACAGCCCTTCCTTTCACCTTTGGATGGCTGCGTATGGAGAGGGGAAGAAGTGCAGAGTTCCTTGGGGAAGAATTCCTTCCTGTCCCTTTCTCCCCATTCCTGGGTAATAACACTGAGCAGAGGGTCTCAGCCTCTCGTGCTGTGCACCTCATGCTCAAGGGTGTTCGGGTTCCCTGTTAACCCTTCCACACTCCCCCCTGTACCTGGGGATATCCTGGAGCTGCCTCTGGCAGGGTCTGCATCAGCCCCACCAGCCACTAGAGAATCCAAAAGACAAAAAGAAGAGTTTTTGGACAGAGAAGTATTTGGGTCTCAAGCAGAGATGTGTAAGCAGTCTGTATCCTGGTTTCCTGAATGGTGGAAAAGGCTCTGGTGATTAAACAAACACACTTTGCTTTGGATTCCTTGACTGGAACATCCTTCCCCGAGCATTTGGCTTTAGAAAAACTAACACACACTGCCCTCAAAAAACCAGCAAACCCCCCAAAATTAATGTAAAATCTAATTGACAGACTGGGTTTTTTATGCCTTAGATGTCATAAGCAGCTGATGTCTCCTGGTTTTATTTCACTATGAGCCTTGCTGAGGTTTATGGTACCTTTTGTTTCTTACCAGCTCATCCGTTGCTGGTTTCTGGGGAGCAAAGGGTCAACATGGCTAAAGCAAAAGTCAAGCAGAACTATGGACAGCTGGAGAAGGAGTTCCAGAAGCAGAAGGCAGAGATGAAATCAAACGACACCTCAGCCAAGACGGATGTCCCCAGCATCCGCATTAAAGAGGAACCTGTGAGTGAGGAGGAGCCCATGGACACCTCAGCCCACGAGGGCCTGAACAACGGCCTGGTGAACGGCCTGCACCCAGCCCAGGGCTCCATGGAGCCTGTCAATGGCCACCTGCCCGGGGGCTGCATCGACAGGGTCGCCCAGGAACTGAAGGCCTTTGTGTCGTCCACGTTTAAGAAACAATTTGTACTCACCCTGAGTGAGCTTAAACGGTTATTTAACCTTCACTTAGCCAGTCTGCCTCCAGGACATACCTTGTTCAGTGGCATTTCAGACAAAATGTTACAGGACATGGTGTTGGACACTGGCTGCAAACAGATTTTGGTGCCTGTAAGTATGGTTTTCCCTTGGGTGCTTTGGGGGAGGGATGGGGGCAGTACTTAAACATCTGAGATGTGAAATACTTGTGTCTTGTGCTGGTGACCAGAAGGACAGATGTGGAGTAACTACCCAATGTTAGATGTGGTGAAGCTGCTGGAATTCTGTCTGGGGTCCTGCTGCTGGCTCTGCACTCTGCCCTGCTGTCCTTGGGGCTCTGCTTCCATATCCAAGGTGTTGGGTCACTGTGATTTACTGTCCCAACTTGTTCCTGTTAACATCTAAGGCAGTCCCAGATTCCCATCAGCTCTCCTGGAATTGCACAAGCTCCTTCCCTGAGGGACAGGGACCCAGCTGAGAGAGGAAAGGTGGCATTGCCTGGGAGCAGCAGGGCACGCCCAGCAGAGCCTCTGGGAAGGACAAAGCCCGTCTGCAGCAGGCTTCCTTGGCCACTCTGCTTCCTCCTAGGCTGTGCAGAGGTGTCTGTTTCTTTGTGTGCATGGAAATGACGTGTGTGATTGCATGAGACAGAGCAGTGGATTGCTTAGGAGAGCAAAGGGAATCTGGAATCATGGGAAACAGCCTAGAAGGAAATTAATTTTACAAGACATCTGGCACTGCTGATGGGTTACAGCCAGAAGGAGCTTGGGAGCAGCTGCATTTTGGAAGAGAGGAGGAAGATGTGAACTGCTCAAAAGAGCAGGAAGCAGGAGGGCTGGGAGAGCCTGGAGCATGGGAGCTGCTGGGGGGCAGCAGGAGCATGTTCAGTCCTGTTCAAAGTACACATTGAGCACCTGGGAACCCAGTAACAGCCTGGAAATGTCACTAGGGAGAGCTGCACTTGTGGTGCTTGCTGCTTCCTCTCCCGGCAGTTTCCAAGTCCTGGTGTAATGTGTGCCTCTGCCGTGCTGGTGAACAGCTGAGGCCATTCCTGCTCTCTTACTTGGGACTGGCGCTCGTTTGCTTTGGAAATTTTGGGATTTTGGAAATCCACGTCAGAAATGAAAGTCAGATTGTTTCTCTTTTCAAAAAGCAAAATAAAACCTTGCTCAAGAGAGGTGGCCAGAAGCTTCCTTCTCTGTGAAAACCCTGTCACAGAGACCTGCAGAGGTGCAGAAGTGGTCCCTGCAGTGTCTTTGAGGAGGCTGTTGCAAGTTCTAGTTCTGCTGACTCAGAATTTAGTGCTTGAGCTCTCGTGTATGAGCCTGTGCTGTCAATGTAAATCCTTGCCCCTGAGCCTCCCCTGATGCTCTGTGCAGATGGCAAAGGTGCTGGGGCTGGGTTTGCTCTGCGTAGGCTCCCACACTTTGGTGTTTCTTGATTGTTGCCCTGGACAATTTTGTCAGAACCCAACAAGGGCGCCTGAGCTCAGGGAAAGCCTGGAGGGTTGTTCAGTGTGGGATTTCATAGTTACTCATTAGTTTTCTGTAATTGGAAGTGCTTTGGTGATAAAAATCAATGATCTGAAATAATTGAAATTATGTTCTGTGGGGGGTGAAGACACTCCTGGCTTGAGTGCTTACCTATTATAGAATACATGTGGCTGAAATGGCGATTGAAACCTTTCCAGGGGAATGCAGGATGAATTACAGAGCTGACCAACAGCACCAGGGGCATGAGATAAACAGTATTTGTGGGGAGCCAGGAGAGGCCACTCTGGCTGCAAATGGGGCCATGGGGATGCCTGCAGGGTCCTGTGCTTGCTGTGCAGGGAAAGCACAGATCAGGAAAGCAAATCCTGGGCTGGTGCTGCCGTGGGAGAGCGGACAGACACAGAGGAGAGGAGCCCTGGGCAGGCAGCACTCGGTGCTGTGCCCTGAGCTGCCCAGGCTGAGCTGCTCTCCCACCCCATGGGAATGCCAGTGCAGGACTCTGGCTCCTGAGGACCTGCACCCATTTCCTGCAGCCTGGGGGTGACTGGCTCCTGCCATGGCTCCCTGCCCATGGCCCGTGGAGTGGCAAGGTTCTGCCCAAAACTGGAGGATATTTTTGAGGCCTCGGGAAATGATGTAAGCGTTGTGTGCATCCTGCCTGGCTGGGCTGACAGGAGGGGCCTGCAGGCTGCTGCCAGTGCCAGGCTCCCTGAGAGATGAGATCAACAGTTTACCTTTAGGATCACTCCAGCTGATAAGTTTTTTTCTGGCACACTCAGCCCCTTCCATCTGGTGTAGCTGTAACACGAGGCTGCCTGGCTGTGGCTCAGTGCTGGAGTGAGACACTTCCCAGAGCCAAGGGCTCCTCCCTGAGAGGTTCCATTTGAGTGTGGCAGCCCTGGGGCAGCAGGGAGTTCATCTCCCAAGAGCCCTGCTCTTGCTCCAGGAGCTTACAGCAGGAAAAGGCACAGGGCAAATATTTTTAAAAGGATTTTAAAGTTGCGTAGAGCTGTACCAAGGTGAGGCTGGGGAGATCAAGGTGACATAAACCAGCAAAGAGACAGCAGATGGGAAGGCAGTGAAGCTGTTTGGGCTGTGTGTGTGTCTGAAGAAACCCTGATGGCATCTCCCACTCCTGTGGCCAGGCTGTGTGACAGGAGCAAGCAAGCAGAGAGCTGTTGGTAGCAGTGCTTGCAGCAGTTTGCTGAGGAAGGCAGGCTGCAAGGAGGAGATTCTGTGTGTTTTTCTTCCCAGCTAAGTATTGTGTTTGTTTGGGAGCTGTTTCCTCCAGAATGGCTGTATAAACACAGCTGTGTTTCAGCCCTGTGGCTGAGGCAGGAGGAGTTTGCACTCAGGGCTGTGCTGCATCACTTTGTCAAGCCCAGCAGGTTATGTCTGGGTGCTCCCAGTGCCCTGCTGCACTTTGCCATTCCTGCTGCAGCTGTTGTGTGGAGGGAAGCTGGAGTATTTGATTTTATCTCTGCTGAAAACCTACAAGAGAGATTATTCCTCAGCAAGTGTCCTTATGGGAGGAGAATTATGTCAGGTGCTGTGAGCCTAGTCAACCTGAATCCTGGCACTAAACCAAGTGTAAAACCTTGTTATATTCCAGCCATTTGGACTAACCTGAAAGTCAAAGCTGCTAATCCCACTAGGCAGCTCCCACTGGACAAAACCCTTCCCCTTTGCAATAAGATCAGAGGCAGAGCATGAAAGGAAATGCTGATCTTTTCACTCTGTGATGCACAAGTGTTTTGGCTGGTGTGAGGGAGGCTGGGAAGAAAGGTTTGGTTTGTACCAGCAGCCAGGATTGAGGGATGCTGGAACAATTGGGACTGGCTTGTTAGCTTTTCATAGATGATTGATTTAGGTTGTCTGGGCAGTTAGCAAGGAATAAATCGTTAGTGACAGCCAGGAAGAGACATGTCAGGAGTGAAGGCATATTGCAGCAGTGCTCATTAGTCACTGCTCCAAGGGGAAATGTTAACACAAATGGATGGTGTTTTATTTCTTGGGGGGAGAGGCAGTTGTGCTCTTTCCTGTCTGCAGGGGTGTGAGGCTTCTGTCTCAGAAAAAAATAATGTGTTTCTTAGCTTGGCACACGGGGGGAAAACAAAACATGCAAAACCACTGTCACTTTTGGAGCCTGAAATGAGAAAATAGCTGGTTCACTGTCCATCAGTGTCCAGTCTTCTCAGTCCTGAGGTGGCAATAGAGCAGAATCCCCTGTTTGTCAGTAATGCTGACTGGGGATTAGTGAAGCAGGTAACTGCAGGATGGGGTCTGGATCTCTAACCCTGCCACTGTCAAGATAAAATCCTCCAGAAGGACCCTGCAGTGCACTTGGTGCTCTTGGCTGAGTACTGTTGTGGATGGTCTGGAAGCAAACATGCTGACAGGAAAAATCTGCAGCTATCTTGCCATGGGATACCATCAAGGTGCAGGCCCTGGGCTGTTCTGTATGGGGTGGTCAATTCTCCACCAGTGGGAGGCTGTCCCCATGCACAGTTCATGGGACTCCAGTATGTCCAGCACTTCCCTTGAAAGCCCAGCTGTGACTGGTGTGTGACAGATGTGACACCAGTGCCCTGGGCAGGTTGTCTCACCCTGACCAGGGCCATTGGTCAAACCGGGGCATGGTGAGACACCTCAGGGTGCCGTGGTGCTCATCCCATTCCAGGTGTGACACAGACCATGCCTCTGCTCTGTCACTGGGGCTGTGAGAAGCTGCTGAGCAGGCACACGGCTGCCAGAGCCGAGGCACACTTGGGGCAGGACAGCAGTTGGGTTTTCCAGCAGTTATTATTCCATGGGAGCCAAGGTTTTGATTCAGTAATGGGTGTCCAGGGATACAGTATCATGGAATCACTAAGCAGAGCTCATTAAATAGCTGGTTATTTTTAACAGCCTCTTGTTCTCAGTTTCCTCCACAGACTGCTGCCTCACCAGATGAGCTAAAGGTCTATGCACTTTGGGAAGCTGGTGACACTTATGATCAGGTAAAGATAAAATAAATGACATTGCCCACTGTATTTTTATTGAGCCTTTGGCATTGTTTGCATACACGTTTCTGGATGTGATACAGCAGATATTTTTCCTCTTTGCTGGTGTTTTCAACACCAACCTGTTTCCAGCTGAAAGGAAGCTCGTTGCATGTTGGTGATCCTGTCAGTAACCAGCTCAGTGGCTATTTCTGAACCTGTGAGAAAAAAGGATTCTCCAGCTTCAGACCAGGATCCAGTCCTAGGTTTTTTTCCTTTTGATGGTAATGCAACATTAACCAGAGATTAGCAGGTGTGTTTTATCTGTTTCTACCTAAGAGTAGGGAATTATGACAGCATATGTGAGCATCTGCAATGCCTTCTTCAGTGTGTTTTTGTACCTTTGAGGGTGTCCCAGGCCAGGTGCAGGTGTGACCCCTGTAGAGCCCTTGGAGGATAAGTCACTGCTGGAGAGCAGGAGTTTGTAGAATGTTTCAGGATTGTGAACAAGAATACTCAATGTAGTTCAGGGAATGTTTTGTACAGAATAAGGCACGTGCAGTTTTGATAGAAAGGTAGAAATAATTGTTCTCTGTGTACTTATGATACATTTTCTTTTAAAGCATCGCCAAGTTTTGCTTGAACTCTTTTCGAAAAACTACCGAGTGCGCAGGAACGTCATCCAGAACCAGCTGAGTCAGGAGTGTGGGGAGGATCTAAACAAGCAGGAGGTGGATAGAGTGTTAAAGGTAAGCTTCTGTTCACTTTGGGTTTGATCCAATTAATACATGAGTTTTAATGCTTGATTTGAGCAAAGGATTATGTTTTACCTTGAACTGACAAATGATAAGGATGATAGAATAGTTGTTGTTGGGATTTGTTTTCTTAAAAATTCACTTGTCTCATTCTATCTTCTTTCCCTCCAAGGAGCAATGGCTCAGACATTATTTTGTATTATTGCAACAAATCTCTGTCATCTTGGAGCAGCAGAGAATAAGAGTGTAGTGAATGCAATACTTGAGTTATTTTTAAATAAAGCAAAATTAAACCTTCAGAAGGTGGGAGGGCTCTGCCCAATGCTCTGAGTTACCAACTGACTGCTGCTGGTTCGTGCTGAAGAGCACAAGTGCCACGTGTTCAGAAGGAAGTGCATTTTATTCTCTAGCAGGATGTGCAGCTTTGCACAGAGCAAAACCCAGGCCAAAACCAGCTGGCAGAGTAGTTGTTAACACATCTCATTGCAAATGATTATTTGAATCCTTTCATCTCTCTTTGAAGATGCACCATTTACTTGCTCAAGGAGTTTCAGGTATAAAGTACAGACCACACAGGCCATGACTTTAAAAGAGATGCAGGATGGCCAAGCAGAAAGTTGCCAACGAATGTAAAACTTTAATCATTGTGGCTGAGCCTTTGCTCACTGTCACCCACTTCAATAAGACAAGTGCTTAAGAGCTTTATGACATTGTGATCTGCAAATGAATAATAGTATCTTTGAAGAGCTACAGATCTCTTGCTGTGATAATAAGCAAACTGGTCTTGCTTGCAAGAACCTGGTTGTCTTAGCAGTAAAGTAAGCTCAGACATTTCTGCCTGCTAGACAGTATTTCCTTTGGCTCCTGTGCTGGAGGATTTGTCAGCGACTGCATGAGCTCAAGTGTCAGCTCTGCTGGAACATCTAGACAATGTACTGGCATTAGTTTTTCATGATGCTGTTGCTATTTAACAGATAACCTATTTCTAGAAAAAATGCTTGCCCCTGAGTCATCAGACACTGTTTTTATGTCAGTCATTAAGTCAGTGGATGACCAGCCTTGTGTTGTGGCAGGCTTTACTGCCTCCAATACATTTGTCACAGGAGTAGGGGAAATCACCTTTGTTTCTGAAGTAAAATTTAGAACTATGATTTAATGAAATGGGAAGATTCTCTGGCTTCTTTAAGCCGCAAGAGATTGGATTCCACTTCGAGTGAAATTGGATTTGTTGACTCCTATTTCCCCATCTGCCTGTGCTCATTTTTATACACAGAGGAACAGGGTTTGCACTTTCACATTTGCAGATCAGTCTGCAAATCCTCTTTCTAACCTCTGGGTTTGTTTTTTTTATGGATGAGCCCCAAGACTTCAGAAACAAAGATACAGCCAGACTTCCAGAGTGGTAGTTGAGCCTGTGTTGAATTACCCAAGAGGGAGGTTGGAGCAAAAGGGAAGCAGTCAGCTCAGTGTGCTCACCTAATAGGAGCAAGGAAATGAAGCCCAGTTCCTGCACTGCTTGGGAGGTGCTCTCCTGCTGCAAGCACAGTGCACATGTGGTCGCAGTGGGGCTCTGAGGTTTGACACTTCATTATCATACAAAGGGTTCCTTAAAAGGCTCCAGATCCAGGGACTGCCCTCACTCTCCTGCTCTGTCCTGCTGCTCCCCTCAGCCTCTTCCCCTGAGCTTCAGCCCCTCTGAATCCCTGCACTGCCCTGCTCCTCCAGCCCTCACCCATCCTTCCCTCCCTCAGCTGCTTCTGCACCGGCCCCAGCTTCTCCCCCATGAGCCACTGCTGTTCCTCACTGCCTTGGCATCGTTTGTCCCTTTGTGTCTCAGCCTTGTCCCCCTGTGTGTCCCTCAGGGTGGGATTGCTCTGTGCCTGCGTTCAGCCCTGGAGAAGGGCTTGGTACTGATCATGTTTGTCCCAGAGCCTGCCACTTGTTTTCCCAAGACTTTACGGACTTTTGAATCAGAATTTTCAGGGTTGGAGGAGACCTTTGGGATCACCCAGTCCAGCCATCCAAGCAGCAGTACCACTGTAACTGTGGAACATCCCCCAGCACCAGGTGCAGCCACCCTTTAATGCCAGAGCCTTTCCTTCCCTTCCCTCTCCCCAGGACTGCTGCGTGAGCTACGGTGGAATGTGGTATCTTAAGGGGACGGTGCAGTCCTGACAGCGGTGGCAGTGGTGACAGGTGATCTCGGGGACACAGGAGGAACCCCAGCAGGTGGCACAGCTGGAGCAATGCCGTGGCCCCGGCAGCCAGGGCGGGTTCTGAGCTGCTCTGGGGCAGGTGGGCATTGCAGGCAGCCGCTGCCATCCCCACACTCAGAGTTTGCATGGCCTCCGAGGCGCCGGAGCCGCCGGGAAGGCACCGTGGGACCCTGGCTGCAGCTTGATTAATCTGGGATTTCTGATGTATTGCAATTCTCCTTCTGTTTCATTATGAAAAAATAAAACAATATAGTGACACAGACATGATGGGAAATCATGGTCTAAAACTTTATTTTGTAAGTAATGCCAATAAATTAAATTTGTTTACAAACATCCCAGTTTTTGTTAAATCCCTGGATGCTCATACTTCAGTCTGAGCATTGTCATAGCCCTTGAGCCCTCTTCATAAAGAGCAGGTAGTCATGTTCATGGGAATGTCAGGCCTGGGAGGGGGGAACAAAATTACTGTCTGTGAACTCTGTGCTAACCATTGTTCTCACCTGTTATCTGTGAAATGAGTTATTTGGAGAAGTACCTACAACTGAAACATGGGGAACAACTACTGGATTTCTTCTGCTGGTGTGGGGTTGGTTTGAGGGACTTTGTGCATTACTGTGTGTGACAGAGCAAGGTAAGTAACCGAGGGCACCTCTGGAAGACATCCAGCTGTAGTTACCACACAGCAACCTTGTAAAACCTCTATTTTGTGTAATTTTTAAATAAAAGTTTATCTCAAAGGTCAACTCTACCCCGCCTTGTATTTGTCCAAGAAGCTGCACCTGCACCTTTGACACCCTGCAGGCTTGGGGAGGAAGGACAGAGGCAGAGGATGAAGTGCAGAGCAGTCCTGAGCTCCCTGGGGCTGTGCAGCAGCAGGGACAGGGACCAGCCCTGGTGCCTTGTCCTGAACGGGCCTTACCTGCAGGAGCAGCTGCTGTGGGCACTGCACAGCACGGGCACTGCTGCTCCTCTGCTCTGCTGCAGCTTCCCTCACGTGAGGAGCTCAAGGGGATTCTATTGATTTCATCTACTTATGCTCAGAAAAGGCTGAGTTGAGTTGTTGACCAAAATAAGAAGATTCAGGTAGTTAATCCAGGTAAGAATATTGGATAAGAATATTGTTACCATACTTACAGCATTTCTCGTTTTGGTGGAAAATGGCTATTTCTGAATGGCTAAAACTCTTCCTCATTTAATAGCCTAGTGTAGTTTAAGAACTGCATCAATAAAACTGGGATGTGTTTTATATTCGGGCAGCCCTGGCTGGCACTGACCCAGTGGCTGTGGATGGAAAGCTCTGGGAAAGCCCCACTCCAGGGGCAGCTCTAAGAAGAGCCCAGCCTGGAGGGATTTCTTGCACAGCCTGCCAGGTGAGTGCTGCAGGACAGCCAGAGCTCAGCAATGGCACAGGGGGAAGTACAGTACAGAAGAATCAAGAAATTCTGAGGAAGTATTTTTGGTATTTTAAAGCACAGAAATTGAGCCTATTGAAGTGCTCTAAATTAGCCCAAAGTAAAAAACCACTGAAGATTACCTGTTTAACCAGAAATCTAGAACTGCTTTTACATGTCTTCTGCCCAGCAGGTGTGGGTAGCCCCTGTCCCTAAAGTGGTGAGGAACACATAATGAACCACACTGTGCCTTTCTCAGGTAACTGCTCTGCAGTCTCCAGCCTGGGGTGGGACAGGAGGCAGGGACACAGTGACAGGACAGTAACCTCATGGCACAGCAGCGTTTCTGCTTTCCCCACCCTCACCTCTTTTTTGAATAGAACTGACAAAAACCACAACAATGAGGAAAAACTACTTAATTCCATCTGGATTTCTGTCCTAGACAGGCCTGTTCTTTTCCACATAGCATAGCTTTTCTAATATACAAATTTCATGAGAACTCCATCTGAGTTCTGTACTAAAGATGGCAAGACTAGATAACGCAGGTGCCATCTGCACCAAGTTCAGTTTCCTGATTGGCACAGATGGATATAACTACTACTTACACATGTAGCTTGACTGGATTATTTATTTGCTTAGAAAAATATTCAGGAGATTCAGATTCCCATTTTTAAATAATTTTCAGACTGCAATACATGTTTTAGAGAAACTCCCACAACATGAAGTCTTAACACTGCACCTGAAGGACAAGCTGAACAGAGAACAGCATAAGGCAGCAGAGCTGCAGCAGCAGCAGCTGGACTAAAGCTGAGAAAAAAAAACTCTCACCATTCTGGGTCAAGGGCCTGGTACTCCCAGCAGCTCAGCAGGAAGCTGCTTCCCAAGAACTGCTGGCCACATGAAGCTGTGAGACCCTTTGCAAGGAGAAGGATGGTGCCTTTCATGGTGCCTTTTTTCTTCCTCTTAATTTCTCAGAATGAACTTCTCCATGTTCTTTGTTTTTCAGAAATCTGTTTTTCAGAAATTAAGTACTGTAGTAATTATTATTAAGGAGTGGAAAAGGAGAGGGAGAACAGGAGTGTGGTCCCGTTTTCAGTAGGATATGTGCTGGCAATGTCCATTCTCCCACCCCCCAGGCAGCATGGAATAGGACCAGAGAGGCTGACACTGGAAGCAACAGACAGAACAATATAAGGTTTTGTACCTGGCTTGTCTCTTCAAGCACTTAAGAGTTTGTGGTATGCAACATTAAAAGCTACTCCACTATGTCAATGCTACTTCTAAAGTTAAATAGCTAAATAACAATTCTCTAACTTTCCAAATACACATAAAAACATTCTTTGCAGACATTACACCAGAGAACCGTAGGTCCCAAATAACACATAGAGTCAATTCACAGTATCTTGCCTTAAGACAAAGTGCCCTACAAAGGAAACCATATCTAAAAAGCCACACAAACTTTACATCAAATCCTTTCTTAGTAGGAAGACATTTATACTAATCTGTAGGAGAACTTAGTGATTGTGAAAACGTGGTACTGGCTTAAAGCAAGCACAGCTTTCCACCACCCTGCCAAAGCAAGATGAGCTGGACTGCTCCCCTCCCCTCCTGGAGCTGAGGAGATGCTGCCCCTGGCACTGCTCGGGGCTTTTGTTCATTTTCTACACCAGTGTAGTCACAGGGCTAGATCATCCCTGTGAACCAAAGGAAAGCTTTAGTTTGGTTCTTGTGAGAGATTCAGAGTTCTTAGCTCTGTTATTTCTGAAGTGGACTAAGGAAAAAAGTGTCAGTCACTGCTCTGGCCAGAGATGAAGTGTAATATGAAGGAGCAGTGTAGCATTCAGCTATGATGTTTGTTTGCTTTACAACTAGTTTGTGCGACAGTGCTAAACATTAAATCTACTGCTACCCAGGAACAGGGAACCTAGCTGATAACTAACGAGCTTGTTAACTACAGGGCTACCAGCCAATCCAGAACATTCATTTGGAGTGCTCAAGAAACACATCCCTTCAAGGGGTCTTCTGACATTCATATGAAGTGTGTTCTTGACTAACACATAAGGTTATGGCTGAGAGGAGAGAGTCTTGTACTTCGCTCTGTGTTCATCTATTTCTTCTTTTGTTTTTCTGATACAGCTAAAAATCTCCTTGAATAGTGCTTTATATTCAGGGGGAGCATTTGTGGAAGAGTCACTGAGCTCAGCAATTGTGAATTCTTGATTAGTAGCTGAAAGATCATACTGGTTGTTCCCCACATTTAGGTCTTTGGAATACTGCTTCAGTGTTTGTACAGCCTTGTGTTTCAAAGAATCTTCATCCATTTGACACTTCTTCAAGAGCTCCTCGTACTTCACTTTCAGAGCATTGTACTGAGCATCAACTTCATTGAGAACAGAGATTCCTCGCTGCTTCACAGCTTCAGCTCTCCTAATACACGTTTCCTCGTGGCCCCTGAGGATGTCTGCCCCAGCAGCACTGCTCAGGAGGCTTTCACTGCTGCTCCGTTTCAGTGCCTTCTTCTCAAGCTCTGACACTGTCAGGAGTCCATCATCTGCCAGGCTCTGACCAAGCTCCCTGTCTAGAGATTCCCTGAAGGAAATGAAAAAGGATTCTGGCACCAATCTCTCTGCATTATGGAGCGTGTTTTCAGACTGCAGTATCTGTCGCATTTCAGCTACTTCTGCTTCCAGTTCCTCCGCACGAGCCCGATACAAATCTGTATCAACCAGCCTCCGCTCCAGGTCACAGTTTTCTTTCACCATAAGACTGTATTCTTCTTCCATGCTTACCCTCTTCTCTTTCTCTAGGTTCAGCTGGGCTTGCAGAACTGTCACTGCCTTCTTTAACTTCTCATTTTC
The DNA here is from genome assembly GCA_013186435.1 of Turdus rufiventris. Lineage (NCBI taxonomy): Eukaryota > Metazoa > Chordata > Aves > Passeriformes > Turdidae > Turdus > Turdus rufiventris. The sequence continues at coordinate 948,701 of PYHW01009240.1, read as the reverse complement.
TTCTTCTAGAGGACTTAGCTGACTGTCCATCGAAGTGATCTTTTCTGCAAAGACGTGATCGTAAACGAAATACCTGCAGAAACAAAATAAGGATTATCAAACATAGGAAGTAGAGCTGACCACACCTCAAGTTTTCCTCTCCTGGGTAACTAATGACATATTTAAAGTGTGTGCTAACACACTGCAGAGCACTAACAGGGGCCACTGCACTAACCAATCAGCCAGTTTAGTAATCAGAACAGAGTTTGTTAGGACTTACATGCCATCGAACCAAGCTCACAGCTTAGGCAGAATGGAAGCTTCTTAACAGTTTCTATGTTACAGACAACCTCATTGAATAATAAAAGTTTAAATTATAATTTAAGTTTAAATACACATTACCTCCCTGTACCGTGCAGTACTTTGTAACACTAATTTTTTCTACAGCACTCCACTCTTGTAACTTTTGTCACTATTGATGTGGAAACAAGCTTCCTAAACTGACAAAGCAATGCTGGAGGCTGGTATTTTCTGAAGGATCTACTTATCTTTTAAATTGCCAAGAAGCAACTTCTTTTTGGATTTATGAATTATTCTGCAGTATTACCTTCATGTAGACACAACATCCTGTTCTGTCTGTGGTGGCACTTCCTTTACCAAACTGCCCTCTAGGCTTACAGTTAGTCTGAGCTTACAGCAGGTGATTGTCCCTTTGGCCCCACTAACACAGTTCAACTGAGTCAAACAGCTCTACATCTTAAAAGACAGCCCAGAGGCCCAGGAACCACTTTCCCAGCTTAAGTTTGAAAAAGCTAACAAAAGATCCATGGATATGCAAGGAAAGAGTAAGTTACAAAAATATTTTGCATTTAGTACATTTGTTTTTCAGCTTATCTGTGTGTTTGCTTTTATCTGACTGAAAACACTGGGGTACAAATTGTTGTATGCTTTCTAGGCTACCATTTTGTATGGCTAGCTCTGGGGAGAAAGTGGAGCACCAATCTTGGTGTGGTCTAGAGGCAGGCCAGAAGTAATGACAGTAGCACACAGCAGAGATACTTTGCTAATCGTGGATTAGGTAATTTTTTTCCAACTTGTCTAGTATCTGCTTGTGTCTTGGGTTTAAAGTTTTACTGAAAACAGTTTCAGTGCTCTTTATATGTGAGGTAAAGAGTCTTACTGGCGGAGGTCATAGAGCTCCTTCAGGCACGAGAAGCTGTGCATTGATCTTGGCTGCTCACATCTCTCCTGGCTCATCCGCTCCCGTCCAGGCTTCTTCAGCTCTTCCACTTGTCGCTGCAGGTCATCTATGTGTGTCTGTAGACTTTCAATAGTCTCTGTCAAGCTAAAAGGTGAAAAGGCCTTTAAATAAAGCTAACCTTTCAATCTGCCAGTATCATAGAACACCACTAGACAGAGACAGACCCCCAGTAACTACACAAATACACCTGGACTGCTCTTACTGATATTAATAGCTGGGGAGAGGGAATCTGTAAGAGTTTGTTACCTTATTATCTTTTGTTGAGAAGCTCTACTCTCTGCAACCAGTTTTTGATTAGTGTCTTCCAGTTCTCTTGCTGTCACATCCAGCTGTTCATAGACTTTTGCGTGCTGGTCGTTCATCTGCCGCAGGAGCTCCACTTGCTTTGTGAGGTACTGCAAGACAGTTCTGCTGTTACTGGTTTAATCTTGAAACACATGCTACAGCACCTGTGCTACATTTTTGTTCACATTCAGAGAGAAACTCCTGAGTTTTCCAAATTAAAATGCCCATGTTTGCATTGGCAAGCTGCAGACGCTATCAGTAACTTGCTAGGCAGCTTGCCTTTGTCATGGAGGTCAGCCCAGGCTGATAAAGCAGCTCCTACCTGGAGGAGCTGGGTCTGATGGTGCCAGCTGCCTTTATCTGTGCTTTCAGCATGGGACTGTGCTGCAGTCAGCACTGATAGAGCCTCCAGGCTCCAACACAGCCCTTACCTGTCCACTGTGTCCTAAAGGTTGCACTGTGCTCCAACAGAAATTTCTCAACTGTGTTGACCCAACAACTTTCTCAGCATTAAAAATGAAATGTTGGGTAGCTCCATCCATAATTAAATGTACTTTCAGTTGACCCAAGTTCTTCCAGTCTGAAGCAGCATTAGGTCCAGCACAGCAGAACTTAGGCTGTGGTCACTCTTAAAACAGTATGTGGGCTAATATGCGTCAGGAAGTATAATCAAGTTATTGAATTCAAATCTTTAATTACTCACAGGGAACTATTCCAGTTACTGTAATCCCAAACAAAGGTCTCCTAGCCTTTTTTAAAAAATAAAGCCTCACATGAAGTATTCTCAGTTTAATCCTCTTGGGTTTTACAATTAAGTACACTGATTGTTTAGTTTCCTGAATAACATCACAAAGCTTGGAATTTAGTCTAAGCAGTTCACAGTCTTATATTGTCCCACCCAGGACATGAACATTTACTTGAGACAGTTCTTTTCTGTTCGAGTCTAACCCCCTAAATCTGAAATATTTTGTTCTTACATAGATTTTGTATTTTACAATATATTCTGTATTGCTACGTGTTACTTACTTAAAGCTAAGCTTCAAGCAGGAACATCCAGCAAACTCCTAGGCAGAATTACTTCTCTTTACATAGGCCTGTTACATACTCAAAACTTCTAATATTCTACTTAACCTTTTACCTCATTAGAAGATTGGTGGGTTTACATTTTAGGCAATTTAAGAACAGATAATAAGTTAATCTAGGACTAGTAACTGCTCCACACAGACTTGTAGAAGATCAACATGATAGCTGTTGGCTGGATCCTTTTGTAGCCTGTGCACACATGACAGAGGATTTACACAAAAATAGAACCTAGATTAGCAGTAGAATCTCAATGTGACCCATTTCAGATTAACTTTCCCCATTGGTTATAGCTGAAGGAAGAAGCTGGAGATCCTCAGACTTTCTTCAGCAATACAAGTGTGCCTAAGCACAGGAGGCAAGGCTTTGGTGCCTGCAGAGTTGCTGCCTCGTTGCAGTGGGCTTTTTGCAGATGTTCCAGATGAATGGAAGGGGTGAAGCACCACTTCTTCCACCTCCCGCACCTTCAGGGCTGGTGTCCAGGCATAACCTGCTATAACCAGACCACCACTTTGGAAGTTCCTGTTTCATCTCTGCCCCCCACAATCTGGCACCTAACATGAAAATTGGATAGTGTCAAGATTTCCAAAGCCTGAGCGCTGAGAACTGATTCAGGAAGGAATAAAGTTGCTGTTTCCATGCAGCCTTTATTACAGTTACTTTTTATTTTATTACTATTTATTTATTACTACAATGATCAGTAAGTGGCACACGTGTTAGCACAAAGGTCAGATATAATGATCCAAAGCTGTAAAATGCTTAATGTGTTAGTATTTAATATATGAGATGTAATCTTAAGCACACTGCAGCCTTTGACCCTTCCCTTCCAGTGCAGACAAGACAGTGCCATATTTCAGAATGATGTTCTTTCAGTTCTAGACTTTGCTACACAGAAGATGCAAATCAACAGGAAAAAGGTCCTAAAGATTTACTGCACTGAAAAAGATAGTACAGGAATAGCTGAAAGATCACATGTAGGTTACAGAGACAAGCACTTGAAAATTGGGAAAAATCAAGCACAGAGACTTGAATGTGCCATTTGCACATGGATCCTGTGCAACAGGCTATCCCACAAGAGACAGAAATGCTGGTATGAAAATAATAGATGGAACTGCTTTACACCTTGAATATGCGAATTTTATTCCCATTTATTTCAGTGAATTCATATAACAATTTCTTGTGCCAGTAAGCCAATATATGCAGCTCCTCAACTGGAGTTTCTCTGGATATTTGAACAAGGGGTTCATTTTCCCTTTTCTGCTAGAAATCCAGATGCAAGAGAAACTTCTTTGGAGGGAGAAAAAATTTGTGCTGCTATTACACTTTTAAATGGCACTGAGGAAAAAGAAAAGATTGAGACAGGAGATAGAACTGAGAAGACAGCATGTTACTACAGCAGATATAAATACAGTATTTGGCTCAACAAGCTGGGCAAAGAAAAGATGCAGGCACTGTTTAAATGTGAGAAGCGTAACAAAAACTCTTGTTATGGAGGGGTTCTCCTACTCTCCTTAAGGGAGAGGAGGAAAGAGATTGAAGAGGTATCAGATAAAGCCTTCAAAAAGTAGTATTGTCAAAGTCTTGGTAAGCAAGACATGGAGAGAAAAAATGAATCTGTCCTGTCTGAGTTTGTCTGACCACACATGTACTTGCCCCTGCAGCACACCAACTATAGATCACTGCTGGAAGGACATCTGTGACACTTCTGGAGCTGAAGCTCTCTTATGTCCATAAACACTGAACCATCAGAACAGCTTAAGCAAATAAACTGGCTTAAATCAATAGGATATTGCAATCTTAACAGCACCAGACTATTTCTGTAAATCAATGTAGCTTAGCAATAATGCATTTTCCACATTTCTAGATAGTGTTAAAATACAGCTGTTTATTAAGTCGCTCCACTCGATCAGCCAGGTGAGCTGCCTATCACAAAGTGCTGGTGTGTCATTTCAAAAGGTGTGTTGTAACTCTGCTAAACACTTTCTTAAATATGGTTCTTCATACAAGTACCTTGTGTACAGTATTTGTATAGCACCTTGGAAGTGTTTGTCCTCTCTACACCTTAAGAATTAATCTTTTTATAAAAACTATTTATGGCAATGTTTTATTTTCAGTCTCTGCATAAGTAAAAACATCTTCTAATGCTGTGGCAGAAAGAGAAATATCAGCCATTCCAACAACCATTGTACCTCAGAACGAACAGGATGACAAAGATTATAGTTAGCACATAACAGAAGAAAGGGCCAATAGATGAGGTACAAAACAAAAGTAACTTCTAAAAACACATGCACAAATCAAACCTGCGCTCAGAAATCACTCATCACTGACTAAAAATGCTGCATTTGTGATCACTACATTAAAGACACCTCTAATTCTGTAATTATAAAGGTCAGGATTCTTGCAGTTACCTGTTGCCACTACAATAGCAGCTGTACAAAATGCACATCTCTGACTGCAGTATTGCTAGAACAAAGGAACTCAGATTTTGTAAAAATCTGGTACATACCAGTCACAGCCTGTTCCCTGTGATTCACACCAGAACCAAACTGAAATGCTGACCATGTTTTCAATATGTTGTCAGTCACCAAAGTCCTGAATATTTAATAATTTAATTATTAGAGACCATGCATTGCCCTCTAATAGCTGAAAAAAAAAAAACTCATTATGCTGACAAATGCTAGGTCTGCAAGAGCACAGGCAATACTAAAAAAAAAAAGAAAAACTGCCAAAAATATCCAGGTTTTTCCTAAACATGAGAGGTTTCAAGAGCATGGTCATGTTTTGGGGTTTTTTCCCTGGAAAATATGGAACAATATATCCTCTATATCCTATATTTAGGTAACACTTAAGTAGAATTTCTCTTCCGTTTTTTGTTATTTGTTTGTTGGGTTTTTTTTTGTCCTTGCAGGATTTCTTTTACACTGAAATAGACTTTAGCTCCCTTTATCACAGCTCAGTTTACTGGAAGTACATATCTTCAAATTTTATTTAAATCTCACTTCTGCACTTACCAGCATTTAAATTTCAGTGCTGCAATCATTAAAATTCTCACATAATATTTAAATGATTAATTTATCATCATATAATTAAGTGTTATTTTACCTGGCAAGATCAGCAAAGTTTAGCAATATAAATAACTGAAGTATCTTTTCTGTACAAAACCAGAAAATACCAGTCATTTGTCATTAAACAGACCAAATCCAACATTTAGTGGCGCAAAGCTTCTGGTAATCAGACAAAGGGTTCTAAGGACAAGCCACCTATACTGGTTCTCAAATTCTCCAAATAGCAGGAGTGGTGAAAGATTGTTCAGTATTTTCCATTAGCGCTCTAGAAATTCAGATCTCAACTTATACACTGTATGTTGCAGGTCTAGATGCTTTCACATGGAGATCCTTTAGATATTTTACCTCTATCTCCTGCAACTGCTCTTGATTTGTTGCATACATTTGCTGTAAGGACTCTTCTAGTTCGGTGTTACGGTCCAGTAGCGTCTTGCCAAGCTCAGCAGCAAGGTGAAGATCTAAACAAAGAAATCATGTTTGCATGTAAGTGAGAGAAACAACGATGTAATCTAATTCTAAAGCTTGTTATCAAATATTTGACATATTTTCTTACTGCTATTGTAACTGCTCCAAGTTATCTGCAGTGCCCACCGTGGAAGTTAGCTATTACCTAAGTAGAACATTCACCTGCTTCCACCTCTAATGCAAGTCTAAGCTGAGCCCCAGAGACACTCTTAGGTCATGAAGCTTCCTCAGTTCCTCCATGGCCCTTCAAACACACCCAGCCACGTTCACCTTCCCCACTGTGCCCAGTCTGCACCAGCTCTGCCCAAGGGCTCCCCCTCTTCACAGCACTCAGAAGAATAAGCACAGCAGACCCTGTAAATGTTCATCAGTCTAGACCCAGACCAAAGCTGATGAACTCTTTACTCACTTGACTGTTCCTCCCCATTACCCCTCTACCAGAGTTCAGGTCACTCAGATCAGCGTGCTAAAGGAAAGTTTCAGATGCTTTTTATGGTGAAACAATAATATCAAAAGACATAAAACTGATGGAGACTTGCAGCTATTCTGCTTTTCAAGCTCATAAACCTCGGTGACAAGAACTGTTTCATGTGCTCCAAAACATCACTTTAAATGTCATTTGTTCTCAGGCACTTAATCTCAATTTCACTTCAGTCATCTTCAATCACCTCCAGGGTGCAGTGACTGTAGTTGTTGCAAATTAAGAAATAAGTCAACTGAACACTCAGCTCTGTTCTAGAGGGAAGCTTGATATTTGCTCAACAGCATCAGAAGTGCTAGATATTTTCTATTATTATGTTGAAAGATAAGTAATTTGAAAGATAACATAATGTGACAAAGTAATACATCTTGGTATTAATGGTAAAATTGTAGTTACTCTGTGGAGGGTACTACACGTCAAAGATCCAACAGATTTATAGAAATCTCTTATTTTCCACTTCCTTCTCATCACATGGCCATGACCTGCATGGATGTGATACCACCTAGTTAGTGCTCACACGGAACTTGTATCATTAATCAGAAAGAGAAGAAAAGTCAAGAAAAACTTTGAGTCAGATCAAGAAGCCTTAAATGAATAAACAGCAGACATGTATTGCATCATCAGTAGTTACAGCCAGAGAAGCAAAGACATTATTCCCACTTTCATTTGATTGTGATGCCCTTTTTCTAACATGTTATGCTACCTCCTTCCTGCCCCCTCTGTTATCTTATCAGCTAGGAACTGTAATACATACAATACTGCTCCAAAATTGTTTTGTGCTAACCTTCAGTTTGGCAGCCTGTCCAAAATGATTACTCCATCTCCACACATAAGCCAAAGCCCAAATTCAGACTTACAAGGACAAGTCAGTACAAACATTTGTCTATGAAGCTGTAGATGTCCAATTCTGGCAAAACAACAGCTGTGCTATTCTTTACACATTCTTTACAGCCACAATGCATTGTTTCCTACCTTAAGGTCAGATTCTTAGCATAAATGCCATAAAAACTACTTAAATCCCACTGCATGGGAGATCTTCAGTTTCCAAAGATGTACAATTAGAAGGCACAAGCCATTCTGGTCTATACTTAGGAGTTTATCTTCACATCACTTCTTCCCTGTAGCACCACTCACTACAAAGTAGGATTTAAAGTATTTGGATAAGGAAAACTTAAGGCATCCTGCTTCAATTTTTCCTATTTGGTAAACAGATTGCACATTGTTTACCCATGGACAGAATAACTCCCAGTCAAACACCAAGCTGTTTGTTCTATCTCATTACAGAATGCTGTAGTCTTCAAATTCAATGAATTCATTATCCTATAGAAAATGGAGTCCTGCTTCACAAGTTCTTGTGCTGCACAGATCTTTACTTGGAGCCACCATCTTTAAAACAATCATTCAAGGCAAAGACTAAATAGTCTATTCTTTTATTTTAATAGAGTAGAATAAGAGCTTTAGAGAGGATTTAGGATTATGTTAAAGATATAATGCATAATGGAATTACTACCATTCCTCTTCCCAAAGTGAAAGTTTGTTTTCATGTTTAAGTACATTTAGGAGTTTATAGTTTCATTCTTAAATGCCCCCTCATTTACTAAACCAAACAGCACCAACAATACTTGGAATACAAGGTGAATAATAGAATTCATGTCATACTTCACACTTATTCTGTTTGCTAGACTGGCAGAAGCACAACTGGGTTACTATGGCAGAAACACTTTTATAATTAAGGCAATTTGTTTCTGAGGGGGAAAACACGAGTGGGAGCGCTCAGGAACCTACAATAAAACCTTAACTCTAGAGAAAGCAGCTACTGAAATAATTTCACCTCTTCTAAAATTCAGGCATTTTTTTTGCATCCGTTTTTCTACGTTGTCAAGTACCTGGAAGCCCTATAAAGGGCAAATTTTACAACAGATGTGTCGTGTATGTTTTCCAGATATAAAATGGAAAGTATTAATTTACATTTCTCTGGAGAGAGTTATGGTAGAACACTAGAAGCAAAACTGCATTTTCTGTTGTAAATTTATGTAAAGCAATAGCTAAATTCTGACAGACATGCCTTTTTCCTTTTCACCATAAAGATGGAAGCAGAGAGGTTTTTAATAATGCAAAACGTGTATGTGCACATCTAAAGATTTTCATTTTAGGAAATCTGATGAGTTGTACTGGTGTTTAAAGCACCATCAGAAATCTCCAAAATAAGACTTCAAGGTTGTCTTCTGTGATGCTGAACAGCCCTCACCACTGCTTCACTATCTCTTCTGACTGCATTACCATCATTGGAAAAAAAAATAAAGCAGCACCAAAATCCTTCTCTTCTACTTTCTCATAACCTACCTAACAAAATTATTCAGAGAATTTTCAATCTAAAATTAAGCCTATTCTTTTGAACAGCAAAAGGCATTAATAGCACAAGATGTGTAAGTAAGCCTAGTCTAAGTTAACTGTAAAATGAAAACTTTTTTCCCTACTTAGTTTCCTATTCTGTATTCAGAATACCCTCTGCTCTGTAAAAGTGAGTAACATCAAGACACAAAAAGAGCAGTCCATATAAAAAAATTCTTTTTTAAAGGTCAGCATACTTTAGCAAAACACTGCAGAAGGATGGCTGTTCCCATCCTTACAAGAATTCCATGAGCACTTTATGCATGAGCAGTATGTCAGAAAAGCCCATCTCTACTGTCAATGCAAAAATCTTTGGTACATATGAAGACACTCAAGGTTTTCCAAAACCCCTACCCTAATTTTAAGTTTCAAAGACCAACTGACAAGGACTTCAAGCTTGTTTCAGAGTGTTTTCTAATGTTTTACAACCTAGGTTCTCATAATCGTGCTCGTCAGTTTTTAAACATGCACTGATTGTTTGTGTTGTGAAGAGTTTCACGACCTTGATAAGCACTCTTACTACCCTGTTTACACACACCCCAGTGTCTCAGCCTCAGCTGCAGGAGGAGTAGTATCCTTCAGAGTCCAGAAATAAAGTACAGCACAACGTTTAAAAAACATTCCTGTAAGGAATTTCTTCTTTGCATTTCAACTTGCCCATCACTTTATTTTCCTCCTTTTTTCCTTTTGGCAAGGCTATTTGTGGCTTCCATTTAGGCTTGTAAAGAGAAAATCCCCAGGAAAAGATTGTCCACACTAACCTCTAGAATGGAATGTTTCTTAAAAGCTGACAGCAGAGTCAACTGGTGATTATTTCACTCATTTTAATTAAAAGATGAAAGTAGAGAAACACCAAGAAGGCAAGAAGTCAGTTGTTAAACATTGTGAAGTCTCTTTGTAAGTCTTCTAATCCATAAACACTGACAAAGTAAAAACATTACTGAATCATGTCTTGGAATTTTTCACTCTCTTCCCTTTGACAGCAAACTGCAGATTCAGGATCTTATTTCAACTTATTTGTTTGTATCCTAGAGCAAGGAAAACATCAATTTTGGGTGAGGAGTAGCTAAATACAGCTTTCATTTAGCTATTTTATATAGCATACAATTAGAGAGACGTGGTACTGTCTCAAAAAGAATTTCTGCTGTCAGATACCTGATCTCAGTGTGAATACTGCTTAGCTTTATGGTTTACAGCACAGCAGCACCATCCAATCCCAAGAATTAATGTATTTGAATATAAAAGCAAAACACGTAAGACTGGAGCAGGTTTCAGGAAGCCACAGCTTTCCAAACAAACTCGGGATTAAGAACAAAAAGTAGAACTAAGTAACTTAAGTAAATGCCAGTCATAAATGCCACTAAGCTCTTAAGGAAATTGCACATTCTTTCCGTATCATGCCTGTTAAAAGATTTTTAGTGCAATTATACTTGTATTCTCGTGGCTCCTTTCTCATTTGTGAAACGAACAGCATTTACCTCTTCCATGTAGTGTTTTTAAGACCTACTGATGAAATTACACACAGAAGCCATACCTGTGTATTTCTGAGTGGAGCTATTTGATATTTTATTAAGAAATCCTAACGAGTTTTTAATAAGGAATCTGCAACAAATCGAGCACCGCTACGACTACAACTTCATCGACGGGAAGCTCTTACAAAGAGCTCAACAGGGCGCAATAGCGCATCCTACCCCGGTGCTTCCAGCGAACAAGGCACCTTCACCTCCAGTCAAAAGTGCAGCAACTTCTCGCAGAGCCGCTTCCCTCCCTCCGGGCGGAGAGGGACCCCGGCATCACTCGGCTCGGCTGCCGCACCTCCTTCCCTCAGACAAAGACGGCCGCGGTCGCTGCCGGTGACAGCGACTCGGCGGCGGGAAGCGCGGCCGTGCGGGGATCCCGGGCTCCGGCGCTGCGAGCCCGGCACGACCGACGCGCCCGCCGCCGCCCCGGCCCTGAGAGCCCTTCTGGGCGCCCCTCAGCGCCGCTGCTCCCCCCGCCCGCCGCGGCCCCTTCGCCCACACGCCCTGCTCGCCGCAGCCCCTTCCCTCACACACCCCGCGCTTCCCCACAGCCCCTCGCCTGGCACGCCCCGCCCAACGCGGCCCCTGCCCTCAGCGCTTCCCCACGGCCGCTGCTCTCACACACCCTCCGTCACACGCCCCCCGCCGCCGCCCCGGCTCACCTTGCTGCAGGTCCTGCTGGTCGTACCAAGGCTCATCCTCGCGGATTTCGAACTCCTCCACCAGGCTGTCGGCCAGCATCGCGCCCCTTCCCCTCACGGGCGGCTGAGCCGGCGGCGCACACCCCGCGATCCCCCTTGCGCCGAGCGGGGCAGAGCGAGCCGGCAGCCGCTCCCCGCCTCAGCAGCCGCCTCCGGCCATTGCCGAGCGGTTCCGGACTTTGCCGAACCTCTCCCCCTTCTGGCCGGGCTGCGCCGGCGGCAACGTGGCAACTGCTGCCGCCGCCCGCCCCCGCCTGCCGCGATTCAAACACAGAACCCTCGCCTTGCCTCGCCTCGCCGGCAGGCAGCCAATGGGTGTACGCCCGCCGCACGGATCGAGAGGAGCCTACACCAGTCACAAGGCGAATTCGTGCCGAGCGGCCAATGAGGGTGAGGAAAAGGCGGTCCTGGAGCAGCTCGGCCCGCCCCGCGGAGCGCGGCCTCCCGTCACAAGAGGTGGGTCGGTGCCGCTGCAAGGGGCGGTGGTCGCTGGTCGCTGCCGCTCGGGGTGTTGATGGCGGGGAGCTGCTGCTCTGGGATGCCGGCTGCGGCTTACGGCGGAGCAGGGCTGGTGCAGCCCGGAGTGGGACAGTGCGGCTTGGCGTAGGGAAAGCCGGGGCTCGCAGTTGCCCCGCGTTGGGAGCGCTGAGGGAAGAGCCCGTGAGGAGGGAGCCGGTGTGGCGGCGAGGTGCGGGAGGGGAGGGCGGAGCGGAGCCTGCAGCCCGAGAAGGGCTGGCTCCATCCCGCACCTCCCTCGAGCGGCCGCCGCTCTTTTCCACACAAAGCGCAGGAAGCTGTGTTTCCTGTCCGGGGTCTTGCTGAAGAAAACGAGCCGAACTTGCTCATTCTTCACAGACGAGCCCTTTGGCGGTGCAGTCCTGCGAGCTCCCCGAGCCCGCGCCTGGCCGGAGCGCAGCCCCCTCAGCGCCCGCAGCCCCCTCAGCGCCCGCAGCCCCCTCAGCGCTCGCAGCCCCCTCAGCGCTCGCAGCCCCCTCAGCGCTCGCAGCCCCCTCAGCGCTCGCAGCCCCCTCAGCGCCGGCACCGGCCCTGCCACAGCCCGGCTGCCTCTGTGAGACCCCTGAGCGTTCCCCCTCAGGAGCACCCTCGGGAGCAGCAGCGCGTTTTTTCCGCCTTCCCTCTTAATGTGGTGCCAGTCACGGCAGAGGGATGAGGAAGATGCGTGTGTCCGACCTGTCAGGGCTGTGCGGTTTGGGACCCAGAAGGGCAGAGCAGGGTCTCTGCTAATGCGCCTCAGGGAGCGTTTGCTATTATCTCTCTTCTTTAGAGATTTCTTCTTTAGACTCTTGTTCTAATTTCTTTAGCAGTTGTCATCCTGCTCTGGGAGAAACGCAGGTGATGTCACACTGCATCTCACTGGCCCGAACAGCCAGTTCTTTCTGCCCCTGAGTATCAACACAGTTGTAACCACCAGAAATTTCTGAAAGCGATTTGCCTTCTGTGAGTCACAGAGCGTGCACCTGTGCTTTAACCTGCTCAATATAAGGGCTGACTATGAAGAAGAGGGAGGGGATGCTCATGCATGATTTCATTGTAGTGCTATTAAAGAGAACATCTGGGGAAGGAAGTGTGCTACCTCAGCTTCTAATTGAACTATTTCATAAACAAGGTGCAAGGCCAGATGTACCAATTAGGGTAGAGTTGTGTCAGATCCTGCATATTACAATTAGTCATGGTACTAGAGGCCAGTTTGTGCGTTGTTAGAAGATTTCTGTTGAAAAAATTTCAAATATCTTTCAAAATTTCTGAAATTTCTGGGGCCATTTTTTATTTGTGTCAGAAGGAATCGAGTCAATTTAGAAATGACTGCTGACAATGTGAAACACTTTTATTCCTGGTGCTTTTGGAATTTGAAGGAAAGTAGTCTCCTAATTCTCCATTTTGAAGACATGAGCAAGGAACACTAGGTAGAAATAGAGGTGAATTGTCTACCTTTCTAAAAGCCCTAATACCCACCATATAAATAATTTCATTAAGTATATTTGTGAAGGCTTGAAAAAGCAAATGTGACTTTTGCCAATAACATGCTCCTCATAATGACTTTCATATTAATATCAAACTTATTTTTAAAAATAAACATTTCAATTGTACATCTTTTCAATAATTCAACCTTTTCTTCATTTTAGGTTTCTCAGTAAAAGAATGTGAAACCAAACTTACTACAAAAATGCAAAATTTCGTCCTCTGAAAATGGTATTGTCTTTAGAAATGTAGAAAAATAAGTTTGAAGATATACATCATACTCATTCTCAAATATTAAAAAAATCAGTCATATTCTTAGAAATAAATTAGCTTTAATAAAACGGATCCTAGGGTTCCAACTGTTTGTTAGCTTGATTCTTAACTATAGAATGAATCATGTTTCATATCTGTGCATCATGTTTCATATCACAGCATCTTACATACATATGCAAAAGTGCATCACACTTTATTTGCTCTTCAGGAGTTCATTCTCCGTGTTGTAGGATGGAAAAGCTGCCTGTTCCATCTTCCCCAGTCCCTACCTGATTTGTGGCTTTTGTGTGGTCCTTGCCTGGTGATTGGGAAGTTCCTCCCTTCCTGCACAGCAGCCTCTCCTCAGCTGCCTTGTAAACCACAGGAAGGCTGGAAACAGCCTTGGCTTTCATTTCCTGTTTCTTCCATGGTTATTTTTATGAGGAGTTCAGGGACCTGCTTCTACAGCTGCTGATCAAGCAGATATTCAAACTAGGTTTTTGATGGATATGTGAAAATTGCATTTAGGGTAAAATTATTAATATGCAGAGGAGCAAAGTGTGAACTATTGACATAAAGCAGGTTGTAAAGCTCTGCGTAGTAAGACTGAAATTTGAACTTGAGGTATCAAAATTATTAGCAGACAGCTTCCTTTAACAGATGTAAAAATGAATAAAGCCTCAATTAAAAACTGATACCTGGGAGTAATTATGTATTTGACTTATAGAATCAAGTAAGGGCTTAAGGGTTAAGGGCTGCTTTTAGGTAGCTATTAAACAGATTTAAAAAGCAGAGGTTCCCTGGAGCTGGCTCTTTTCATGGCATAGTTTACACCAAACACACTAAGGTAATTGATGGAAAAGATCAGCATCTTAATCATTTGTTGGCTGAATATCTGATTAATCTATTAAAGAAATCTGTATTCTTGGGCTGAATCTCTGTTATTTGGGTATATGTAAAATGCTGTGTGTGTTACTTGCTACATGTTATTTACATTCAGTCTTCATACCATGAAAAAGCTAATTTAAAGGTGTTTTGTTTTAATTGTTTTATGGTTTATTAGGTGAAAATATTGATTCCATTCCTTCTTAACAATTAGTATTTTAGAATAAAAGGGCAAAACTTGGTATTTGTTTTGAAATAAATATTCCCCTACGTGAACACTGCATTTGACATTCATAGCATTGGAATACATAAGAACTTGAGTCACTTCATTCCTACACAGTCCATAATTTTAAGAATAGCTAGCAAGAAAGACCTAAAATGTGTGCAATTACTTTGAACTGTATACCAAGATGAGCATTTGCAATAGCAAGTTTTTAAGTGGAGTCTATAAATAAGTTAGGAAAGGTTTCTTTAAAAATTTTGTCTACTTGTTCCATTGACTTTCAGGCACTGATTATACTTAGAAATGTCACCTAATAACTTATTATTGGGGCTCAGTGTCTTAAAACTCACTGATTTTGAAAAAAAGGAAGAATGGGAAAATTGTCCTCCAATAATCCATTTCTGAAACAAGCAAATCCCCCATGTTATTTTAACTTGAAAAATTATTCTACTAATTGTTGTAATTCTCTTTTGTAACTTGAGGAAGAAGAAAGCTGTACTCTTGGAAGATGAAGATTCTTTGGGGAATTCATTCTAATGCACTGGCATATTCCATGACTACCTTAGGTGCTGGAATGATGAACAGCATTTTTAATTTCTACTATGTTAAGCTTTTCCTAAACCGATACAAAATTTCAGAAACAGCATTTCATATAGCACAGGTAATGTACAATGGAATATTTTCATTATCATGTTGTGCTATGCGTCAGTGTTATTACAACAAAATGATTCTTTTAATGACAGATTAATTTTTAAATAATTGCAATTAATTAACAGTAAATTATCTTTGACTTTAGTTGATCCATAAGCAACGGAACTTACTCATAAAGCGCATTGTTTACAGTCTATAAAGTAAAAATCTCCAGACTTAATTGCTGAAAAGATTTTTGCTTTGATAGCTTGAAGTAATTTTCTGAACTATCTTGCACCTCAGCTCCATAGATAAGTCTGACATTAGTGCTTTCCCGTGAATGTTAAAGTCCTTAAATACTGCATTTATCCTGCAAGTCATTATCCATGTGAGTAACTCTAGTTGTAAATGGTCTCCTGAAAGTAATGGGCCAGCTCATGTTTTGAATTAACTTGCTGTGAGAGTAATATCTGAGCTTTGCAGGATGAAAGCCCAGATATATAAGGTTTTGAAAGAGTGGAGTCTTAGAGACAGTTTATTTCACATGTAATTGGTCACCTACCTGCTCATTCATTTTATTTTTTCAGAATTTCTATGAACCTATGAATACTGATAAGAATTTGCTTTAGAGTCTGTTTCGACCTGAATAGCTTTTCTATGTATTTATTTATTGTCCAAATCGAGGTTTATTTTAAACAAATGTCGTGTTTGTGTAACCTCCGTAGCAGCATGACAGCAGTGACAAATCCCCTCGTTTGTGGCAGGTCGTGTTCATGATCTGGAACGCCATCAACGATCCCCTTTTCGGCTACATCCAAGACAACTCCAGGCTGAGGTGCTGCGCGAGGCGCCAGGTGTCCATTTTGTACGGAGCCCCTCTGTACGGCCTGGCCTTCCTGCTGCCCTGGTTCCCCTGGAGGCACTACGGGGAGGGGGACTGGGTGTGCGGCCTGCACCTCATCATCGCGCTGTGCGCCTTCGACGCGCTGCTGACCTTCGTGCTCCTGGCGCAGTGCGCGCTCTTCGCCGAGAGCTCCACCAGGCACGACAGCAGGCTGCGGCTCATCAAGTACAACCAAGTGGCCACGTTAATTGGATCCACGAGCGTTCTCTTTTGCGGGCTCGTATCGGATAACATGGAGAAGTTTGCTTATTTTCAAGCTTTCGCCGTTTTGGTGGCGGCGCTGGCGACAGCCTGTATGTGTTGTACGGGTAAATACAGCACGAGTCAATATGAGCACAGAGAAGTTCATACAGAGGATGCTCATCTGGAAAACAGCGATGGAGCTTTCTCCTTGGCCTCAGTAGTTTCATTGACCAAACAGATCGTGACAGAGAAGAACTTTCTATGTTTTGTAACAATGAACTTCTTCCAAGTCTTCCACCTAGCCTTCTACAACAATTTTATGATGATCTTCGCGGATAATCTTATTCCTAAGGATGTCCTTTCTTCCTCATTAAGAAGTATCATGTATGGAGCAGGTTTTATTTGTCCTCAGGTAGGCAGTCATTCTTCTTTATTTCTAAATATGAAAACCTGGTGGTTTAGCAGTTCACAGTATCCATTTAAGACTTGAAAAAATGCTGTATTTGGCATAAGACATGAGCCAAAATGAGTACTAAATCTCACTCCCCATTTCTCTAGGAGAAGGGACCTCTGTGCAGGCTGATCAAGTGTGAGAGGTATAGAGAGCACACAGACAGGCTGGTGGAATATCTGTTTAAAACAATGTGAGACACAAATAGGCAAAGAATTAATGTTTTGTATCCTCCTCCAGTGCTTATAATACCTAAGCATAAAGGAATGAAAAACACGGCCAAGATGAAATGTTTCAAAAAAGCAAAATCTACAGAATTCTGAGTTCTGTTTTGTTTTCTAATACTGTGTATTACAAATTAAAGACTAAGCTCTTCTTCAGGGAGTTTCTGAAATAAACTGCTCAAAACACCAGAAAAAATTATGAAATATGAAAAGCATTGTTAAAATACGTAGCATCTCAGTCATGAAAACCAAACAAAACTCAGCTGCTTTTGGAGAATAATACATTCCCATTTATTTTGTTGTTTGGCCTCTTGGCCAGCAGTATTTCTGGAGAAGAGAGACATACTTTTAAGAGCCCAGTCAGGGATGAGGGGAGGAGTAATGAGCTAATAAGAGAAAGAGAACCCAAAAGAGTAATGTGTGAGAACAAGAAAAGAAGCAAAAGTCTATCCCACAGAATGTGGCCATATTTGTCTGCAGTAAATAAAAAATTCCTCTGTTCATTGCCTTCTTACTTCTTTCTCCAGATCTTTTAAAACTTCCTCTGTGTTTACTTGTTGGATGTTGAAATCAGGATACTCAAAATATGACATTTATCACAGGTGCTGATGGTGTTCAGAATTCTCTAAAATCAGGCTGTTATATTCATTAAATTGCATTGGGTTTTGTAATATGTATAAGAAGATAAATAAAAGTGCAACTGGAATTCACAACTCAATTTCAGTTCCCATTTTGGCTTTTGCATATAGACCATACAGATCCTGAACATCCCTTTCTTCCATAACTCCTAACTATCTATAAATTCAACTTTTGTCCCTTATCACAGGTTTACTAGTTTTGGGGTTTTCCCCTGTACCTCAGGCAGTTAGATAATGAATTTTGGAAATAAATCAGAAGCTACAGAAGTTAGAAAAGCTTAAATAATTTTACACTTAATATATAGCAATCACTTTTATTGATAAAATCAGTGTGACAGTGTGAAAAGAACAATCTTTCAGAAAATGCGTCTCTCTCTGGTCCCCAGAGACTCTTTGTCTAGAAGGTCACTGAACCGTAGAGGGTTTGCTGTGACCTTATTTTTCTCAGGTTTTGTCCCTTTGAGCTCAAGATACAATAAGAGAATTCTCTGATGGCAATGTCCTGAGCTTCACTTACTGGAAAAACACCCGACCCTTGTAAAATAAAGCTCCTTTTTATGAACTCTGCCTCAGTGGCCTCTACTGAACTAGAATTCAGCTTCTGACTTTGGTTCTTCTAGTAGTGGATGTGAGGAATACAACCTACACACGAGGAAAATGTTGCTGTAACACAGACAAACAACTTTGAATTTGCATCACTGTTAGTATTTTCCTTACAAACACAATCTTAGAGACGTGCAAGTAGTGAGGAATTTTCTAAGTCATGAGTACTTCCTGAGACAGGGTTATTTTACAATTACAGGGAGACAGGAACATGGTGTTTACAATAGCAAGCATTAAATGATCCCTTAGTGTTTCTAGTGGAGGCACTTTTCAGCAAGATCCTTGAAAACAGCCAGGAGGAGGAATATGTTTTAAATTTCTTCTAACAAGATGTTTTTCTTATACCAACTTCCCAGGTTTGTTTTACCTCCCTGATGAAGCAGAAATCTTGAGCTTTTTTACAATAGCATTTGCCATGGTAATCTTTGTCTGACCGTAGCATCCTGGTTTTATTTGTTATATTAAAGCAGTTCAGTGTGGGCACAATTGTACAAGGAAAATTCTTTCCTGTTCTTCATCTGAATATTGTGCAGTTCATCTCTGTAACACAGAAGAAAAGAGAAATGTGGATCTTTATACAGTTTGTGTATTTGTGACAGAGATGAGGACCGTGTACATGCAGATGGTGACAAAGGTCTATGTAATAAAAAGAACATATTTCATTATAGAATGTCCTACTGAAAGTGAAAAGTGAGGAACAATGTATAAGAACTTAAATTTTGTTCATACTATAGTCAGCACTTAACATCATTTTCTCAGCATCTACTTGCCAAGATTGACAAAATTAAAACTCAACCATGCACAAGCACTGGCCTCTGCCTTTCTTTAAAATCATGCTTGATTTCTATAAATGTCAATGAAAATAGTAATATTAATGAAAAAACAATTACTGAAAATTCGTCTTACCAGCATTTAAATGGCAAGATGCTTGATGTACAGTTACCATACTGCAAAGCTAATACTTTAAGGGATATCAAAAGTAAAAACCATTAGCATTAAATAATAGTTAGGCATTGTGGGAAACAGTGTTTCCCTCAGAATATAGCAGTTCTCAGTGGCCAGTTTTTGAGTGAATGGAGACTGTACCTAGTAGAGGCAGCACAGAATGAGCCAGTAGAGGGTTGTCTTTGTTCAATTTCTTTTTTTTTTATTTTATTGAACTTCTTAGAAAGGGTTATTGTTTGTTTGGTTGGTTTTTTTCCTTTAAAGGGTATTAATTATGTCAGGTCTGTGTTTTATAGCTCTCCTAACGCTGAGGCACTATACTGTATCTTTTCATCCTATATGTGTATGTATTATCTTTGCAGTGCCTTGTTCTTCTCAGTCAAGCTTCATTGAAGAAGTTTGGTTATTACAGAATCATCTTGTTTTCGTTTTACTATGAAGGAGTGGCTGCTGCTGTCATGTGTCTGCTGGGGCAAGAACACTATTATCTGCTGGCATTTTATGTCACAACAAACATGTAAGTAAATCCACTCCCCTGTTCACAGACAGCTGAAATACTTATAACAGACTAGACACTTGCTTTTATTACCATGAAGATTCTGCCTCTGCTTTCATGGTTTTCATTCTGTTTCACTTAATCAGAAAAGTTGAAACTCCAGTTACGCCTTTTTATTTTTTTCAGCTTTCCTTTTATTCTGTTTCAGCTTTTATTTTCTGCTTGAAATAAAAAAGCCTGAAATGCAAACAGCAGATGGGGTTTGCAGGCACATGCCTCCAGTCACTTTAACCTGAGATGCAAGGGCAGGAGAATCTCTTGTTTTCCACAGACATGGAAGAGCTCAGCAGAGGAACTCGCAGGGCTATTTGCTGGAAAAGCTCAGAGCTCACCTTGCATTGCAGGAGCACTTGTGTGCTGCACTGCAGACAGACGTGGATAACTCAGGGGTAACCAGCACAGTCCCATTTGCACTGGTGCTCAGTGAGGTGCCAAGCAGCAGTGTTTTCACATAAATATATAATGATACATAGAAAACATTATTTCAAGATAAAGAGCTGTTTGTATCAGAATATTGTTACAGCAGTTTGTTTTCATTTCTTCGTGTTCTCTTTCATTGTTGTCTTTCTACATGTTCTGTCCTGCCCTCCTTTGTCTTTCCCTCCCCACCCTGTTTTCATTCTTATTTTCAGTATTGCAGTCGTGGGCTACTCTAACACTGAATTGTCTGAACAATAAATTGAATTTCGTTATCTGCATGTTTTAAATGATGAAGATGTGTTTTGATTTCTCCAGGAAAAAATTCTGAGGTACCTAAAGACTGTATGTTCAAAGTGCTAATTGTTCAAAGTACCTTGTTAGTAAAAGCTCATCATTCCCAGAAGTTAATAAGACACAGAAATTGTAATATTTGAGTTTTTTGTTTCGTTTGGCTATTTGGTAAGAATCATCTTTGTATGTGTGTGTTTAAATGCATATCTGGATACAGCTATATACCCTGTAAATGCATATATAGGAATGCATGTAAATTATTATTTCTATTCTAATTCCTCCACCTCAAAATTTATCTTCCACACGGTCATGTCTTTTCCAGATTTCAGGAGCAAATTTAGTTTCCCTTTTTATGAGGTAGTTTCTTTTCTCTTGATAATTTAAAATGACATTCAATGATAATGTAAATTTATTTTCAAAGTGTTCACAAATTTTTACATCAATGTCCAGCAAAAAAAAAAAAAAAGAAAGAAAGAAATTCCTCACTTTTAGATTTGCATATTAATTTCTAATTCTCAACTAAGAACAGCTCTGGTGATGCTTTCAGATAGAGCACCATGTCTTCAAGAACATCTCAGCTTTGTGTGTTTGTAGAATATCAGTGTTTGTGGATTTGTGTTATAATGTCAGTTTCAATTTCATTATAACATGAATATAAGAACTATGAACATCTTCACTATTTTGTTTTCCTTTAGGGTAATTGTGCAAGCTTCATTTAGTTTGTTTAATTTGCCTTTGGCAGATATCATTGATGCAGATTTAATAAAGCACAAGAGGAGGTATGTCCATCATTACCATTTTTTAAAACATGCTCTTTGCCTTGTTATTCACTGGTAATAAATTATGTCAAAGTCAAGACAGTAAATTATCTGGGATCCTTGATACAAAAGTACTTTTTGTGAGACCAACTTAGTGTAAGTGAAGATCAGAACTTGAGTGAAGTGTCCTGCATTTACTTCAGTAGAGTCATTTAAACAGATTATTAGGTCATTTCTCTTTTTTCTTATTCTATAATATAAGCCAAATCTGTCCAAATTTTGTGCCTTTATTTTTGTTAGCTTGAAATTTCATTATGAGAGTAGATCTGTTTGCTATAATGTGTGAACTAGATCAATCTAAGGATCATGATATTTAGAATTTGCATATTAACAGGATTTTGAGCTTTCTAAAATCACAATTGTAATTAAGACACTGATAAGTTTATGTTGTGCATTAATTTGTTTTTTCCCCAAATATTTTAGATCACCACTTTCCTCTATGGTTTTTGGTACCAATGCTTTATTTACCAAGCCTGCCCAATCTTTGGCTCCAATGATTGTGGTTACAATACTAAATCATTATGGATATTATAACCTGAATAATGTACCTGGTCATCCTGATATAAGGTGAGTTCACTTCATGTCTTAGAAAATAACATGAAACACTCCTGCAGTCTAAAAAACAAATTGATCAGCAATTAGTTTGATCAACTGCACTTCAAAAATATAAACACTTTAAAAATACTTACCAGTTGTTTTTGTCTGTGTAGAAGAACAAATGTTTTTAAAAGAGTAAACAATCTATTCAACAGTATACATGAGGGTATCTACCTAATTTTGAAAAGCAAAATATACCTTTCATCCCCTGGCTTTTTGCAATAAAATAAAAAAATGTTTGAGATCACCTAATAGCCCTTATTAAGATACATGTTGTCCTGGCATCTGCATTTTGTTTACCTCATAAACCTACTTCCCTAAATATATAATACATAAGTTAATCAGATCTGCTTTTGCCTCGAGTAGGAGTTTATAATTGTGGCTCCAAAACTCTTTGCCATTCTAATGCTAATGATTTCATTGCAGTCCCTGGAGACCTTGATACAGCATAAAGCTGTGGTTGCTGGTTACTTGGACATGTGTGGGCTTTTATACAAATAAATTTACAGGCAATAACCACACTGAAAGGGTCACAGGCTGTATTTATGACTGTGAGGAGGAAGTGGCAACATAAGGAATAACAGAAGTCAGGACTAAATGGAAAAATCACTCCTGATTAGGATTTACTTGAGGCAAAAACATGTATATCCTGAGAGCTACACAATTTTACATGAGCTTTTGTGGAGATAGTTCCTGAGAGAGAGAGGTCTGCTTATGTGTCACCTAAGGTTGAGAGAACATTCTGCATTTGTGGAATTTTCGAAAAAAATGTACGAGGACAAGCATGACATAAAAGAACAACAGGTGGTCTTCAGAACTGCATCCAGACAGAAGCAAAGCAGCTTAAGTTTCAGGCTATGTGTGAGAACAGCTAATTTTAATGCATTCTGCGGATAGCCAGTGAGATGATGTGACAATGACATGAGCTTCATTAGAATAAGATGAGAGATTTTTGCAGAAGAGTGGTAGGCTGAACTGGATGTGGAGATGAGAGGGCTGAATATATTCATCTTGATGATTCAGAGAAATTCAGATTTGAAACATAAAAACTGCAGTTGTGATCCCTTTCCATCAGAGAAATGATCCCTTTGTGGATGGATTCTAGATCACAGGAGTCATAAATCTTTTTTGCCTGGTAAACAGCCCCGGTATTATAGCAACAATAAATTTATTATATAGAGAGCTGAAGTACTTGGAATGTTCAATCTATAAAATATGTGTTTTCACTTGAGTTATGCTGAAATTTTATTTGTTTCACTTGGGCCAGGAATAGAATTAAACATGCAAAGCTGAGACTAGTGAATCAAAGCACCTGAAATATATTATGTATTTCCCTTGCCCATCCTTCCAAAAAGGATTTCTTAAATATGAAGTGGTTTGCCTGAGTTTCCTGTATATGTAGGGTGAGGATGGGTTTTCCTTTGCTTGCAAATGGAGTACAGGGTTGGTACACAACCCATAACGACTAGAAAACTCAAAGTTGTTTCCAGGGAGTCAGTTTGCCCTTGGCAATGTACTCAGATCACTGACTGAGCTAAAATTACTTATAGATATTAAAAACCTATTGGCTGATGTCGTTTTTCCGCCATAGGCAGACAGTTAAAATACACTTGCCCCAGGACAAAGTTGTTTGAGGACAAACAGGAATTAAATACAAGAGATTGTTTAAAATATATCCAAACTGGTTTTGGGGGAAAAAAAGCATTTCATACATGTGAATTATATAACATGAAGTATTATGACCCATGCCAATACAATGTCAGCTCTGTCCTTCCTCCTTCTCCAAAGCTGGCAATGTCTATTAAATATTTTGGAAAGCATTTGCTTTATTAAGTGTAGTGGCAGTGAATTGTGAAGGTGGTACAGAGGACCCTTATTCTACATTAACAAAATATTTGGGCCCTGAATAAATACCTCTGAAGAGCTTCCAGCAATGTTGTTAACTGGGACAAGGCAGAATATGCAGTCTGTACACCATTTGATGATTCTGAATTATTTAAAATAATTTATTTTAATAACAATGATTACTTTTTCTTGAACTGAGAGTTAAACTGTAGCAACAATGATGGAGCAGTTAATCCTGGAAACCTCCAGGCACAGTAAGGACAATAAAATCATGATGAATAGCCAGCATGACTCCACCAAGGGGAAGTGATGCTTGACCAGCCTGATAAACCTCTACAGTGAAATGACTCTGCTGGTGGGCAGGGGAAGGCAGTGGGTATTGCCTGCCTGAGCTGCATTCCTGATGGCCAGGATTGTGGCTTTCTTTTTGGTTCCTGGTGGTATTTGCCAGGACCAGAGAGTGCTAATATGATTTAGCCATCTCTCAGCAAGCTCACATTTAGCCAGCAGAGAAAGACTGGAGGCCTTACTTGACGAGTTCCACAGGAGTCTTTATTTCATGCCAAGGGTGTCAAGCAGGATTCTCTCAGAACAAAG
>PYHW01009240.1:884037-910398 GCA_013186435.1 Turdus rufiventris | reverse complement strand
TACAAGTGCAAGGCAAGTTGAACTGGATTTAAGATTTATCTGAACAGTGACCTTGTCTGCTATTATGTGTGACTGATTCCTGCCAAAGCACACTCTAAATTTCTTCACTGCCTGTCCTATTAAAGTTTGTATAAAATTGGTCATTTCTTGTTTTTGCATTTTAGGCTGCTGGGAAGGGGCTCAATGTTTGTGTTTTCCCCAGAACAATTTCAAAGACTGCTTAAAATAAATCCTGAATGGAAATCCCACAGACTTCTTGATTTAGGGGCTGGAGATGGAGAAGTCACTAAAGTTATGAGTCCTCACTTTGAAGAAATCTATGCCACTGAATTGTCTGAAACTATGATATGGCAGCTTCAGAAGAAGAAATACAGGTATCGACTGAATAATTCCTACATCCTTTATATCAGACATTACAATAAAGTGATTTATTTGTGATTTGATAAATGTTCCTTTATTCCTTTATTGTTATGGAAGAGGTTAGCTTGTACAAAAGCAGAAAAGCAAGCAAATGTGATGATCCCTCTTACCAGTGTTGGTTTTTGTCTCCTTATTACCTGATGTTTATCAGCCAATATAAAGGTTCATAGAGCTGGACATATGGCCATGCTGATCACTGATTTAGCTTTCTTTTCCAAAAGACCAGAAGGGATTGTTTCTGTCTCTTCTCTAAATGATTGACCTTACTTGCACTATCAACACATCCACAGGGAATTTTTGTCTTCAGTAGTTCTGTATCTTTCTCTTTCCTTCCACAGGGTGCTTGGTGTAAATGAATGGCAAAACACAGGGTTTCAGTATGATGTTATCAGCTGTTTGAATTTGCTGGATCGCTGTGATCAACCACTGACTGTATTAAAAGATATTAGAAGTGTATTGGAGCCAACCAGAGGCAGAGTCATCCTAGCACTGGTTCTGCCATTTCACCCCTATGTGGAAAATGGTAAGTGCACAGATTAACAGCTGTTTAGGCAGGTGAAGAAAACATTTGTAGGATCTAGTATCCCACATTAAATGTTTCATGAATGACATGTTTGTATTTGATTTTTTACAAATAACTAGTAGAGGGCATGTTCAGAAGTATGAAATTGTAGGTAAATAAGCTGTTTTGTTAACTCCACGGAATAAATTGTTGGCACCAACAAAAACCTCAAATATTGAAGTCCCAGATCCTGTTTTGCAAGTTACCACATTTCAGCTGTGTTGGAGCAACTTGGGAAAAGGGGTCCCTGCTTAGGGACTTTTACTTAGAGGTGACCCCAGTTGTCTCTAGGGATCAGTTGAGCAAAACCATCACAACTATCTGATGCTGAATTGAGCCATTCAGGTCAAGCTGTTTCAAGTGTTCAGATGAATCCCACCTAAAAATTTATAGGAACATAACTTTCACTTTCCATCTTGAGGTCTCAAAGTAAAATATGGACCTCCATAAGTAAGAAGTATCAACAACTATTAATATTGTATTAATTTACATTGTAATAGTAACAGAAATAAAAAAGTAAAATTCAGTGCCAAAATTCGATTGTTTACCCTACTTGGATTTTAAAGAAATATGAGAGATTTTCAGATGAATCCATCCTTATGACTAAACTTCTGAAGAGACTAGAAACCTTTTTACATGCCTGTGATTGTGGATTCAGGCTGAAGCACCCGAAGGTGGTTTGAATTCCAGGAGGCTGATGTTCATCAGCCATTGTTCTGGTTCTCCTTGAGGGTTAAGACTTGTCTGTGGAAAGGCATGGATGCACAGAAAATACAGAACTAATCATATTTTGGCAATCATAAATGCATCAAACTGAACTGGTTTTTTTCCTTTTTACATCCTAGTGCTATTTTTATGGGAGAAGGGAAAAAAATAAGTATAAGGAATTATGCCATCAGATGAAGAACTGCTTAAAATACAGTATTTGAGCTTGTAATTTTGTAACTGTTTTGAAAAGTAGTGTCTTAAATTAGATTTGGCATCTGACTTAGGCATCTGTAAAGTATTTGAAGTATATTTGGTTACAACTTACTGTTCCTATAATGCAGAACAATATAACTTCCCCTTGCAGAAATCCTTTAAAATTCCAAATACCAGCAGTGTCTTTTTAGTTTTTCACTGGCATGCTAGAATGAAAAAATGAGAAATGCTCTTTGTGTGTGCCTTCAAAACTCTGTGCCGTTGTGTTTGGCAATCACTATTGCACCCCACATCTGCTTTCCTGCATTTTTTGGGTAGCCCATAACAGACCATGTACTCTTGGCTCAACAGAAGGGGGTAAATTGAGGAACAAACTATTCTAAGTCTGCTTCTATTCTTCATCATTAATCTCCTACCATACACTGGGAGGACAATAGAGAATTAAATTTATAAATCCCAAAGGACTGGAAACCTGTTCTGTGATTGTTGAATGCAGTCATTCCTACTTGTTGAAAGGTGAAATGCTGTTGTAAATGATTTATAAACCAGTGTCATCATTTTATTGGCTATGGTGACTTGGTAGATGAGTCACTTTGCTGAAGGCAGTTTTGTTCCCTTAATATGTTTGAAACTTAAAAATATGCTCAGTTTGTCTGTTTGCCACTGTTGTGGATGTGGACCCATATAAACTGTTAACAGGTTAGCACGCACAAAAGTTACAGCTTTCCCACTAAAGATCAATTTAACTGTGGGCTAAAGAAACAGACAACTGCCAGACTGCCTTCATGATGCAAAAACCATTTTAGAATTTCAGTGTTTTCATTCAGCTGTTCTACATGATGATGCATTTTAAAAATAGATATGTACATATGTTTTATATATAACAAAATTATAGTTGGAACATTCAAAGAGGAGAACATTGCACGGCTCGAGTAACTTCTTGGAGCAGCTCATTAAAACCAGCTTGGACCCATGCAGTGAAACTTTTTAATTTTGTAGAGGGAGAACAAATGGAAAAGTGTTGGGGCAGGTAAGGTGTTTGATCCAGTGATAGATCCATAGATAGAAATGGAGAAATTGTTTTAGTACAAATGAGCTGTTTGGGTTGTTACATGCAGTATAATGGGATGGTAATGTGGAAGCTGTCTATGAGAATAACATAAAACCTGCTCGAAGAGAACAAAGCAAGGTGGAGGAGGAATTAAAATACAGATCTGTGCTCCCTGTTTGTGGTAGGACAGTGACACCTAGAGTCCAGAGGAACTCAATCAGAAATTCTCTCTGGGGCTTTTCAGTTTTATTTCAACATGCAGAGCAACCAGGCATGCAGTTAGTGCAGGTGTCTAAATTTGGCAAGAGCCTGGTGAATCATCAGGTACTAGAGCAATCACTAAGAACAGGTATTACCACAACTTTGGGTTTAATACTTGTCTCATAGAGTCATATAAGAATTCTTTGCATTTCCTAATACAGACAGGAAAAGTCTTTATTGGACTCTGGACATGACTGGACTGGTGTAAGTTGCTCTAAAATAAAAATGTTATGCCATACTTCAGAAGTAGCGAACACTGGGAGCCTGGGAGTGTGAAACTTCCTTGTTGAACATATTAATATCCTTGTGATTAATTGACAGGGATGAGAAGGCAAAGGTGTGTATTCTGTCCTCCTGAAATACTATTAATAGAGCTGGAGACGCAGCAGTGTGTAAGATGGACCCTTGCTTTGTCTCAGTTCTCATCGTGCAGAAGTGAGAAATGCCACTTCATTGTTAAACAAAGCCTTGCTTTATTTAAGTTATGATGAAAGGTGCAGCTGTTCTTTAGAAGGGAAAATGCCTGATACCAACAGATACCTTGTAAATTGCTGATTTTGCAGATTGTAACTGCTGAAAAAGGTACTTTCAAAAAAAAAACTATACTGCCTTTTACTGGATAGTGTAGTTCTTTTTTGTGCTCGTGTCTATGTTGAACAGGCTTGTGAAGGCAAAATGTGGTGCTCCAAATATTCCTGACTTGGGATGGTGGGACTGGGAGATGGGGGTTGACACCCTAACAGGTGAATTTTAGTACTGGAGGAGCAGTGTTTTCACAATTTCAACAGTTAGTTTCCTAAATAGGTTCAGAAGATGCTCCCATCCCAAAGGAACTTTGCCAGGATAGTGCATGTCTTTATATTGTCTTGTTTTTCTGCTTGCCTGTCTAATACACAGGTTTTGTTCTGTTTAAACTGATCTAAGGCTGCTTTACTGTTGGTCTGTAAATGTTACACCAATAACTATCCCATTAACATGAGCAAATCCAGAATTTCACCCATGAAACAAGTTTATTTTCTATTGCTGTCAACTATCAAACATCTTTCACAATTTCTCAATTTGTGTAAAAGGAATACATGAAAATGTATGCAAAGAGAAAAAAAAAACCAGCATTAAATCTAAACTAAAAAAACGAAACTTTTATGAAGCATCAGCAGTTATCTTACAAACAAGTCTTTTCCCAGGGTTCTTGGAAAATGGAGTATGTAACACAGGTGTAGGTACAATGCACGTGGTTCTGGTGAACTGTTTAGAAAACGCTCCTGAAGAACAGCCCTGCAAGGTTTTCTCCTCTCCCTTTAAAGCAAAGGAAGTCTGTGCAGAAGCTTCACTTCCTCACCTGCTCCTTTGCTTGCAGGAGAACTGTTGAACAAATGTGAAGTGCTGCACGTGCTCATCTGTTCTGATAAACAGTGTCATCTTCCAAAGCATCCTAGGGGGAGAAGTGTTTTGTTACTGAGGTGATTTTTTTTTAGAACAGAATTTTTTTTTTGAGGCAAACTCCATCCCTTTACTGTTTCAGTAAAATCCTTTCTCCCCTTTTCTCCAGTTGTTTTTCCATGGGGTATTTACAGGTTTCAGAACACATTTCTTACCCTGTTGACTTTCCCTAATCTCCAGGGACCACAGGGGCAGTCAAACATAGCCCATATTTTTATATCTCATGGTCAAACCAAGGACCAGGTCATGTCGGCTGGGACTTGAAGGCTTTAAAGGGGTAATTACAGAGGAATATGATTGGAGTTGTATGGAAATAAATGAAGTAAAATGTATATAGGAGAAGTGCTTGACTTTGGTCAGTGTGTCATTTGGTTCCTCCCTGCATCTCTGGATGATCTCTGTGCTCAGAATAAGAAAGAATTAACATTAACATTGTTTCTCAGGAGAAGCAAGATTTTGAAGCGATATTCTTTGCTTGCAAATATCTAAAGATGTGTGATTTGGTTTTGTTTGGTTGCTTTTTTAAAAAATAATTTGTATGGCACATGTAAAATTATTGTTCTATAAGATTTAATGGCATAAATTTGTAATGATGAAATAAATTGTGGCTGTACCCAATGATGTAGAATACTGAGTTTAGGCTCTGTGTGCTGGAGGAAGGGAAATACCTTCAAAGATATTACAGAGCTTTTATAATACTTTAGTTACATTTCTGTCCCCTATTCTGAGTTAATGGAGCAAGAGGAAGGGAAAAAGCAGTACTTTTCAAACATAACCTCTTAATGCCTCCAGGCATTTTACCAAACACTACAGAACCAGAGCTCTTCTTGACAAAATACAGATTTATGGCAGTTTCCATTTTAAATGTAGATGCATACATTTAAAAAGATGTGTGTGTATACACACACATGTATAAATATGCATGTAATTACATGTGTATATATATATGGCCATTTAGAATGCTGTATAATGTCTTTGTCATTCAGAATACTCTTTTTACATTTCTATCAACTTTCAAGGAAATAGATACAGTAAACTCCTAAAACCTTGTGGTTTCTCTTTTCCCCCACAGATTTAGGTATTGGTAGGTGGGTACTCACAGGCTGTTGGCAGTGTCGAACATATCTCTGCTTTTGAAGTTCTTGAGCAATTGCTCGAAAAACTTTTCGGCCGCTGTTTATTTTCTGCAAATTATTTAAAATATTTTGGTTCAGTGCAACATTTTCAGTTGGAAGAAACATCTTTTTCTACCTCTTCTAATTTAGTTTTTTTTTACCTGGCTAAGTCTTTGGGAATGTTTACTAAGTAGCATTTTAAAAATGTGGTTTGGCAAGTCGAAGGGTTTTCAGTTACATTATTCTTGCATTGCTTAAAATGTACATCTTCTTTAATGGATCTTTAGATGCATGGCTTCTTTTTATACAAGGATATGTAGTGGTAGAGGTTGTTAATTAATAGCAAAACCTGTTCTTGTCAGAAGTTAGAACAAAATTTACTTGAAACCTAAAGGAAGCTGTGTTAGAGATGGCTTTTACAGTTATTAACTTTACCATGAATCCAACGTGTAAAAATAAATCAGCTGGTTTGTTAAAATTAGTTAAATATAAATTGATAACTAGTTTTACAGAAATCCAAAGGGAAGCCTTAGCAGCTCAGAATGTTTCTTTAATGGAATCATTAATTAGTCATAAATTTGATGTCAAATATACTTTAAAAAGACAAGAAGAAGCAGCTTGAATCACAGACAAAGCAAACAATGTGGTAACATACGCAGTTTTCTCTTTGGTCTTTCCCATATTTCTTTAGCAGCTTTGGTTTTACCTGGAGAGAGGAAAATAAATGAAAGAGCATGAGAAGTTAGCAGAGTAGTTAAAATTGTTGCCCTTTTGCAGTCTAAGATTGTAGGTAAATGTCTCACTAGATCAGGTTATAAAATAAAAACAAAAATGCAAAAGCCAGTCCTGTCTTTATGGTGAGACAGCAGTCACTGCAGGGAAGAGGCCATTTTACCATGTCATACCAGTAAGGACTGATTCTCCTATCAAAGTCTCATTATCGTGGAAAGATTCCTGTTAATAGCTCTGTGTTTGTTTTTATCTAAACACAAATTCTATTCTGGACTTTTTTTAAAGAAAAAGCAGTCATTACTTAACTTTTAACCATGTGCATTGTAGTGGCTTTGTTTCTGTAAGCATAAAACTTAATCCAAATCTGATATTTTTTAATTTTACCAAGGTCTCTCTTCTGTACATGTACGAAGAGAATCGGCAGACAAGCGAAATCAGTCTGCAGTAACTTTACTGCAGCTCATAAATACTTTAATGTGAATTTAAATTACTTTACTTTTACTGGAAATTTGTACTCTCAGGATAATTTTAACTTCAGAATACCTTTTTATTTAGACACTTTATTGAAAAATGAAAATGTGTTTGCTGTTGAGAGTCCAGGTGCACACCACACAGGAGTTCACAGATGTGAACTTCAAGCAACCTCCTCTTTAAAACTTAACCATGAGAGTTATGAAATCTAGAAGTGTGTTTGTATTCCCCTTACGGAGATGTTAAAACTGCATTGATTTACAAAATGAACAAAACCAGAAAAATCTCTTGGAGCCTACCTTGTAGACCACAAAGGAAGTGAGCACAGCAGAGCTGTACAGGAACAGTAAGGACGAGACAATGATCATGGCGATGAGTTTTCCATTGCTGTGCTGCTTCTCTGCTCCTTTATTAAAAAATAGTGTTAGAATAAAGTTCTGATTCACTTGTTTTTTTTAAGACTCTGCATTCCAGGTCCCTTCTCTGGGGAGTTAAAAAATCACATACCATCAATATTTTTCTGGGTAATTTTCAGTCTAAATTCCTGAGCGAGATCGTTTTTCTTTTTGCAAGGGCAATGCAGACCTGTTAGTTTTGATAACAGACCTTTCCTTTAGGGGTAGAGAGTTTCTGCTTCTGTAAATGTATGTCTGAATAAAGCTCATAGACTTCTGTTCAGAAATGGAATTGGAGGAAGGAAGGAATATAAAGAAAGGAATTAAACACTCCAGCTGAGTGTTTCTGGTGTGGTTTTTTTTTTTTTCTGTTTTAGGCGTGTAAAACTGAAAATGTAGTTACTGAAGTTTCATGAGCTTCTTAACTAGAAGGCAAGGGGTACAAAGGAACACTTTTCTTAGGCTGGCAGAGTGAATCCCCATGTCTGAGGCCCTGCACTCTCTTGCATGTACTTCTACTACATGTTGGTTTCTCTACTTCCCATTTTTTTGTTGATACTTCTTTCTGACAGCCACGAAAGTCTCTATGTAAGAGGATGTAGAGTTTGGTTAGCGTAAGTACAAAACTTCTTTCTTTTGTAGAATTCTAAAGCCATCTTCATCATATGACAGAGCAGCCTAATTAGCTAATGAGGTTGAGATGCTTATTTGTGGAATCCCTCTGGTTTTACTAACCACATCTTAATATAGCCATACTACTCCTAATGGGTTTATTTCCGTCTTAAATGTCATTCTTGAAAGTATAAATAGGGTATTTAGAAAAGGTAATTTATTTCTTTTAAGATGCTTCATTAAGAAGGAATGAACAACTGACCTGTTACTGTTAGTACTGTTCCGTCTCCTGTTTGTTTAGAAAGGGGTGAACCTGAGTTTGCAAATGCTATTCCACAGATATAAAGAGCACTGTCTTTTACAGTCAGATCTCTTATCTCAAGTGAGATGTTATTGTCTGATGATTGTACTTTGTACTTCTGATTGTCTCTGCATCCGGGAGTACACAAATCCTCGTGTGTGTTAGTTAAATAGCGAAACCACAGAACTTCAGGTGAGGACGAGGAGCATCCAGAGGCAGAGAAGGTGCATGTTAGGGACACACTGTTCATGGAGGAGTCAGTTTGCTGAAAGCTGGGCTGAGTTACAGTGACTTGGCACTGATCTGCAACACCTGTTGGGAGGAACAATTGGTGATGTGAGGGACAGCTAAAAAGCAAGGTACAGTCTGAAAAGAAAAAACAACTACATCATTCGAGGAAAGGAAGAAACTAAACATGTTTCAAACTTGAAATTATTAAGGTTTGTTTCAGCTAACTTCGTTTTTTAGATAGTTCCTACACCTTGCACATCTGCTCATTTAACGCTTTTACCTACAGGGTAAGGTGCTTGGCTTTCTATTTTTTGACAAAATAGAGAAGATTGATAGATCTGAAACAATGTGAATGTTTCCTTTGGCACTGGAGAAGACCAGAAGAATACTTTGTGCAGATCTCAGCCTGATATTTAGTCCTGCATGTTTTTGGGGTACTGGCCAGTGGGGGTGGATGTTGTGTGACATGAGTGCAGATGTTCAGTGGAGCAGTTCATCAGGGTTTTCTCTCTCCTCCACTGTTCCTGGTCTGAGTCATGCCAGATAAGCTGAAGGTAGGCAGTGGAAATGTCATAAATCAAGACATTTATAATTTAGCATCTTCATAACATTGATCAGAATTCACAATAGTTCCTAGACATTCTTCTACTTCACATATATTGACTCTGGGTTTTTAGGAATAATAGTTCTCGTCAATTCTGACATTTTAAAATGTGTGCAGAGAAAACAAGAAGGTTAATCAGAGAAGAACATTCTAATTAAGGAACTAAAATGCGTGGTTTAATATGATTAGTCTGAAAGATTTTTTTAAGTCCTTATTGAAATCCATGTGAATTCTGTTTTAGTATATTTAATTTTATGCAACTAAATAGTATAATTTTTTAAACTATGGCATTGAGCTTATTGCAATGAGAATAAGGGTAGTATCTGAAGAACATCCTTTTCTGCTTGCCAGAAAATAACAAACTAAAAGATAAATAAACTGAAATCTCTTGGTGTACTGCTGATACACAATTTGTAAACCTGTCCATGGTGAACAGTTAATGTTGTCCCTTCACCATTTTTCTCACTAAATCTGATCAGATTCAGTGTCTGTGACTTTTACAGGAATAAAGTAAAACTGATTCTGTGTCAGGTCCATGTCAGAGTCATTCCACAGCAGCTACAGCCATCTGAAGGTTGTAAGTTGTGGGTGTCCTTGCACCCTGTGTGGTGAAAGGCAGTAGCTTGTGCTTCTGCAGCTGATCCCCTTCTCTTTTCCACCTGATCCACAGGCTCTGGTGTCCTTGCAGAGCAGAATTCCATGGCCTCAGGTCATATAGGTGCTGCCTGCTGAACTTCCCAAACCCTCCTCCCAGGCAAACAGGTGCTCTGAAACCAGGCTGCTACTGGAGTGTTCCAGGCAGGGAAGTGCAGCAGGATTTGACCCAGAAATCACAGGTTACAGCAGTGTTTCAGACTTTTGGATGAAAAAAAGCATTTGCTAGCAATTCGGAAATTATACGATGATAGCAGAAATTTATTTTCAGCAAAACTTCACTGCTTTTTTTTTTCTAGCTATATTGCAAATCATAACCACAAAATTCTCAGTCTTGTTTAACTGCTGTTAAATGAGAAAATGTAAGAAATTTTCTTCAAGTCTTACCAGCACCGTACAGGATCCAGTCAAACACCAGCATTAGCACGTTTTTCAATTTGTTGGAAGATGCCATTTCTTGTATCTCTGTGGAAATGAATCTTCTTGAAGGAAGAGGAACTTAGGAAATGTTGGGACTTACAGTTAATCACAAGATGTAGAACTTCCTGTTTAGAAGGATGTTTACTGTTGCATTTAGCAAACTGGTTAAAGGTACAGACCAAGCCAGAAAACTTTTGTGTGTTGTGGATGACATTACTTGGATAATGAGTCAAGAACTTGAAATTTTGAACTCCTGAGAGCTGTACCTATAATCCTTCAGATTATTTCATTGGGTATAACACATAACAAGATATTTTCCAGCATGCTGCTTAATCAGCTTCTTTATATGACCCTGAGCAGCCTTTAGCAGATCAGCTGGCAGTTACCTTTTAGCCACTCCTGGCACTTCTAGTTAAAAATGTAACAAAAGATAACCTTGGAGAAGCTGCTTTTGAACAGCAGGGATAAACAGGAACTGATTTTGCAACAGGTCTACAAGTGATGTGACAACCTCCTGTGTGGAGTGGAATGGAACAAAGTTAGTGTAATTGTGCTTTCTGTAAGAAAATGCAGCACACAATAAACTTTTCTTTATAATTGAAACAAAGCTGTTGTGTTTTCTCAGTAGGTGGCAAGTGGGAAAAGCCCTCCGAAGTTTTGGAAATCAAGGGGCACACCTGGGAAGAACAGGTGAACAGCCTGCCAGAAGTGTTCAGTAAAGCTGGCTTTGCCATCGAGGCTTTCACCAGACTGCCCTACCTCTGTGAAGGTGACATGTACAATGACTACTACGTGCTGGATGATGCTGTCTTCGTCCTCAAGCCAGTGTAAGCCTGTGGGAAGTAAAGCTCCACAATCTAACTCAAGAAGCAGCCTCTGAAAGAGAGTTTTGGTTTATGGTTACTTAAAGGGAGGGAATTTTGGGATTGCCATGCTAAGGAAATATCATGTAAGAAATTTAAAGGCCAAAATACTAATGTATTTCTTTGTAGTGTAATTAGGGGGGGGGAAAGGTTGTTTTTTAAATGGACTCCTCAGCTGAGAATTTCTTTTTTACCAGCTCTTAAACCAACATTGCATTCTGCAATCCAGCAGCAATGGGGGATATTTTTTTATACTTACCTGCAACAGGGATCATATCCAAACAAAAGCAATAGTCTTTATAATGGTGAAGTTGATACAGTGTAAACTGTTGGGAAGGAAATCCACCAAAATCTGGCAATAAAGTTATCCATTCAGTTCAAGCCTTGTTGAATAAAACTGTTGAAATGGATAATCTTCCATGCTAAGTTACTTTTTCCTTACTGTCATTCTTCACGTTTTTAATCATGCTAATAAACTTTTTTGAGATGACTTTTGCATTAATTTTTGTGTTCATTTTTGTAGCTATAGCCATGCCTGTCTGCAGCAACTGCTCTTTGTGTTGGGAATCAAACTTTCAGTAGCAGCACAAATGCATTTATTTAAACAGCATTTAATTATTGTTTAATGGGATAACAGTGCACAAAAAAAGTTATCACTTTTGGTTGGGTTCTTCATGTTCTTCCCTGTCAAAGCCTCATAAATCCTCATAAATCCTCATTGCTTTTGCATGTGCCGTTTCCCAGCTAAAGTGGTTATGGTAGAACTTGTCAAAACTGCACTTTAAATGGATAGCTTTAAAAACTAACCCTCTAAGCAAGTTGTTGCCAAATGTTATTAGCTTTAAAAAGTTGGTTTCTTGCAAATGTCCTGTATCAAACTGGTTGTGGGGATCAGGCTGAAGGGCTTGAGAGTTTATCTAGCTTAAGACACTTTCCTCAATAAATAAATGCTATTTATTTTAACATGTCTTGTTTAAAAAACTGTTTAAGTGGATAATTTCTGCCAGTTGGGATATCGTTTCCATTTAAAACAACTAGAGATACAAGTAGTGCAGACCTGGCAGGTGTGTGTCATGCAGTGCTTGGGTTGCAAGTGTGAGAGAGCAGAGAAACCTCAGGTAAGTAAAGCAAGAACTGACTTCTGTTGCTTTTGGAGTCTAAAAAAGTTGTCTGTTGTAGGTTTTTTTTGTGGTTTTTATAATTATTGATGATTTTTATGCCAGATAGGGTACTCAAAATGTCATTTTAAGTTTACCTCAAACTCACTTTGCCTGATGGTTAATGATTTCTCCTGCCAATTTTGCTTTTTGTCATCAGTCATCTTTGTGGAATAGTATTATGTAGTATGGGGCAAGGGATTTGACTGCTGAAATTTCAAATTACTTTTCAGCAGTAATTTAGTCTCAGTGTTCTTCTCATTTCAGGATGTGCTGTTGCATTTTTGTGCATAGTGCAGTCAGATTTGTCTGTTGGGAAAATGATCTGTGTATGCTCTGGAGTCAATCCATTAATTTGCCTTCTACTGCCTTCATTTTGTACTCATCTAGTAGTGGGAAAATGTTTTTTAATGTGTCATGAATTTAGGTTAAGATAGCAAATACGTAGTAAGACACATTTCTTCAAAGGTACTTAAGTTTTTTAATCCCATGTGTTAAAAATCACACAAGAGACTGCATTTCATGTCTCTCATCTTTTAGTCCTGCCACTGAGGATTTCAGTTTGTAATGGCTTTGAGAGGTTTGGGAATAGTAGGTGCAATGTAAATAATAAGGATTTTTTCCCCTTTCTTATGATTTTCTACTTTGTTCACTCTATTCAACCAAGTATTCTTCTACTTGAGACAAGGAATTAAAAGATGACTAATAATGAAGAAAATCTTTCTACAAAGCTTCAATTCAGGGTAAAACACATGGTTAGTCCTGTTGGATAAACAGAGCAATCCCTAGGACTGTACCTACACCTGAATTTGTGAAGCCATAGTTCCTGGGGAAGGAAGGAACTTCTTCCTCCCTGCAGGCCCTGAGAGTGTTTGTGTGAGGTCAGTGCTGCTCACAGCACACATCAAGAAACTCCTGAGTCCAGCAGCTCATTAAATTGCCACAAATACTCTGAGATGCCATCTAAGGGAACAGGTGTTGCCATTCCAATGTCCAAATCATTACTCCCGGGTTTGGGAATCCTCCCTTGTCCTGCTGCTGTCCCTGTCCTGCTGTGGGTGACTTGTCCATCCAAGCTGCACTTAAGTGCTCTCCTGTGCACCCTGCAGAGTGACTAAACTGTTGTGTTTGTTCTGTCAGGAAAACGATGCCGTGCAAGCGCACGATTTAGAAACTTTGGAAGCAAAGTTGGAACAGCTTCATCCCTCAAAAACACAGCCCCTTTTTGCCATGGGGCGATCGCAGGTACAGTCATTCATACTCTGCTGGGCTTGGGGCAGTGGAGCAGGGCAGCGCCAGCC
This sequence comes from Turdus rufiventris, assembly GCA_013186435.1. Taxonomy (NCBI): domain Eukaryota; kingdom Metazoa; phylum Chordata; class Aves; order Passeriformes; family Turdidae; genus Turdus; species Turdus rufiventris. The sequence goes on along the minus strand of PYHW01009240.1, from coordinate 896,887 downwards.
CTGTTTTCCCCTGCACAGTTTGTTGAGCTCTCTTGGTGTCGGGGCAGCAGGGTCCTGCTGCTCTGGGGAGCCTTGGGGCAGCAGGGTCCTGCTGCTTTGGGGAGCCTTGGGGCAGCAGGGTCCTGCTGCTCTGGGGAACCTTTCCCGGCTGCCCTGAGGGCCGGGGGCGCTGAGGGCCGGGCTGAGGCTGCGAGGCGGCGCCGGGCCTGGCCTCGCTGCAGGGTCCKGCTGYTYTGGGGAGCCTTGGGGCAGCAGGGTCCGGCTGCTCTGGGGAGCCTTGGGGCAGCAGGTCCTGCTGCTCTGGGGAACCTTTCCCGGCTGCCCTGAGGGCCGGGCGCTGAGGGCCGAGGGCCGGGCTGAGGCTCTGGGGCGGCGCCGGGCCTGGCCCCGCTGCAGGGTCCGGCTGCGCCCGCCCGGCTCTGAGGGGAGGAGGCGCGCTCGGCTCAGGCAGGTAAAGCGCTCCGGGCTCTCCTTCTCTCCCCCTGCCCGCTCTCCCTTTCCAGCCCTCAGCCCACACTGCTTGTGGTGCTTTTTCTTGGTGCGGTGAGGAAGGTGGGCACTGGCGCTGAGAGGGCTTATCAGCAAGGTTTGTGATTGTGAGGTCGGTTTTCTGGTTATCGAGCTTCAGATAAGGCAGCGAGTGCGTGAAGTGAGTGATAAAATGTCTAGGATTTCTGTACATGGAAGGGTGGCTGGTGTGGGTGTCAGAGGAGAAGGCAATCTGGGAGCTTGTCATAAGCAAGGATGACTTGTCGGAGATCTCATGGCAGCCTATGCAAGGAATGATCTCTGGGGAAATGCTGGGTGGGATCTGCAGGACATCCCACAGCGGATTTGGGACTGTCTGGAAGCTGTTTCACTCTTATGAACCTCTTCATCCCACAGATTGTCCAGCCAAACAGGGCTGTTTCACAGCAGACCTTTCTGTGCACCTGCTGATTGTCCGCTTGAGTTAGTCCAGATGCAAAAAGTGCTTTCCTTAGCATTTAATCTCCTTATATATTGAGGTAGCACGCTTTAATTAAAATACACTCCCTGATCAAAGTGAATTAATGGGAATAAACAAATCAGGACTGACATTGGAAGCAGGATTTAACCTATGCAGAGTAATCAAACCTTACTGCAGAATTATTCAGGCACAGGCAGAAACAAACACAAGTAAGTTCATTGTCTAGGAAACCAGATCCATCTGAATGAGAGACATTTACTGTGGTGCTCCCAAAAGTGTAGTTGAAAGGGGTTTCAGTGTGTGTAAGAGCAGGACAGAGGTGATAGCTTCTTAAAGTCTAATGTTAAGATTTTTCATCATCTGTCAGTTTGAGTCACTCCTGTTACAAGACTGGAGTTTAGTATTTGCAATAGACTGAAGTACTGCTGGAGGCTTGTTGAAAGATATTCTCATAAAAGAGTGCCTTGGTACATGAGATTAAACAGTCCAGAAAAGGTGTCATTTATCAAATGTTCAGATCTGTAACTTGAGTCATGGCAGAGAACTTCGAGGGGAAAAAAAAAGAGAGAGCACGGAATTCAGCAACAAAAGGAAATGAAGAAATTCAGTGTCTTGCAAATGAGCCTTTGAAACGAGGGAAAGGGAGACAAAACCTAACAAAGTCTCTTTATAGTCAGAGCTAAGTTGTCTATGGGGTCCTCTGTGTCATGTTTTAAATCAGGGACTAATCCCAGTGTAAGAAGCTGCAATCTGTGGATTAGATGACGATGTGGATCATCATCTAATATCTTAGATTAATTAGTTGTTTTACCTGTGGGGGTGGTGAGCAGAGGGCCAGGCTGAGGGTGCCGAGGCAGAAAATTCTCTGTGCAATGTGGATTGAAGCAGCTGATGGTGCTCAGAGCTGCAGAGAGGACGTGGCTGCAGAAACTCCTGTGTGAGTGAAACCTGCCCAGTCTTTGCTTCCTTTCCACCCCGTTGCATTGCTGTATCCTTGTCCTTCAAAAACTGGACCAAAAGCAACATACCCATTTTGTTTTGGGCTACTGTGAGACTCAGTTTTTTTCTGGTGGCAGTGAAAACCCAGTGAAAAGCTCAGGATATCCCGTTACTGCCCTTGCAGACAGTTTATCTTTCAGTGATCTTTATGCTGCCCAGCACAAGGCAGCAGGGATATCAAGAGCTACCAGAGTATCTCTTTCCACACAAACTGTCCGAGGTGGTGGTGGAACAGTGATGGGACACTCCTTGTAAGTACAAAGACCTCAGCTTTGATCTGTTCAGGTGAAGAGACACGTTCTGTTTCCCAGATGTGTGACTTTCCCTCTGCTTCAGAAGAGCATGAGGACATTTTCTCCCTTTTTGCCAAAAGTGGCAGCAGGGAAGGGGAGTGCTCCTTCCCCCTCCCTGTCTGGAGCACCCTGCAGGGACGTGGGACCAGGGTCAGGCTGTCCCACCCCTGCGTTCACAGATCTGCAAAGGAGGGTCCCAGACCAAGTCTGCAGTGATACTGCAGGCAGCTTGGCCAGACAGAAGCAGCTTAGGGTTTGTTTGAAGCTTCTTTATAATTTCCTTTTTCATCCAATTTCTCTTCTTTATCTGCTTTTCAACAAAACTGCATTGAAATCATGTTTAGGTGCAGTGTAACTTAGTAAATAAGTGGTGCTACAAGGAAGAAAATTAAATGATCCATTTACTATGGGGAGATAAATCTAGCTGCACACGCACTCTTGGTGGACTTGTGTTTGCATAAAATGTATCTCTATCCTAGAAAAAGATCTAAATTAAAAACCTGGCAGCAAGCAGCTTTGGATTGTTCTGATCTCTATCTGTACTCCATGGCATAGGCTCTGATTTATAGCTAGGAAAGTTTGGGGTGAATATTGCTTTTTGACTCTGTTCTTCCTATTTTCCTTTTCAATCCAAGTATCTTTTTACTCTTAAAAAAACCACCAGAAGAAATGTCCAGGGTTTTGAAGATGTGTTTCTTGTTGATATCTGTGAATCATGCTGAGATTACTCACAGTGAGAACTCTGAAGGTAAGCCCAGAACCCTGTGTGAGGGGGATTTTGTGGCATGGAAAAAGCTGTGTGTAGTAAATTAGGTGCTGTTTAGTAGCTGGGACCATGGTCTCTGCTCTCTTGGCTTCATGGAGCTATGCCAGCAAAGAATTTCACCAAGACTGATTATTATTTAATAGTCTTTTTTTTTCCTCTGATTTTCTGTAAATTTCTTTACTGTTTTTCTGTAAATAAATTTAATCAAAACTGCATTAAATGTTTGAAAATATATTATATATGTATATATAATCACTGCCTACAAGAAGTGTATTTTTGTGTAACCCAATTGAATGATAAAACATTAAATGAACTTCTAATAACGGGATCATCTTTTACAGATTTGCCTCCATTGCTACACAAAGCTGTGGTTAGTATATTTATTTGATCTCTATAGTAACATTTTATATTATAATCTAAAAATAATCATTTATTACATATATTTATAATTTTTCCTTAGGAGGAAGTGATAGCTGGGAAATACCTGAATGGTAATGTACACACTTGTTCCCACTTATGCTTCTAAAGTGAATTAAAACTCAGTATCTCACCATAACTTTTTATGTTCCATTTTTCATGTGCAGCCCTCCTAGATATACTTTATTTTCAAAGGTAATGTATTGCTCTCCCCATCTTGATTTTTCAATATTATCTTGCACTTCAGATATGATCTGTTTCATATCCACAGAAACTGGAACATTATGGATAGAAGCAAATTGGCACATGTGATTACTTGGATTTGGGTCTCCTGGGAGGAGTATTTCCTATTAACAGGGAAAAACCTGTTTGTCATGAAAAAGAAAAAAAACCAAATAGAATGTGGCTGAAAACAAATACTTGCTACAGTTTTCAGAAGTTTTGATGATTAACTTTGTTCTCATGTGTCCAAATGTCTACTTAAGGAAATTAGGTTCCGTTCCAGCTTTCTGTCCACCTCCTTCTTTCAGTCTCACTCCATCCCCCATCCTCCAGCTCCTGGTGGCTTTTAGATTATTTTGCTAATTTTGTCCAAACCTCAAAGAGCAGTATAAGCCTCAAAGGTCATTCCACAGTGGCTGTGGAAGGCAGACACAGTGAAATTAATGCCTGTGCTGAAGGAAAGGCAGCAGATCAGAGCAGGCATGATGGAGTGCCAGGAAGAACATGCCTTGGAGATGGTACTAATGAAAACACCTTGGGAAATTGAGTTTATTGTGGGTGGTTGTGGAATTAGATGGAAAAAAACTAATTAATTCCATTCCCCAATGAACCATGTGTTTTCATTGTATTAAATACATCAACTATTACTCTGGCTAGGCAAAAATCTGAATACTTTTGTCATTATGGTGTTAGCATCACTCTTTTTCCCCTTTTTTTTTTTTTATTCTTGTAATCTGCTATTTAAGTTATTGTATTATTTTACTGGCGTTTTTGGTCCTTTTCTGTTACAGCTCTAATGTCTGGACAGCAGATCTGCTTACAAAAGTCATGGCATATTTCCATGCCCAGGAAGTTATGATTACTTTTAGCAGCCTCCAGGTTTGTGACATTTAAGATGCATGAAAATTTTTATTTGAAAAGGAATTTTAAAAACTAAGCCTATCTCTGTAGCCAAAGCTAGGTGGTCAGTGATAGAGGTAATTAACACATCTACAGTGGAGCAGCTAAATAGGAAATAGGAAAAGGCTGTCTTTTCCCCTGAAGATTGTGGGGGTATGCAAGACAGAAATAATAATAGCAGTCTTTTTTTGCTTTCTCTCTGACGGAAAGCAGGAATTAGGAGTTTTCATGCTCGTTGTTTCTGAGTTGAGTGTATATAAATGGTGTTTATGAAAATGACAGGTTTCTCTCAGATTTTGACTGGCTGTAATTCACACTGCTCTTATGGAATGAGAAGCTCCAGAGCATCCCACAAAATGCCTCCCCCTTTTAAAATTCCTCTCAATGCTGTTTTTGTAAGTTATGGATGTGGAAGTGATGCAGGAAGGAGTTGCTGTTCCTCCTCCTGCTGGTGAGGATTAGTGATGAGCTTCTTTACTGGAGCTGTGCCCAGGTAATGAAACCTGAGCCCCTCCCTGGTCCCTTCGTCACTGAAACAGGGAAGAGTCATCCCTGAGCCTCAGGCATTCCCAGAAGCTCCACAGTACTGGAACCCTGTCCCAAGCTCCGTGAAGCTGTCACAACTCACCCTCACCTGCATTTTCCTGCCTGTGCCCCTTCCTCTTGGCAGGTAGCCTGAGGTTCTCAGCAGGCTGAACTCCGAGACATAAAGGAAGTGTGCTAATGTTTGGTGGTGGCAATGCAAATTAAGCAAAGGCAGCAAAGAACAATTGCAATTCAAATTTTCAAACCAATTTTGAAATGTCAGGAAATAGGAGGTATTTTACTCCAGTCTGTTGCTAATGAACTTTACATTTATTTCTGTTCCAATGTTACGATTCCCCTTCAAATTTTCAAAACAGGCATGAGATTGTTAACTGGTAATGCAGCTTGGTGCAAGAGAGAATATTTTTGGCTTGTGACCTGGTAGAGACTTTTCCTCCCATCTAATTGCACATTTCCTTCCCTTTTTTAAGTAATATGCACATGGTATCTGGGGTTTTTTCCCAGGCTTTTTTTTTACCTCTTTGAAAGTTTCATTTTCACAGCTCTGCTGAGTGAAGCAGAAAAGCTTTATTAGTCTTGTTTTATGAAGTGAGAAACTGAGGCATCTTTGTTTAAAAGCTCCCTCGAGAGGACTTGTTCATGAAGCCAGGAATAGGATTTGAAAATTAGTGTCTTTCAGAATGCATTTAAATTATTTTTGTTTTCAGATTGTGTGGAGAATAGTTATTTTGATCATTGGCAGCACAGACAATACAGAGCTAAGCACTTAGTTCTCCTTGAGCACAGATTTTCAGGGAGTGAAAGTGCAATAGTATGAGTTTTATGTATATTACACATATTTTTCCATACTTCAGATGTCCATAAAAAGTTACCTGAAGAACCTTTTATACCAGCCCAGGCAACTACTGTCTGAATTGCAACAGCTTGATCAGCATCAGTTCCAAACTGCAATGAAGTACCTCTTCAACAGCAAAAAGGAGCATCTTGTGAGTTTGCCTTGTCAAAAGGAAAAGCTGCTGTCAGTGGTTGAAATAAATGGGAAGGGACAGACTGGGGGGCCCACAGTGCAGTTACCTGGCTTGGACTGGGTTCCAGGACTCCCTCTCCTCTTAGGTTAGACTTAGTTCATTTAACTCTTATTGTTTAGAAGTTGCTACAAGTCTAAGTCAGTCATTTGGATTTTCACTGTAATCAGTAGAGAGAAGCTCATCTCCAGAGAAGAGTTCATCCTCCTCCATTAATACCTAAGGCAGGTGGGGCCAGTTACTCTCAGGGAGTATCTTTTCAGTGGCTGGAAAGAGAGCAAAAATGGCTCAAGAAGGTGAAATAACTAATTTTGTTAATCAACCATTTGAAATATCTTTCTGGGTTTCATTTTTGTTTTGTAAAAAAATTCAAACTGGTTCTAGCCAATGCTAGAAATAAATTATCTGAAGTAAATGCAAACAACCAGTAGTTTGCAGCTGTTTGTCATGAGAACAGCGTCATATTTTTTGTAGAGTGCTCTTTGTCAGGCCTCAGAATGAAAAATATATTGAATTAATCAGAGATGTTAATTTAATACCTTGTTGCTTGCAGGAAATAGGACATATTATTCTTGACTGGGGCAAGACTAGAGAGATAATTTTTCAAAGCCCAGGAGTAAACAGGACCTTGTTCCTTGTAACACTGCATAAATGCTTCTTGGTTCTGAGCGCCCTGGAATGTGTGGATATCCTGAGTCAGGTTCTGTGTGTGTCACCAGTCAACTATCTCCAAGCTGATGTCATTGGGAGTCTCCCAAACCTTCTGCTGGAGGATGCTTTCAGAAACTTGTAAGCCATTTCTTTTTCAGACACAATTAACACTGTGTTGGATTTGTTGACTGTTTTAAAAGAGGCTGCTATACGGTCTCAGTCTGTTTTCTAGATGCAGCTTTCTGCTTATGTGTAAAGAATGTTATTTCTAGAATCATTTGTCCATGTGTCATTAAAAATATGAATAGGTAACTCATTAGTGAACTAACACGCCCCTGTATCACTTAGATCATCATTATTCAAGGACCTCTATGACAGAACCTCAGCAAGCACTCAGAGAGCTCTCTATGAGTGGATGAAGCAGATTCTACAGAAATCTTACAACATGAGTGGTATGTTACAAAGTGTTTTCTTCCTGCTTATCGTAAAAGAAAAGCGCTCAGCAGAAGACCTGTCTATTGTATTGAGTGGTTTCCCCAGTAAACACAGCTATGTGTAAGAGCAGCTGTCTGGAATACCTTTATTGCAGAGCACAGTAAATAAAATGTGTTTGCTACTCACAACAAATAGTTCTTCAAAGATACTTGAACTTACAGAGTAGAATCACGCTGTTGTTAGGGCTGGAAAAGACTCTGCTCTGCACAGAGCTATACCCAACTCTTTTTCTAGTACTCCGGTCTTTCTTCTCTGTACTGTTCCTAAGTCTGAAACAGGATCCAGTGGCAAGGTGCTCTGCCAAGGTGTGTTGTTCTCTTCTCAACTCCTCTTCAGAGGAGAAAAACAGCTCTGGCTCAGGATACATTTTCCACTGTACTGTTTAAAAACACTAAAGAAATGCAGGATATTGTGGAAGCACATGGCACCAACTCGACCATCAAAAGGATGAGATAAAACCAAATTAATTAATCCTGATTAGATGCATTTTCCCACATCTGTTTGCCTGGTTAATGTGCCTGAAACAGCTGTTCTGTGGATGGGCCAGGCAGGATGGGCTCCACAAGGGGGCTGTGCAGGGCACTGAACCATCAGAGCCGCTGCTTGGCTTTCACTGAACATTCCAGCACAGCTGTCCTGGGAGCATTTTAGACTTAGAGATGTGTCTGCTCTTCCTCTTTCCCTAGAAATCAAAGGTTAAATGCCCTCTTGCTACAGTGGAGCTAAATTTGCCTCCTGGATCTCCTGCCATTTCAAAATATTAGAGTAAGCCAGTAAGTCGTGGAGAGGAGGTTCATGCTGCTGCTGTGAGGTGATGTTAGTGCCAGTGCATTGCTGGGGAAGCAAAGATGCAGAATTTGCCTGGTGCAATTCAGCAGTCCTGGGAAAATCCCTCAGCATCATCTTGGGTTGCATCTGAAGCAGTAGTGAACCCTTGATTTATGGAAGATCATCCAGCTTGGGAGTGACTGGGAGTTGCTGTGCTTCTTTTTCCACGCTGGCTGCTGCTTCACATGCCAAAAGCAGCACAGATGTGGTGAATTCACCGCCAGGCCATCAGGTGTGGGCTGATTCACAGCTGGTAGTGGCAGTGTGAGCCATCAGCCCTGGGCAGGCACACTTGGACTGGAAGTCTAAAGTTCCCTCATGTTTATCTGCACTCCCCAGGCCACAGCAGAGTGCAGGAGCAGTCCTGCAGGAGGGTGATTTATTCACTTTACGTGTGGGTAGCACTGGCACCACTGGGACAGGGATCAGTTTTTGGGGATCATAGCTGCCATGGATGCACCTAAAGATCACAATCAACATCCTTCAATGGTGCTGGTTTGTCTTTAGCTCTCCTGTCATGTCTTTCAACTCTCGTAATATTCTGGGTAATGGGAGGTAATATCACTTTAAAAAACACAGGCCTGACAGGTCTGCTGGGATCATCATCTTGTCTCATTTAAGGAGCTTAGATCTGTGTTTTCCAAAAAAATCACTTAATGGAGTCCTTCAGCTTCTGATAGATGCAGGCTGGATTTTCTGACGCTAGAATCTCTTCAAAGTGCACTGATGATTTTATTTTAACAGAGTTGTGAGTATCAGCACTGCTGAGGAATGTGTTCAGAGGTGTCACACACTGTGCCTTCCAAATGACAGCACCCTGGAGAAAAGTGTCTTTGTGGCTCAGGGTACCATGGAGTCCATAAATATTTTTTTTTTCTCAGGGATATTTGGATCTTGATTTCATTTTCAATCCTTGGGAGGATGTTACTAAATGAATGCCATTTTTAACTGTTATGCAGTGTTTTGTGTTTTTGTCAGCCTATTTCCATGTAGGTATTTGAACAGTTTTTCATTTCTCCATTATTGCTATTGGATATTGCTGAAATAAGTGGCATCATCAATAATAATATATAAGATATATAAGGTATTATACCTTCCTGATGTTCTTAAATAATACAATTGATTAGGAAAAGTGAGTTTTAAAAACACTGCTCAATATTTAATACTTCTGGGTAAATTTTTCCTGTCCCACACTTTATCCCTTCTCTATTTCAGCAACATAAAACATTAATTGTTTTTATATGAGAAAATTGGAGACACTTGGAACATAATTTCATTTTCATTAAAAAATTTAAGGACTCATAAAAGCGTGGTGCTAAAATGTAGCAAAAGGAGGAAATTTGACTCTCTCTACTAAGGATTTTTCTCATTTGCAGCTTTTTTATTATTTACCAATAACAATATACTGGACAAAATATATTTGAAAAGTAATTACTTTTTTAACATTGTAGTGAATATTTATTTGTACAAAACAGAGTTCAATGAATCAACTTCTTGGGTCAGTGCAGAGAGCTTATGGATTTTGGGAAGATACATGGTCCATCTCCCATTAGAAGAAATTCTGAAAATTAGTCTCAATGAAGTAAGTAACAAAGTGGGGTTGGATATATTATTGCCAAGTGACGTCAGCTACAAACACTATAAACACAAATGCAAACCTAAACATGAAAAATAACTTTATCTATTTAAATTAATTGAATATAATGAGAAAATATAGAGGGGAAAATATAAATGTGTTCTTTACAAAATTCTGTATTTTTAATTTTAAAGTGCCTGGAGTTAATGTGTAGTTATTTATCTATATCTGTGTTTCTGTTGAGCTTATTTGACTTCTACTGAAGTGAACCAATGATAGAACACCTCAAATTCTATGATATTTTGGCAGAAAATCACTCAAATTGCTCACTCAGCTTTGCCTTCAGAAATACTGGTTTATCCAAACCTTCTTCCTTTCTCTATAACACGAACAGGCTCATTAATTTTGGGTGTCAGACACACATTTTATAGGATTCATTGTCCCACAGTGCTGATGTGTGGCTTTGTTTGTGCTGCTCAGATCAGACTGTTCATTAGCTACGACAATGCAACCAAGCAGCTGGACACGGTGTTTGATATCACACCAGGGCTTGCGCAGGCCCTCCTGGAAAGGATCAACTTGTCAGGATTTGATATGAGGAACACTTCAACTATCTACAGGCAAGGCTGCTTTGCTTTTTCTTTTATGGCTGTGTATGGATGGAACAACTAACTAAGGAGAAAATAGAAATTGATAGCGTGGCACAGCTTTTTCATTCCAGCAGAAAAATCTAGGCTGAAATCCAGCTCTGTTGAGCAACAGTGAAGAATTGCTACTTTATGAATTTTTGGAGGTGTGCCTAATTAGCTAATGCTTTGTCTCCTGCTCCACAGTGAGGAGATGCCTGTAGCATTCATAGGAAGTCTGCAGCAGTATCTGGGGGACCCAGGCAGAGCAATAAAATAAACTGGGACAGCAGAACAGGAGTTGTCTTGGCTGCTTGAATCACAACGTGGAGGTGTTTGATGGAAATCATGTTACAGTTAGGATTGAAGGAGAAAATCTCAACTCCTGCCAGCCAGGAGTGCAAGTGGGTTTTAAGTGACATGGGTGTCACCAGAGAAGCCACAGAGTGAAGCACTGTAAAGCTTGCCCTGCTGTCCTCTTTGTCCTGCAGCGTAGAGATGAGGCATGCTTAAATGTGTTTGCATGTTAGGTGTGTAAGCAGGAAACTGAATTTTCAGGTTTGTCAAATCTGCACTGAACTAACTTTAGCAATAATAAAAAACCAAAATAAACTGCTGTTACTCATAAATACGCAGTGAACGTGAGAAAATTCTGCACTCCACATTTACATTTACACTATCATATCAATGGATGGATTTAGTCCCGAGACAATGCTGTCTGATATTATTTGTAGTCTCCTTGGGGGATACTTTGGAGTTTTAAACTAATGGAGAGTATGCTTTATGGCTTCAGAGCTCCTGTCATTACTGCAGTGCAGCTCGCTGACTTGCATGAAGCATCGCTCTTGTCGGAGGAGTAAGCGAGAGAAGAGTTATGCCCATGCTCTAAATCTCAGGAATCTTAAAAATGATTTTGTCACTCATGAGAGCTGCCACATTCTCACAGATGAGAGAAATGTCATGCTCCATAATCTTTAATATATTCCATTTTTACAACACACTTAGTTTATGTTACTCATTTTAACCATACTGTTGATTTAAATGCGCATTAACTTTTAAGTAGTAGTGTTATTCATTTCTGCTAATCCCAAAGGAGAAGAAGAGCTTTTGGCAGCTATGCAATAATGCATCAGAATGTAATTATTTGTTATAAAAATGCTCTTAGAGACGTTTCTTTTATTTGTATGTAGGTTTGATGGTCTCCCATGAATTCAGATGTGCTGCTGTAGCAGTGTTTTGTTATATCTCTGGGAGGTTGTTGTTGAGGGACTGGAGGAGGTAAAAGCCTTTCTGTGCTGCAGAATTTGACTGAGTTTGTGGTAGTGCTGCAGCATTGTCCACTGATGATTCGATTCACATCTGGACATTACTGCCCAGACTCTGCCTGTGCCTGTCTCACTGAACTGTGAAAAACCAGGGACTGTAGCAGGGAAGGTGGACTTTGGTCATATATTTGAGGTTCTTGTTCTGTGTAAATTATAAAAGCAAAGGCTGAGAGTTTACAGGGACAGGGAATTGACTCAGGATTCCTACAAACCAGTTCATCCCCATCACTATAATATTCGAAGTCCAGCCATGGTGCTGCACAATTCAGAACTCTTTCTTTGCAGGGCCTGCTGCAGGTAAAGGCAGTAAATAAACACAAGGTCTAAGCCAGAGGAACACCTACAACAGACACTTCTCCATGGTGGTGTAACTCCTCGTCCCAAAAACTGTGGCTGTGGTTGCACTTCATAGAGGTTAATGGAAATGTTGGCTTAAATATTTCAGCATGGGAACTGTGAAGGAGAATGAGCTCAGTTCAGAAGCCTGCTTTGCAGATTGCTGTGCTGACAGAACTGGGCAGTGAGCCTCAGTGTGCTTTCTCCTAACCAGTGTTGAACTGGACAGGTCTCCATCCCTCAGCCACTCCTGTGTTTGATGTGAAATACAACGGGCTTTGTTTAATCCTAAAATGATGAAGAGGCCATGTCGTGCCCCAGATGCTGCTCTGAAACCCAAATAGGTTGTGTTACATGTGAAATCCAAGCAGGAGTTAGAGTTCAAAACACGCAATCAAACCAGAGAAGAACTCAGCAGGTCTCTTCTAGAGACTTAGTGATAGCCCTCCATCATTTTCAGGATTATCCTGTCGAGGGAAGTGGAGTCATTAACTGGGACAATCCAGCCATGGACAGGTAAATGAGAGGTAAATTCTTAAACACAAGCAATCCAGGCAGAATTCAGCTGAATACCAAGGCCAGTGCATGTTGCATACCCCCCATTACAGGCTAAATTTTAAAGACTGCAGGTTGAGGCACTCCTAAACAGAAATGGCTCAAGCTGTGATCTCAAGGAGAGGGTACCAAGCTGTGTTTCCATTTCCCAACAGTGACACTTTTTATGTCAGAAGGGAGCTAATGTGTTTCTGCTCTGTAGGCTGGGCTTGTTGGTTTGCTTTTATGATGACCTGGAACAGATGGATGCAGCTGTGGCCCGGGCTCTCCTTCATCAAATGATCAAATGCAATCAACTGAGAGGTTTCCAGGCCGAGGTTCATGAGGTGTGTGCAACACTT
>PYHW01009240.1:814734-883987 GCA_013186435.1 Turdus rufiventris | reverse complement strand
TTCTGTTTCATGTTTCTGTTCCATACTCCTTTCACAACTGTAGTTCTATTTTTGAAACTTTATGAAGTGTGTGAATATTTGCCAATGCCTATTCCAGAGATTCTAGTTAATGTTTTGGGTGGTAATGGAAATTGGTTCTTGGCAGATTTATATTTCTGATCTGCTCTTTCTGTTTGATTTAGCTCAAATCTCAACTCCTGAACATTGCTGTGCAAAACCAGACATTGAATGATACCCTTGGATCTCTGTCAGATGCTGTGGTTGGACTCACTTCAAGTCAGCTGGAATCTCTGTCACCTGAAGCAGTGCATAATGCTGTTGCAACGTTAAACCAAGTCTCTGGGTGGGCAAAGAGCCAAGTTATGATTTTATCCAGTAAATATCTCTCTTATGAAAAGGTACCTCTGATAACAGCTTTCTTACATTGTGTTTTTAAAAGTAGAGTGGCTTCCCTCAACAATAACTGTAGATTTGAAGTTTAGTATACAACAATTCTATTTAATTAGTGACCTGAAAAATGTGTTTAAATCAAAGATTCTACATCCCAAAGTAATTCTCTAGTAATAGAGTGAATATTTGGATTTGGCAGTTGGATATATTGTTTTGTCTGTGTCACTGCCCTAAGCAGAATTTGCATGATGAGAGATCCCAGGCTGTATATTCAAATATACTGTAATGCAAAGAATCAGGTCCTAGCTGAAGTCTCAGAAAAAGGAACTTCTGAGAAACTTCAGGCACTTGTTCCATGGCAGACACAGAAAATGCATTCCCAGGCAAGAAACGTGTTAAGTATTCAACAAGAATGGTTTTGCTTTATTTATTGGCTTTTGCTTTTAAATAGATCTGCTGTCCTCAATAATACTTCCTGTTTGCTTGTGCTGTTCTCCCTGCAGGTTTTATCATTTTATAACATGAGCCAAATGGGCGCCTTGGTGACAGGAATTGGCACCCAGTCACTGCACAGCATGAAGCCCAGGGAGCTGGCTCAGATGATTCGGGGCACAATGTCCCAGTACTTGTCTGACTTATCTCCTGCACAGCAACAGGGCATCCTCAGCAAGGTGATTACAAACTCCAGCGTGTGGCACGTTCTCTCTGCACAAGAGCACAGTAACCAGAAATGGAGAGCATGAATTAAACCAAGATTTAGCTCAATGGTTAATGGTTCTGTGCTTTTTTTTCTGAACACCAAGTGTATTTTGAAGGCTCTTGCTTGCTGATTTCCATTGTGGTTTTAATACTGTCATGTTTTTCCTTTATCCTCTTAAGAGAAATATTACACAGAGCAGAAAGAAGGGCAAATCCTGTAAATCTAAGCATCAATTCAGAAATGCCATGTATTTCTGTGTTCCTCTTTTTAGATAGCTGCATCTGGAGATTTTTCTTCGTCAGTCAAAGATATAACAGGAGCTTTCTTTAAAGAAGTCTCTCTTTCTGGTTTATGGAATCTAACTGGATATAATTCTTCAATGCTGAAAGAAAAAGAACTAAGAAGCAGCCAGGTAAAAATTGCTATGCAGTTCCCATTCCACTGCAATTTTGTGTGATGGGAGAATTGGAAAAGAGGTGTAATATATTTGTGTTCAAGGAACACAGGTAACAGGAAGAAACTGCCCCAGTTCTATGTCAACATAAACACCAAAGGGAATTTAGAGCCCAGGCAGCATTATGAGATAATGCTATGGAAAAGGAAACATTAATATGCTGAATTTAAGCCCCCAGATGGTAAATTTTCTCTTTCCAGTACTGTATATTAGACATTTGCATGTAAAGTCTTTGATTCTGTCCAGAGAAATGAAATGTTGTATCAGATGATCTCCAGAGCTTCCTTCAACCCTAAGTTTTTCAGTGGTTGTGGGCCATGTACAGGTTTAACACCATTCCATAATGCCAGTCAGTGATGTCTTGTGTTGTGAAAAATTCAGCCAAACTGGATGCCAAACCTTTTGGCTGCTCAGGCTGGACCATAGAATTACCTTTAGAGTACATAAGAGAGCTCAGAGCACAAAAACCTTGCAGTAGTTAACGTCTCTTACAACTGGATTAACTAAAGGTACCTTCAATTATAGTGGGTTTATTTTCAGGCTTTGTATCTGTATGAATTACTGTCCAAGGAAAACTCTCCTGTTGAGCTTCTAAGGTATGGACTATATCTCTTTTGAAATGGGGTTTGAGACTAGTTTTGTGATGAGAGCAACTTTGAGGTAAACAATATGTGGTTATTATATATGACCTTACTTGTATTTATTCCTGAATAGCACAGGATAATTCCCCTTCCTTATCAAAAAGGGTCTTCAAAACCAAAATCAGTGTCAAAGCATTGCAGAGGTTTGGGTGTTTTAAGGCTTAGTTTGTATTTTTCAATTTGTTTACATTTTTGTTTTCAAGAGCCTTTTAATTAAAAGAAATGGGAGAGATGATGAAATTGTGTCTTAGGATGAGGTCATGGGGAGTAAGGACTAAATCCTGCTTAAATATTCAAAATATTGAAATTTGCCTTTCCTATCAGCACAGGACAGCTTGTGAAAGGAGTAACTTGTCAACTCATTGAAAGTATGGACACAAACATATTTTTAAACAATTTTAAATTATTTGAAATGAATCTTTATCTGCTTTCTCCATATCAGGTAAAAAAAAAATTGTACTTAAACATACTACCCTATCCAAATTAGATAGATTAGAACTTAGCTCATTCTATTTTGTCTTTGGTTTTTTTCAGTATTTTTTTTCAGAATTCTGTATGTCTTGATTTGTCTGTTAGCATATTTTATTTTAATCTTTTATGTGGGAATTTGTCTATTATCATGCTTCATTTTGACAATTTCATTTGCCACTTACAAATTGCAAAAAATTCCTATAGCCCTTCTGACTTGTTAATTCATGAGTAATCTGTTTGGGAATACATAGAAGTTTCAGAAACATAAAAATGTTCTCATGTTCCCAAATACAGAATGTTTCATCTCTGATGTCTACAAAGAGAAAACTAAAAAAAGCCAGATAAAAATACTCTCTGAAGATAATATGATAATATGCACAGTCTTATATATGCTAATTTATATATATGCTGCAATAAACAAGCCATATTTTTTATTCTTCTTCCAAAACTGCTAGAGGTTTAAGATCCTAAATTTTTGTTGCTTTTAGGTTAACTGTTTGGCTTGGAAGTTTTGGGAAGTCTCCAATGCATCCATTCCTCCTTTCCTCTTACTGGCGCTTCCGTGAGTTACATCTTAACTTCTGAGCACTTTTCAAATAATCTCTTCAGTCCTAAGAAAACTGGTGATTCAAGTAAATGCTAATTTAGCAAAAAGTGATCACTGGCTGTAGGCAAAGTCTGTCTCAAATGCAGGTTGATCATACTTTGTGTCTTTTAGGACGGCGCATTTTTGTCACAATTGTGGGATTTTCCCCCTGAGTAGGCTTATTTGGTTTAGGTTTGCTTATTTGTTTAGGGGTCTTTTTAAGAGTGTATATATAAGACAAAACCACTGGATCCTGCTGGAGCATATTGTTCTGTATGGTTAGAAACATTCCAGTGTGGTTCAAGACACTTGTGTAAGTTAGCAAAACTTTTCAGTGACATCTTTTTTCCTTAGGAAAAATAACATCAGTATTGATGAGAGCTCCTGAATTGTAACACTTGTTAATTCTTTCCTTTCTTTGTCTCTTTCTTAATTGCTGTCTCTTCTGCCCTTTTTCTTTCTATGTGCCTAGGGGGATAAAAAGAACTGAGACCCCTTCTTTTTGTGGAATATTTCTTAATTGAAGAAAATAAGAAAAGTATTCCATTTGAAAAGGCTCTACTCTATTTAAAAGCTCTAAAATAATAATAGAAAGATGTTAATGCAATACTTCCTACAAACTGCAGCACTCAGTTCTTTGGCAACAATTGCATGTTGGTTGTTCAGGGCCATCAAGAGTTACTGGTGCTGTTGCCTGCAGACCCTGGCAAAGCTGGGCCTGTGCAGATGTGGGCTGTGGCTTTATTTGCATTCTTTGGGGAGAATAGCATCATTTTCTTTAATTTGTCAGGATTTTTAAATTTTGATAAAAAGGAAACCTACTCTAAAACTACTTGTAGTCCTTAGGCCACCCACCACATCTTCATTCAGCAGAGAATTATTCCTAATAAAACAGAGAAAGGGGAAAAGCTTCTGACCTGTAGACAGTCTTGTTTCATATGGTGTTAAAGCATCTCAGAGCACTTTCATCATCTTGTAATTATTTATATTTCTTAGCCATTTTTTGAAGCACAGTTAATGTCCTGAGGAACTGGAAGAAGATGGCTGTTGAAGTAAAGCAAGGGTTAATTGCAAGGTTTTTGGCCTGTCTGGTTTATGATTTTTCAAGTCCAACCTTGTCTCTAACTATTTCTGTCATCACAGATTTCATGGGTATGGTTGTGGGTGCATGAAGGTCAGGTTTGCATTCTGAATTCTTTGTGCAGTTCTGAGTACCTGGAGTACGTTACAGGCCCTTTGTGTGTCCCTTTCCTTGAACGTCTGGGGAAGATTGGAATGAACCTTCTGAACCCAAGTCACCACAAAAGGGATGCTGTTCTGCAAAAAATACTCGAGTGCTTGGTGGGTATGGCTGAGAGGGGTCAGCAGAGGAGGAGACCCCATGGAGGAGGACCTACATGAGTTCTTCATCCATCTATCTTCTTTTGGGGGGGTTTATGTACTGTTTCCATTTTATTGTTTGCTCCTTAAGGAAACCTTTTTATAGCTTGCTTAGCAATTTTCCTTGACTCCATGCATGTTACAAAGTGTTCTCATGAAATGTCATTGCTGGCCAGGACAGCCTGGAGCTGGCCAGTTTGCACCTGGAGCTGTTCCCCTGGCTCCAAGCAGTACCAGTTCCAGCAGAGCTGTTGTGGCACAGGGAGCTCATGGGAGAGGTGGTGGTACCAGGAGGATTTTGTGACTTCTGCTGTCTGGGAGCTGAAGCAGTCACCAGATTTTCAGGGAAGCTAGTTCTTTGATGTAGCTGTGGCCATTCCTTACAGTACCAGCTGTAAAATCCCCAGTGTTTTGGCAGCTGCTTAAGAAACCCCTCAGAGCTCAGCCTTCTAACAGCAAGAGCTTGGGGCCCCTCTGCTGCAAGGGGCCAGCTGAGGGCTGTGCTGCCAGACAGAAGTGCACCAGCTCTGCAGGTGCTGGGTGGTCACATTCTTTATGTGTGATTCAATATGGAATAAAGAATACTGAAAGCTCTGAAAAGTGCCTATGAAATATCACCAGTTGGACTGGTAAAACAAAGAATGTAAGGCAGTCTCAGCAGAAATTGTAGATTAAGTTGCCAGTGCAAACTGTTGTTTTGTTCCTTGTTGCTTGAGTGAGTTTTGATGCAGTGGAATGGTACAGGGCAAGAGCCAAGGCTAGCTCTGCCAACAGGGCAAATGCTTCTTGTTTCAGAACAGCTCCATTGCTGATGAATATGATGTTGATCTCCTTGGAAATCTAATCTGCCACTTACCTCCAGCCTTTCTACATGGCAGAATGTCCCTGAAGGCAATGGCAGCCGCCCTACATCAATTCAAACTTTGCCAACAGCTCAACCATGAGCAGAAGACTGAAATTAAATACAAACTCCTTCAGTTATATGGGTAAGGTATTGGATACACCACCTTGGTCATGCTGGTGCTAGGCCATGCAAACACCAAGCATTTGCTTTGCCCAGATGAGCTGCAGTGAAAACAGCACAAAGCAGCTTCTGTCACTCCCCAAGCTCAGGGTCTTGTCCACTAGAATGCATTTCTGTTCTTATGTGTAATGTGATAACTGTGGAACAAAAATACAGCCCCAGGGACACCCTGCATGACTTAAGTCCCAGAGGAAAAGGAAAATGTAATGTTTGAGTGGAAGCAGGCAAATAGACTCGCTACCCTTGCAAGAGAAAGGTTAAAAGCAGAGAATGGTGCAGGAACACAAAGAATGGGAAAATGGAAGTGGGACACTTGGTGTACTGGTGTAAGAAGACATGTAAAGAAGACTGCAAGCACCTGTGGCAATAGGAGAGAGTAGAGACGAAGCAGAGGGATATAAAGTTTGAGCATCTGAGGCAGCAGAGTGGGCAGTGTGTTGGGTGTCACTGAGGACTCAGATTAGGAGTGCAAATAGAAACCTCACTGGTGTCAGGCATGCAGAGAACAAAGCCATCCTCTAGCTGGTAAGAATATACTGTTTCTCTCTTGCACTGTTCCTTGGGAGTATCTTGCATTTGAAAAGCCAGACTGGATGCACAGTTTCTAACCTCCTCTTCTCCCCAGAGTCGGTCACTTGATCTACCTAATCACGTTAGAAGCTGTTCAGCCTCCTGCTAGTCAGCATTTTTCTGTGACAGGATAGCTGTGTTTTCCAGCAGATTCCATCCCTGCATTGATCTGGATACAAATCAGTTTTATTGAATCGTGGAACACTGTGCTAATTAAGATTTTACTTTATATTATATCATTTAATTTTAAAGGTATTGAAACATCTCATAGTGGGGCAACAAAGCAAATAAAGTTGTTTGTGGGAACATGAACTAGTAACGTATTTATTGCTACCCTCTTCTATAGGCTCTGTCAGGCTGAAAATATCTTGGATAAATTCTTTATTAAGTCACCCACCAAATGAATTGACTAACATTTGTCAGATTGATTACCATTTTGCAGCCTGCTATTACAATGTGAAGTGACAGAAAATGGTAAATTTTCTTTCAAATAAAGAATTATTTCTCCTTGTTCAAACACTGTAATGCTAAGAACGCTTGACTATTGAGGGAAAGCTCCATCACCACCATATTTGAAGGGTTTTTCTGATGGTATTGTGAGTTCCACTAATGCCCTATGCCCAGAGAGATGAGAAAATGCAATCTGATGCTTATAACAATGAATCATCACATTGGCATAGAACTGTGTTTCCTGTATGATAAAGTATCATAAAACCACTGAAGTTTTAGTATTATTTTTATTGTAGCATTCTTTATTAATATAATTTTTCAAAATATTTTTTCAGCTCCTCAAACAACTGGACAGCAGAAACAATATTAGATGTTGGACCATTCATAGCTCTGCTGTCAAAAGAAGAATTAAATGTCCTTACTGTAAAGGTATGCTTTTATTAAAAGTTTTTAATTTGTAACAGATATTTTCGAACTCGGATTTGTAAATGTCATAATGCATTCTAAATTATGTAACCTGAATGCTGAACTAGGTAAATAATTCTTTTGTCAAAGGACCCTGTGTTAATGTTTCACATATTCTTGACTTCATCAAAGAGATTTCTTCTGGAGAGTAATGTTACTCTAAACAATTACTTGCATGTGTACAATAACAATTGTACATTGTCACACTGGGGGGAAAAAAGGGGCATTTATAGTGATGCAGACTTATTTTTAGTACTTTACACCTTGGAGTGCTCTTTACTCCATCCTCCTGCCTTCCAGCCATAAAAACACAACCATTGTGTTTCTTATCCTGTTATTAATGTGATCATACTGATCAAATTGGCATTTCCTCATGTGACCCTTTGCCCTAGGGCCAGTGTAGCACAAGTTACGATGTCTGGTGGCCTCAGCATTGTACTTTGTAATTTCTTTGCCCTCTTTAATTCATATAATCTTAATTTTTTAGTGCATAGGATAAACTATACTGGAATGAGGGATTCATTCTTCAGCAGAAATATGTGAGCACAGTCAGCAGCTTTTCCACTGGAGATAATGCTTACAATTGACCAGAGAGAATAGGACTCTTCAAAGGAAAGGAAAGTGTCTGGCAGGGTGGGGGAGAGAGGTCAGAAAAGCCTAAGGAAGGCAAACAGGTCCAAGTTATTGCTCACAATTTAATTGGGTCCCTAGCCTCAATTCATATACTTATTTGGCAAATTTAAGACAAGCTAAATGAAACCCGAATTAAAACGGTGGAACTCGTTGCTCCAGGAGGGGCTGGACACAGACACCAATCAGGCAGTGCTCGGGGTTGCCAGAAGCTGAGAGGGCATACTGGAGGGAGCATCACTCAGAATTTGCTTTGTTCCTAATTTTTTCCCCCTCAAATGTGTGCCAATGACCTTTCAGTAGCAGCCAATTACTCTTTCGTGAAACATCTGCACAATGGGATGAGACTGAAAAGTTACTAACCCCTGCTTTGCTAAGGTTTGCACAAATCTTTCTCCACAAATTGCTTGTTTTAAAAGGGAGAGAAGCCTTATTTATTCTTTCTTTCCTTTTGAAGTTCCCAGATATCATTTTACAAATAGCAAAGGCAGTTGGAGCAGTTTCTTCAGCTGAAGAGCTCCTGTCAGCGGTGTTCGAGTCAGTCTCCAACGGCAGCGCCCACCTGTCTGTCAGCAGAGCTGGTCAGTATTGCACTGGGGCCTCTGCAAAGTGCTGCCGTTTGGGGCTGAGTTGGTGCAATTCAAACAGACCTTGCCTCACTTTGTCATCAAATTCATTCTGAGAAACCAAGCAGGAAAAGTTGAGTATTGAGTTACTTAAAGACTTTCAGCGGAATATCAGTGAGAGTCTTCATTCTGCTGTTCATCAGAGTTGTGTAATGCACTAATGCTGGAACACTTTCATTACAGGATTGCATAATTAAACATCTCCTGGAATCTTTCTGAGTGCACAAAGGAAAAAGATGAATTATTTTAATTAGAGGGGTTTGTTTACTTTAATTTTTTTTTTAATTTTTACTTTGTAATCTAATTGAAACCCCTTGAATTAAAAACCTGTGAAGGTGACAAGTTACTGTTGTGCCAAAAGATTGCACATAGTTAATCCTTTACCAGACATGAGCATATGGTGACTGATCTGTTTTAAATCTGACAGTGGTGGCACTGTTTTTTCTGTCCAAATGGACAAAGTTTGTAATCGTCTAAAAGGTATTTTAATTAGCAACCAAACTAATCTGTTAGAATCTCTGGTGCCAAAATAATTTTCTTTATATAAGATAGATAATCTGACAGCATTCTATTATTATAACAACAACTATTCTTTCTCTTATCTGAAATTCACCCAGGCAGAATTTATAAGCTGTGCCATCCTGTGCCACGGAAAACAGTCCTGCTTGGGGGAAGCTTTTGAAAAGCACCAATAGGAATTTAGACCCAAACATATTCAAGGAGTTTGATATTGCCTGCCTTTGCCTTTGAAAATCTCCCCCTTGGTTGTCTGCCTGGCAGGATAGTGGTTCCAGCTTTCAGCAAGCCCTGGGCCACCTTGGAAATCCATCTGCTTGTAGCAGGAGCTCTGGAAATGAATTTGCCTCTTACAATGCTATATTCATAGGCAGAGAGAGGAGGAGGAGTTCTGAAAGTTGTGTTTTGTCATAGCCTGAAACAAAACATGACCTCAGTTCATCAGAGGAGTCATTAGATGATCATCAGACTAAAAAAAGCAGGCTGGTGAGCTGGTGACATAGCAGGGTGTTATATGTTCACCTGTATGCATGAAATTCACTCTTCCTTCAACCAGGAAATCAGCAGATAGTAAGCCATATTTCTTTAAACATGGGCCACAGGACTAAAGGTTCAGCAGCAGGTATTTCAGTCTGCCTGTGTGCTTATGTGTTCTTTTTTAATCCTCTGGATCTACAGGAATCCCAAAGACTTCTCTAATCATCCCAGCTCAGTCCAGTGCAGCTGCAGAGCTCTCTCATCTGCATTGCAAGGCCAGTGCAAACCTGCCTGCAAAGCTGATGTTCTTTTTCAAAGGATAATGTGGCTCCAAGTCTGTGGAGGCTCTTCAGTCTTCACTTGGGGTGGATGAGCTAAGCTGGGGGGAATCTAGGATATGACAAGTTGAAGGATCATTTGTGCTGCTCCAGGAAATGCTTCTGCAGCCCAAACATGGTATTGAACTTCTGTTACCAAACAATCTCAGCAGCCCTACACAACTTACACTGTGGTTTCAGTAAGGAATGAAGTTTAATTACTGATGTGTAAATCACTAAAAAATTGGGTATTATGAAAATTACTCCAGAATAACATTGATGCTTTTTATGCCACCTATGCTCTTTTGCATTTCTCACAGACCAGTTGTGAACTAATGTTAATAAGAGTAATAATTACCAGTTACAGAGTTCTTGCATTTTTTTGTCTATATCAAGATTGAAAACAAAGGTTTTAAGGTGCTTAAGGCAAGATGGAAAGTGAAAAGCAAAACTTGGGAACTGTGTGTGTGAGATGCTACCAGAGAGCACTGGCAGTGCTGGAGAAAGAATTCAGATTTCTCACCACAAGCACTGAGATGTTATCCTGCATAAATATGTTTTTCATCAAATTAAATGTATAGCAAAAGGAAGAGCAAAGTGGCATCATGTCAAAAATCTAATTACTATTTCCCTCTTTAATTGCATCAATATATCTGGTGTCTTAAAATTGTAAAATCAATGTGTTTTTCAAGGACACGAAGTCTTAGGTTTTCATGACTTGAGGAGGGGAGCTGCACTGTGTCTGCATGGGCAGTATTTACATGAGAAAAGCTGTCCTTCTGCAGCAGGAGAAAGGGAAACAATGCAGCTTCACCAGAGGAAGGTAAAGGGAGAGCAGAAGATCAGCTGCTACAGTGGAAGCTGAACAGCATTTTCATTTGCTCAACAGATTCAATCTTTTCAATGTTCTACCCACTACCGCAGCTTCCTTTGATGCAAATAAATCCCTCCCCTGCCTCCTTTCAAAGTACAAATCTACTTTGTACATCCTCGTTTTAATTTCTTTATCCTGGGGAGCTTAGCTGAGGCACAGCATCTGTGAAATTCGTGCTTTTTGCTGGTAATGACCGTATCCAAAGACATGTAGGGATTATTTGGTTTAGATAATTATTTAATAAGGTTTTCCTAAATTAGTGACAGGAGAGGGAGCAGTAAACAACCACATTAGGATTCTAATTTCTGCTTTCCATCAACATTAGAGGTAGATTATGCCAACAAAGCCTAAGATTTGTTAAAACACACAATGGAAGCTGTCTGGTTTGATAATGCATAGGCCTGGAACCTGACTGTAAATAAGATTTTTAAAGGCAGTTTGTCTGTCCAAACAGTGCTGTGGTAAGTGAACAGCCCTCTCTAGATCCTGACATTTTAACAACAGGTTTGACATAACGAACAAGCACCGTGCTTCTCTGACACATCCAGCTTCTGTCCTCACCTTGTTTAAATGTCAGGCAAGTCTTACAAGACGTAGATCTCTAGCAGGCATTTCAGAGTGCAAGGACCTCTCATGTCTGTTGTATTCCTGTTGAGTTGGATTCACTGTTTGAATGTGATGTTTATTCAGCTGAAGCTCTTTTTGGTGAAGGTCTACCAGGAATGCAAACATTCACATTTCACTCCCATTGAATCAAGACTCCCAGCAAATGGTGGCTTTACCTCAGAGCAAGTCCTTGTCTGGGTTTTGATGCCTTTAGAGAATTAGACTTGAAAGAAGCTTTCAAGATGCTGGTAGTTCTTATTGCACACATCCATATTTTAGTTTTATTGTGGCATCCTGCATTGTAACTCTTCTGAAATGTATGTCTGCTCCTGTCCAGCATGCAATGTTTTACAAATTAGGCAAATTCTAGTTTTATATCCAGAGCATTAATAACAGAAATATTTTTTAAATTCTTCAATTACAAAATAATTAATTTATCAATATCACATCAGCAGTTTATTTTCATAGTTTGTTGCTCTCTTAAATATCAATATTGCTTTGATTTATTTTGTTGTCTCTTTGATGAACACTCTTGTTATTTGACCTTTTTCAGATTGCCTCAGAACCAGAGCACCTTCTTCAAGTGAAATAATTAAATTAGGAGAAGCAAATGTCTTGTGGTCAGTTCAGGAACTGAAATGCATGGACCCAGGGACTTTTGACAAAAATGTGGAACTTCTTGGGGCTGTCTCCGGTTTTAATAGCTCCCAGCTGACTGCCTTGAAGGAAAAAGCCAAGCAGGTAACTATCCTGTCTGTGAAGGAAAATTAAATCTCTAATTTGATTTGGTGTTATTGAACTATGCGGTTCCAAAATAACTGTGCTATGTCAATGTCACTACTGCCACAAGAATATCTATGGTTTATTGGAAAAATAATGTGAGATGGTGATAGAAGACTATTGCCCTTGCTTTAGAGTCAACAGGCAAGTAGTTCTGAGCTACTGGCAGCTGGAAAAGTGAAGTTCTTACTTTTTAATTGCTTTTCTGCTTGCTTCTCACTTTCCTTTCATAAATGAAAAAATCAGCAAGCAGTACTAGGGGCTGTTGATTGCCCTGCTGAGAATTAAGCTTGGCATGTTAAACTGTCTCCACTGGGGTAAACCCAAACTGACTGAAAGGCAGTTATTGGCTGAATAAAGCTCCTCCTTCCACCTCCTCACAGGCAGGGACAGACCCATCAGTAGGAAATTTTAGGGAGGAAAAAAACCACCTGCCTTTTATCTTTACCAGGAGCACAGTCAGACAGAGGACTGTGCTGGGGGCTTCGTCTGGGACATCAACAGAACTCTAAGCAGCCCTGCCTGAGCCAGTGGAGGCTGGCAGAGAAGTCAAACTTTGCTCCCTCCCTGTTGTTGCCATTGCACTTCTCCCTGGGGCTGATCTCCTCTTGCTGTTTTGTGGTTGCCTGCACTGCCAGAGAACAGGCAAATTCCTAAACATACTTTTGGTTGAGCAAGGAAAAGCCTTAGGGTACAGTAAGACAAATTGTTTTAGTGAGTGGCAGAAAACCCAGAGGTGAAGAGGATACTGGCCCCAGCCTGGCTTCAGCTTCCTGTCAGCAGCATCTGCTGGAGGTTATCTGTTCTCTGCTTCCATCTCTATAATCCCCTTCTGTCAAAATGATCCAACAGACAAAAGTCCTTTTTAGGTTCCATCACATCATTCTGACAGAATGAGGTTGGGAAGCCTCTACAAGTTGTGGTTGGCTGCAAGTAGTACAGAGTGCAAGAGGCTTGGAAATCTGAGGGCTGTGAGCTCTGGAGGAAAGCAGGAGCAGGGTACAACATGGGCCTGGGCAGCAGCTCCTTAAACCAGCAGCTGCAGCCAGGAGTGGAGCTGACCATGGATTTTGGGTAAATAAGGCCAGCTGTGCAATTTCTAACAGTGGAACTCAGCTTTTAAAACAGTATTTTAAGAGTATAACATTCAATGGGGTCTTGATTGGAGACAGAGACATGACCCTCTAGAGATTCATGTGACAAAAGCTTTATTGTTCTGAACCCTTGTTAAATAGAGAGTTTGAATTCCCCAGCTCATGACAGTTGGTTGGGAGGTTGCACTGCCCGTTTCTTTGGCCAATGGTACATCTGCACTTAGGGTTCAATGAACTGGCTGGGATCCTTTGTATGTGTTCAAATCCCTCTTTTCATCACTCACCTAGGGACCTGTTTATTTCTGGGCTGGTTGAGTTTGGGGCTGCAGCTTCAGGCTAGCTGCAATGTGACAGAACTGCAGGTGCTTGGAGAGAAGTGGCACTGCCCAGATTTCTGAAAGCAGATGGTGGCTGCTGACTCTGCACTTGTGTCTCTGCTGCTTTGTTGCAGCAAATGTGTTCTTCCCAAGTCAGCTTCCCTCTGTCAGCATGGACACAGATTGGTAGGAAAATGGGGAAAAATGTAATCCTAGAAGAAAATAAAGCAGTGCTCCCCTGATATAGTGGAAACTACCATTCTTTACAGAAGTGCAACATGCTAGTATACTTACAGAGTGATATCAGTTGTAGGGAAATTGCCAGCAAGGTTGATACCCTCACATTTCTGGCTATATTCAAAGGTGCACAGGTCTGCAGTGCACTGAATGGCAGTATATTCTGTCTGTGAGTGTTTCTACAGATTTCTGCTAGACAAAGACTTCCTATATATTAATTTCAAAATGCAGTGTGGTGTTACACTGAGCATGAAGCATGAGAAATGAGACAGGACAGGCAAAGCTCTTTGAAATTATGTGCACAGATACTGTTATGTTATTAACATCTTTGATTAAAGGTTTCATTAAGCCTGAACTACTCATTGTTCCAAACTAATTCAAAAAGTCTAGTTATCAGATTGTGTCTTAATGAAAGTAAGAAGCTTAGCTCACTTGTAAGTGGAAGGTCTCCCAGCTCTGCAGCAGAAACAGCTTTATGGATCTGTAGTCTCTAGGTGAATGAGGTCAAAGGAGTGTTTCAGTTTTATGTATTTCACCCAGCTCTGTCAGATAATACTATGTATGAAGTACTTCAAATTCTGTTGTTTATGGCTTAGATCAGGAAATAGATACTTGGCATTTTTGCCTGCATGTGTTTCATGTATCCCTTAAGCTAGAGAATTAAAAGCTTTAAAATTGGGCTAATGCTTTTTACTATCTATTTTCTTTGGAAAAGATTGAAGCTTCCCAGACTTAGACCCTTTATGACATTGTAAAACCAACATAAAAGATCTGGTGGAAACTCAGTTGGGAGGTACAAGTCCAGCAATGCATCTCTTAAACAAATCCTTAACCCAAGGGTCATAGCTGGGAAAAGCACCCTGGCAGCTCTTGGGCTGCTCTGTGCTGGATGTGCACGTTGGTATGAACAGCAGAGAGCCTGCAGCTCTGTGTCAGGAGTATTTCATTTCAGAGATCCAGATTCCTCAGCTCTAGTTTTGTATTTTCTGGAGATTGCACAGCTCCATGTCTATCTGATGGTGCAAACACTATTTAGAGGCACCTGCAGAGACACTCTTCAGCAAGTCCCCACTAGCCTTGTCCTTTCTAATTTTTGAACAAAACTTAAATTGTAGCTATCCCAAAAATTGAGTAACTATTTTTCTGACTCCGTAGCCCAGCCCTGGACTTTTAATTTAAATTTTCTAGATGGAGTTAGCAGCACAATGTTATACTAGAGACCTGTCATGTATCCACTGACACAAAGCAGAGTTGCTGGAGTACATGAGAGCTTTAAAGTGAGCATTTTTTTAAATGTATGCTTGTCTTGTTCAAGTCACTTCTTCCTGCCAAAACCTGGTGTCTTTTTCTGTAAAGGCAATTGGCCACATCCGGGGAGATACTGTCCACTGCCTGCAGTCTTCTACCATTGTCAACTAAATGTAATTGACAGTTCTGGCCTCTGAAAATTCAGCTCTTGGTGGACTTTTATTATTCTTTACTCAAGCAGAACTTTTCCTGATACCAACATTTCCTTCAGGCTGCTCAGTGATGGCCTTTCAATCACTGTAACTTTATCACAAATAAAGTTAAGAGTAGCGGAAGTTGTCAGCTTAAATATATTGGTAGTGGTTTATAAGAGCCCCAGTTTATTATTTGGGATTTTTACAAAGTTTTACAAATTTAACTGTATCTGTACAAACACTTCAAAATTATTTTTTATTTTAACATTGTATGAACATAACCTAGAAATCAGAACTTTAAGAACTGGTTCTTTGTATTACTTGATTCTCTACTTTGTCTTTCCTTGTCAGTGACTGAGCCAGGGTCACGAAAGCAACCTAGAGTCATTTCCCTGGTGTGACTGCAGCTGGGTAGAAGCCTGGGCAGTCCAGGTGCTGCTTTCTTGCCAGTGTAACAGTGTGGATCTAGGCACAGATTCCCGTTTTTATTGTTCTTAGTGGTTTTGCTCGTACAGCCATACTTCCAGCAGTTCCTATTCTGACTCATCAAGTCCAAGCTGTAAAAATTGCAGCATTTTTAGATGAACTAATCATTATTGGTGCAGAACCTCAAAAACCTTCACAATACCTAAGCTCTGCCTTTTGTGTGCAAAGGGGAATATTCAGGTTTTAGGACTTTTAAACCAAGGGGTTTGAGAATGGTGTATATAGAGGAAGAGTCATAATGATCTAACAGATATTAATGACTCTCATCTAAAGGTTTGGGGGTTGCTGCCAGACTGGAAGAGTTACCAGATCATCTCCCTGGGCCGCATTGCTCTGGCACTCAGTGCACAGGAAATCACAGAGCTGGACCTGCACTCCATCGACACCGTTGCTGTTCTTAGTCAGCAAACAGAGTGGACTCTTACCCAGGTGAGTGAGTGAGTGAAAGGCGCTGGATTCGTGCCCTTTGGGACTCAAGTCCTGGAACGGCCTAGAAAACAGATCCAGCTGTGACCCCAGTGAAAGTGGCCAGGTAGGGTCAGCACCGGTGTCTGCCTGGCTGGGGCTTCCCTGGGGAGGTGGCCAAGACAGCATCAATCACTGTTAATTGTGGTGGGGATGAGTGTGTTCTTTAGCACTTGCCCACTAAGCAGGGGAAAGAGGTCAGCAGCTCCTCTCTCACTGTCCCTGGAATAGACAATACTGCTGGGGTACTAGTCCTTCCAAACTAAGGACAATCACAGAATAGGTAGTGTGCCCCAACTCCAGCATCCACTGACCTAGAAACCCTTTATTAGCAAATACACTCCTCTCATGTTCCTGTCCTTGATTAATTTCTGGTAATGTCACTGTGACTTTCATAATAAGAGTTTAAAACTTTGATTTATATATGCAATTAGCAGCATATTTCTGACTTTGTGGCCCATACCATCAGGGCTCTGTGGCTGCACAGATGCTGGCATGGTGGCAGTTCTGGCAGAATATCACAAATCTGTTTAATAGATTCATGTTCTGAAGGACACCATAAGATGGAAGTATTTGTGAGGATTTTATACAGAACCAGTTTGCTTTTGAGGTTTCCTGCTGTCAGTAAGAACAGTTAGTTAAAATAGATTCATCCTACTGAACTTCAGTTACCTAAAACTTAGGCAGCTAGGTAAGCTAGTTCTTTGAAGCTCAGCATTGTGACAGATTAGGAAATCTTGGAAGATGTTTGTTTTATTTCACTGGCTTTGGAGTCACCACTCATATATGGCACTTAAATAAGACAAGTCATCCTGAGTATTAAAAATAATAAAAATTACATATTGATCACCTTAGGTATTTTATGTTTTCTTGTAGCAATTT
Source organism: Turdus rufiventris (assembly GCA_013186435.1). NCBI lineage: Eukaryota > Metazoa > Chordata > Aves > Passeriformes > Turdidae > Turdus > Turdus rufiventris. Next base: position 867,107 of record PYHW01009240.1, on the reverse strand, counting down.
AACTGATTCTGTGAGGCAATCCAGCACCATTACTTCTGGTGAAGGCTTTCCTTGTGACCTGGCAGTAAAATTACAGAGTGTTTTCACACCATTTTCATTTGGCAAGCGGTTGGGTAACAGTGCCCTGGTTTAGTGTCACTTGTAGGTGGTGACAGTGCTCCTCCTGAAGGAGGAGCATGGCCACACACTGGGGAGCTCAGGATATATACTTCTGCTCCATAGCTTCTGCTAGGATTTTAAGCATCGAGTAAAAAACTCCTCAGTTCTGTTTACCCTGTTCATGCATTCTATCTTACTGCTTTTGTAGGCAAGAGCTATTTTGCAAGGTTTTCTTGATGACTCTGGCCAGACCATCAGCACACTAAAAAGTTTTGACTTAGTTGGATTAGGAGCTGTTCTCTGTGCTTTGAACTCCACAGAAATCGCATCCATAAGGACTGCTGAATTCAGGTACTGCAATTTATATCTAATGAAATATTTATTAGTAACTCTATTGATAAAATTTATTGTGACATTTTTGTTACATCAAGATTTCCAGACGTTTAAAATGCTTTTAGAAAAGCAGAAGGCATGCAGCAGTTGTTTAAAACATGTTATTTTATAGTTTTCCTCTGCCATTTATTCATTATTTATTTCTTATTTATTATTTCCCACCATTTCAGTATTGCATCGAGAAATCCAGGTTTTTGCTCAAAACCTGAAATATTTTGTGCAACTTGTGTACACATATTTTAAATTGAAAATGGGTTTTACAGTCTTCTTACAGCAGGCTAAGTATATTCCAGGCCTATTTAGTACTGCATGTAAATGCAGCTTGTAATGATGACCTTGGTGCCTTTTGCAGTGCTGCAATTGCCAGAATTGGCCTGTTGTTTTGTGCCACCCCTGTTCTGAGGCACTTCAAGGAGATGACAGAATCCGTGTTTGGTGCTGCTACCAGCTGGAATGGCTCAGTTTTACAGGAAATTGGTACTATAGCAGGTAACAAAACTGCAACTCCAGATGGTGATAGATGGGTTCACCTAGATTGGGGTTTTTCTAGACTGGCAAAAGATATTTCTTCCAGAGGGGAGTCACCTGCAGGGACAGACATCCAGCAGTTTCAGAAGCACTAAGGAAAAGTAATTTTCTGTAAGGTTGTGTAAATCTGGTCAAACCAACCAGCACAGCCTGAAGTTACTTGGGTCCTGTCAGTTGGAAAGGGTAAATTAAGGAGGGCAAAACCAATCAGGATTCCAGACCCAGTCACTCTTTTTGAACCAGACTGTCTGGGAGGAGCTGTGCTCTGGCTGCCCAAGCATCCTGCCTGGAAAGAATGGGCTGGATTGGCCTGGAGTGACAATCCTCCAGAGTTCTCTTGCAGCCTTGGAGATGTCCTGAGCCAGATGTTGCTCCCAGATTTGTTCCTGGATTTGTTTCCCTGTTATAGTTTAAATGCAAATTGAACTCATAATTTTTAGCATCCCCAATTAGATTCCCCACCATAATCACCTAAGTCTGAAGAAGTCACTCCCATTGCATGATTTTGCTTCCTAACCATGGATCAGAAGAGACTGTGAATGAGCATTCTCTAATAACATTGCTTATGATTTGATAGGTTTTTCTAATTCTCTTTTCCAAGATAAAGTAATTCAGGTAGAGTACATTCCATGTCAATGGCTAAGGTCAGATGATTTGTGATGCTGAAATATAATGAAAGAAACAAAACAGAAAGAACAAGCATCTCTCTATATAACACCCATCTATTATGTAGTTTTTATAAATGCTTAAAGTTTGTATTACTTTGAAAATAAATTTAATAAAAAGAACATTAACCCAGTTTTGTTTCTATTATGTGGGTTTTTTAGGTGGTTTGAATGAGGATGAATTAAAAGCTTTTGATAAAAGCTTGATGCCATATTTCCAGCCATCAGCAGTAAGACATATACCTCCTGAAATTTTCCAAGTAAGAGCTTGATTACTGAAGAAGTTACTAAATTTCTATTGTTTTTCCTCTATTATAAATAAACTGCAGCAGTAATGTATAGGTTTTTGGGTTTTGGCAAAAAAATTTCTATGGTCTGTTAAGTGAGAGAGCATCAAGGATCTGGAACATTAACTTTCAGCTGTATCATCTGTGTTTGTGATGCCCATGAAAGCTTTATTCAGCCTTCAGAATGGATCCCAAAGAAAAAGCAAGTATCACAAAACAGAGAATGGACACTGTCTTCTTACATTTTATTCAGATCTGAATTTTTATCTCTGTTTATTAACATTTGCAAGGATGCTGTAATAGCTACAGATTTCTCTGCTGACTGTGCAAGAGCTGTTTTATTAACCAAAAATCTGGCACCATTCTCCTGAGTTAGCTCTGAAAAACAGATTGTGCAGGCAGATACAGATCAGAAAGGAATTATATCTAATTACAGCCGTACTGAATGTGGACCAGAAATTAGAACAGGGATCCTGAGATCATTGCCCCTGACTTTCTTTGACTTAGTGACAAGATTAATACTCTGCCTGGGCTGGTCTCTTTCAGATGCTCAGGCAAGCAATGTACATATGGACATACAGCTAACCAGAGAGTTAACTGTGTCAGCTCCCATCAAAAAGAAAAACTTGAGCTCTAACTGTTACTGCACAGTACCACAGTTCTGATAAGCCTCAAACGTCCTTCAGAAACTATTTCTTTGCAAAACAGCTCTATACCATCTTGTAGAATTTCTATCAAACAACATTTTTGTTAGTAAGAGTAGTAATGATACTACAAAAAGTAGTAAAAAGCAGGATACCTCTTTCTAAGAGTTTTCTGTATTTGAAAGATTCAGAGAAGATTTTGGTTTTACACAGGTTTATTATGGCCTCATTTTACAGCTGTATAAATTATTCAGATTTTGATTTATGAAAAATGACATTGTATTATGGACTTCAAGTGAGTTAAGAGCATGCTCAATTCAAAATGTCTGAACCTATAGGGATTTCCATGAGTTTGCTTCGTTTAAACCAGCACCCCATTTGGTAGACAATGAAAAATGGGCAAGGATTTGCTCCAGCATCTGACCTACTTGCAAGGGGAATTTTGTCTTTCCAAAGTAGAACCTGGATGCAGGGTTGTTGCAAGAAAAAAAGCTTGTTGTGTAGGAGGGTTAAAGTGCTTGTGACTGCAGAATGTTAACTAGAACTAAAGCAATTCTGCCTGCCCAATAATGCAGGCTTTACAAACCAGTTAATTGCTATGTGATTTAAGATAATTACTATAAGATTATGATTGCCACGTTTAATTTTTAAATTTAATAGGAACAAACTGGGAAAATTTTCAATCTAAAAGAGAAAATTTAATAATAAGATTAAAGCATGGGGTCTTTTCATCTCATTGCTCTACTGCTAACTATAATCAAAGGTCAAATGTAAGTTCAAGTGAGGTTGCTTGGGAGCAGATAAGAGGATATAAGAGGAAATAAATGAAAACACAAGAGGTTGCACAACATCATCAGTCTTTGATCAAATCAGGAGAGAAATGGCTGGAAAATTAAACTCCAACAATATATTGAAGAAATGTACAATACAGTGCTGGCATAGGAAGCTTCTCAAGCTGTCAGCTCCCAGCATCAAAGAGAAAGGTGACAGATGAGTGGTCAGGGAAGTAAATGAATACAGAGGATTCTTTTAAGCTCTATTGAGCTCTTTTATAGCGACACAGTGTTGAAGGCTTCTGTCCCTCATTCCAAATGCAAGGCAGTGCTGACTTCTGATTCCTTACCTGCCTTCTGTAATGGACATCCTAAACCAATTTTTCTGTCTTTTGTTCCTCCCAGGCATTGTCCCCAGAACAAATAGCAAACCTGGGCCCTGAGAACGCCGCCATGGTTACAGGATCGCAGCGGGAGCGTCTGGATGCATCCCAGCTCCAGAGCCTGGGGCTGGCACTGGATGGAGCCAGGACCAGCAGCCCAGGGCCACAGAGCACCGCAGGATCTCTCCAGGAGGGGCAAACCCCAGCTCAGAGCAGTGAGTGGAGTCCTCCCTGCTCCTGCCTAGGGGAAGGGCACACACAGTGGGGTGTGAGGTCTCACAGCATGCACCAGGGTCAGGCCTCTATTCTGAGGGCAGGTTACAGTGAATTTACTAATCACCTTCTACAGTCATGCCTCAAATCATATTCCTGACCAAGACAAACAGCAGGAGGATGTAGGATTTACCCACAGCAAAAGGTAATGGAGGAAGACTGTCAGATGGCATTAGCTGTCTAGTAGCATTGCACTGTGCTAAGCTTGTGCAAAAGATAATCTGAAACACTGAGTTCTTCCCTCTCCTTCTTTCCCATATCCTTTGCCTAAATTTAGGGCAGGGGTCTCCATCTCTGGACTTTCAGGTCAGAACCTTTATGTGCAGCAGAATGTTGTTTGCAGAGCTGCAAGTGGGAAAGGAGGTAGCACTGGGGTGGATTAACATCTTTATCCAGACTGTAGGACCACTGAATAGATGTCCTGCCATTCCCACCCATTTGGAATTAAAGCCTATTAGTACCTATACTTCAGTGGTTTAATATTTTCCATATTTCAGTTTATACTGGCAAGTCACACTGGCAATGTCAATGGATGTGTTACAGTGAGAGGGTTTGCACATAGTCAAGACAATGTTGAGAACTTATCCCTATCAAACAGCAAATATTGTTGCTTCCAGTGACACCAGTGAGATGTAAGCTGATGGAGGAGAGAGAGGGAAGCTGAAGTGCTGAAATAGGAGTAAGGGGAACTAAATGGCTATGATGCCCTTGCTGGAATTAGAGCAGACCTTCCCAGAAGCACCTGGGAAGTGCTCTTAACTCCCTCTCAGGTATGACCTGTTCCTTCTGGAGGGCTGCCAAAGGGAGGAGTTTTCCAGGTAAAGATTACCTGAGTTTTTGAGCTTTTTGTCCATTTTTCCCATCTCCCTATGAAATGCTTCTCTTTGGAGCTGTGTATGTTAAACTGGAAGTGACATCTCTTGAGAGCTGAATGTAACTGGGATTCAACTTCTGGAATTTGCTGCACCTCTTTGGGGTGGTGTAGATAAGATTTCGAGGCTGAGCTGTAGTGTGACACTAAGAAATAAAACCTTCTGCTTTCCAGGTGTTCCTTGTTTGAGTGGCTTTGGCATCTGGCTGTGTGCTGTGTTTACACTGCACCTGCCTTTCTGAACCCTCAAGGGTTGAGCTTGAGGTAAGTTATATTTTCTGTTAGAGATAACTTTATAACAGAAGCACAGGTCACCTGTAACAGAGAAGAAGGACTGTGGGACCCTCTTCCTGCTTTGAATACAAAGATAATGATTCTTGAATACCTTTTCTGTATTATCAAGATGCCTTGTGCCTTGGTTAGAGTATCTCTGAATCTAATCAAGGGGAAAACACTTTATCCTATCTTTATTGTAAAGCCAAACATAACAAAGGTATATTTAAAGCTCCATGTAACACCAAGCAATTACTGCATTGTTATTTGGATTATGTTCTTGCTTTTACTCTGCTTTGCCCATTCCAGGCTATTTATGAGAATTTATTCCACAAACACTTCTATTCAGTAGAGTATTGCCATTAACTTTCATTCGATTTTAACATTTTGACAAGCTGATATTTAAGAAGAGCCCTGGTGAGCTTGAAGTTTAGATTCCAGCTAGGCAAACTAAATAACTATTAAGTATTCTACTTAGTCTTTAAGATTGTAAGGCAAGTCATGTCAAAAGATTTAATATTTTTCTTTGCTTTGATTTTCAGTATCCTGGAGTTTACAACAGAGATGCTACAGTAGAATCAAGAGGCTCTGGGATTTCTGAGTGCAGAGTGGTTAAATTCTTACAAGCAAGACCTGCATCTGCCATCATTATGAGAACGATCTCCTTGCCATAGCTTTACCACTAACAAGTAACACAGTATCCCTGCAAATACCTAAAAAACAGTTTAAAAATGGCTTATCTGCATCCTGAGAAAATCACTGAAATATAGGATTGTGTGTTAGGTAGAAACTTGAGTTATAGGGGGGACAGGTAGCAGGGGATTGTTATTTGGAGGCTGTTGTCTGATACCCAGTGCTTTTTACATGGGCTAATTTGGTCACACTCTTGTGTGTTTTTGTTGGGTTTTCTTTTACTTCAAGTGTACATTCCCTGGAGAGGGGCTGTCCTTCTGTGTGGTGTAGTAGAAACTGCACTAAAAGTTACTGCTTTTGCAATAAAATAGCTTCATCTCAGGGCTGCTGGTTTAAATCCTGCTCTGACAAGAAGTGATAACAGGCTCTTGGAATTTAAGCACCTCTACAAAACGTCGTTTCCCTGTGGCTGTTTGTATTCAATACAGAACTGTTGACACGGAGGGCATTGGCAATACTGTGAGTATTTCATGTGACAAAATGCACCATGGAAACCTGCTTATGTTCATCAAGAGACAGTCCTTTCACTGCAGGTGGGATTGAAGTGTACACTGGGAATACTAAGGGGAAACTGTTCACTTGGCCTAGGCACTACTAGGACTGTCAATCCAGTATTTTCCACGAGACCTAGAATAAGGAATTTCTCATCATTACAAACCATAGGTGTTTTATCAGCATATGACTTAAGTGTCTAATACTAGCTTCTCATGCCCCACCTCAATATTTTAAACAATGAGGGGAAAAAAGATATGTTAAAAATCCTCTGCATGGGAACATCTATTTTGATGTTGTTCAAAATGATTTTAGACCACAAACACATGGCACAGTTTTCCATTTTGGCATTGCAAAAGTCTTATTTTTTTGGATTGAAAAGTTTAGCTTTTTTGTTCAGGGCTGTACTGCCCTTCAATCTGCAATTTGTATTTCTTTATGGCAAAAATTACATCTGGCTTCTCAGCCCTGAAAGTAGAATTGAAATTTTTCTCAGGGGAGAAGCAATAGAAGTGGGAGGAGAGCTGGAGGGAAGAGCCCAGCTGCTGCTGGGGCAAGGTGAATGTGAGCTCTTGCTGCAGTTGGGAGTGACAGCTCCTACCCCAGTCCTGTATATTCTGTAATTCCTGCAGCAGCAGGGGCTAACTTGATTCTCAGGGCTTTGTCATTGGAATAGTAGGAGTGAGAGCCGTTTCTCACCCCCTCCTTCCCCTCTTCCCTCTTCAGCAATCTGCTGCTTTGGGAACTGCCTTTGCCTATAACTAACCCTGGCAAGTGTGACATGATGTTATAGATAATACTACATGCTTTAGTTCTGCATTTTAGAAGCTAAGAATTATGATTGCTGCAAACTGCCTGGCACTTTTTTCTCTAATCCTCACGGTAAGATTCCAGCTTCTCCAGCTGTGTTTCCTTTTCTGCATGTGAACAGGAGATTGAGACTTACATTTAAATAGAAAGAAGTTTGTTTAATTAATCCCAGCAAATACATGCAAATGTCCATTAAAACCAAGAAATGCTTCAGTGGATCAAATGCATTATAAAGATTTATCTGTGTTTTCACATTAGCAAGTTCTGCCTCACTCAGATGTGAAAGTACTAAAAGGTTTTTTGATTTCTAGAAATTGCCTGACTTGAATTCTGTGTACACTTCTGAGGATGCAGGAGAGTGTTTTCATGTCAAGAAGACAGTCAGCATTTCCAGTTCAGCTGCTTAGGTCAGATACGTGACTTTGCTCTACCAAACCCTTCAAAAATCTATTTGAGTTGAAAGTGATCTTCTTCTGTCAATATACCTGGGAGTGATTCCGTTTGCAATTATGTGAGTCAGAGTTTACCTTTTAATTGGAGCAGGAGTGAGGTCTTTGTTTTGTGCCATCTGTGCTGTAATTTTTTCAAGCACAAGGGCTTTTAAATAGCTGCTTGATTATTTTTATATTTTATTAAATGAATAATTATGTTAAGAACCTTGGCATTGCATTTACGTTTGGTCAAGGGCTTATCTATTTCTTACAAGAGTAGTGTAGGAGGGGTAAATGTGGAGCACTGACTTAATGTTGTACTTATTTGATGGTAAGACTGGAAATCCTGTTTGGTTCATGAGATGGTGTGAGCATCTTGGATGGCAAGCATTGTAGAAAAGCAATTTTACTCCTGCCAGTGTACCTCTTGTAAAGGTCACCGGTGGAAAAGCCCATTCTACAAAATCTAGGATTCCTTGAGACACCTCCATCAAAATGGTTGAAACTGAATTTCTGTGGGAAGAATAGATGAAAAGAGGAGAAAGGCATGGAGAGCACAAGTATGCACGGTATGTAATCTGTGTGTGACCTGCTGCCCATTCCCAATCCTGCACACTGCCAGAGGAAACTGAAACATGTACACTTCACTTCCATGAACCAAACCACAGAACCCCTCAGTGCAGGCATCTGTCCTCTCTGCAGATGTGTATTGCATACAACATGCACGTGATCACTTTCACTGGAATGCATTCGTGGGAAAAACGTCTCACAGTCCTTCTCTTTTTGCATGATCAGGATTTTGGGGAAGAATAGACTACAGAGAAATGTGGTATAAAGATTTGATTCTTAAAGAAATGTGGCTGTTTATAGATGTGGGTAACATTTGTTTAAACCAAGCTTAATTTCTCCTACATTCTTTTTAGTTCTTTTAGATCTTTGAGAAAAAAAATAGGATTTGTCCATAAATCTGCTGTTGAAAATAGACCATGATAATAATTTAATCTGCTTATTGTGTGAACTGCAGCTCTGCTCTCCACTTGTGACTCCTCTGATGGTTGCTGGGCAGTGCCACACATCCTGTGGGACTTACATCCAACCATCCAGCTGCTGACAGTCACAACTCTGGTGTAGGCCTGGCTCCTTCTGAGTGCTCTGAGCACTGTGCCAGGTGACCCTGTCCAGCAGTATGTGAGAGGAGGCATTTCATTTCTTTTCATTTCTTTTCGTTTCATTTCATTTAATTTCATTTCATTTCATTCCTGTGGTTGAATGTAGGATCCTTCAGGTACTAACAGATAGGAAGAAATACTTGTGTGGGCTTTTATTATTATTATTATTATTATTATTATTATTATTATTACTTTTATTATTTCAATACCTGACACCTTTATGTTCAGAATTGTGTTTAGAAAAGAGAACTGGTTCTGGATCAGCAGGAGAGAAAATATCCCTATGACCTATGACTGAGATAAATGCCACATCTGTGGTATCTCTAAATCCCTGAAAGGAAGAAAACAACTACTCATCCACAGTGTCTGAAAAGTGTCCCTGTTAAAGCTGGCATGATGGCTGTTGTCAGGTTTTGTACAGTGCATGGAATGTTTGACTCCCAGTGATCTCAATCTGTCACATCAGAGCTAACCAGCTCCTCAGTGTGATGCTCTTAAGATGCTACTAAAAAAAAAAAAAAAANAAGGCATCCTTCCTTAATTTTAAGAAGCCATTGAAGCCCCTGTATAATCTGCTGAAATATTCCAGAGGCAATTACATACTGCATTATGGCAGATTTAGCTTATCACCTCACTGCTGTGCCTAGGGATCATCACCCCCTTATTTACTTTCCAGTAACACAAATTGCAGCCACATCATATCAGGCTGGGACCTTGTCAGAGTCCCACTGGCTGCTGCCCTTGTAAGACATTGCTCAAGTGTGCCAGCCAAATGCACCTGGGGCTAAAGGAGAGGCCTGACTCACTCCAGGGACACTCAGAGAGGAATCAGCAGTCCCCTGGAATGTGTCACTTGGGCAGGTAGCTGGCCATAGTGCACCGTTGGTATTTGGGCTCATGCTGTGTTGTGGTTATAGATACCACACACTGCTTGCCAATGGGACACTGCCAATTTCCCCATGGCAACTGAGGCACAGCCATCAAACTGCAGCACCTCGTTCCCCTGTCATATATTGTCCTCCTTAGAAGTAATAATCACATTTCAAATAATCTCTTCTTTTTTTTCTTCTTTTCTCTAAGAAGGTTGATATTCCAGGCTGGTACACAACTTTAAGCAATACGGTCTCTTTATCTGAGTGAAAATGTTTACATGTTTTTGATAAGTTTGTGGGGTTTTTGGTGTGATTTTTGGGTTGTTTTTTTTGTCTGCTTTTAAGCAAAACCTGTAGGCATGGGATAAGGAGAGCTAAGAACCTTACAGTCCCGATTAGTAAAATATTCTCATCCGTGCCATATGATGGGGGACAGCCTTGGGGACTGTTTACTCCCCTGCTGTTGGAGGGGAGGGATCTGGCTTCCTTTTCCAGTAAGGCAGGAGGGAAACTGGATAGAAAAGCCAGGTCTGCAAAGAATAAAGAAAAACTCCACTGTAAGTTAAATTTCTTTTATTGGTACCCCAGAACATTTGGAATTGCTCCTCACAAAGAGTATTTTGTGTGTTATTATACAGCATGCTGTTGGAAAGTGCAGATAAATAACAAACCTGTCAGACAGCACAACAGACCTGTGTGCTATCCAGATATCCATAATTTTATATCTTAGTTGAGACTGTGATCCATTATCAGACCATCTTTCCATATCTATCTACTCAGTCCTTAGACAGAGAAATTATGAGACTACCTCAGAGACCCCACCAGACCTTGCCTGGCATCAGGACATGCATAGGATATTTTTATCAAAATTCACATCTGGCTCTTTATTTGTACCCAAAAATAGATAGCCACAAAATGTATTATATTTTTTTCTGCAATGAGCAGAAAGCAACCAATGTCCATCTGTCTCTTCCTGCCCCTTTCTGTTCACCATCAGTCTGCTTTTCCAATCCAGATTAATGAGAGGATTTTCTTGCCCTGATGATGCAGGAACACAGGCAGGTTCAGAGCTCACAGTCCAAGTGACTGAACATTGAAGTATTAACTGGAGGAATTGTGATTGATGGATTTCTTGCTTTTCTGGCAACAGTATAACATTTATCTTCTAATGTTTTAGCTGGTATAATTAGCCTCACAAATACTTAATAACATCTTAATATCTATAAACTTCTCTTTGAGGGATAAAGAGAAAAGGAGAGAATTCAAAAGTAAATTCCTGTAGGAGAAATATGAAAGCAGTGGAAAATGCTAATCTGTCACAGATACAGCAGGGGAATGTTTTCTGCTTTCCTCAATGGTTTTTAACCATTGTCTATGGAAGTGAACTGTATTGATTTATCAAAAAGCCATCACTATAGTTAAAATCACATTGTTTTGATGAACAAGCTGAAACTGCCCTAGGTCATCTTTAATTGGGGCCTGACATGTTTCAACATTTAATCAGATGTCAGAAAACAACTTAGATCACAAACAAGTTCTGAATATATACTGCAAGAACTGAGAAGGGAGTTGAGAGAATGGATGTCAGCTCTCTGCCTTTAATGTAGCTTTTAAATAGATTCCAGATATGAATCTGGCAGTGTTTTTATTAGCTACTTTTATTTCAGTATTCCCCCTTTCAGAATTGTTGAGATCTGACATAATAAATGTACACATTTCAATGAAACCTGTGTCAAACAGGCTGGTCCAGCCAGTGCTCTGACACGTCTGTGTTTCCAGAGCTCACATTTGTGTGCAGTGATAGAAGTGCCTCAGCCTGCAGCTGCTGATGCTGGAGTTACGAATTTGCACTTTCTCTCCTCCTGTTGCAGTTGGTATCACAGATTTGGGGAGTTCTGCCAATTGCTGTTGTCTTCAGTACAAATTCCCCAATACTATATTTGGGTTTTTAACATCTATCCTCAAGTAGGAACTTGCTAGTGGTTACATCAAATATTATCTGATGCCAAAAATTATTCAGCATGTTTAAAATAATTATTCTATTACAGTTCAGATCTATAAAACTTTTCAAATGCAACATGCAGCCTCTTAGGAATTGGTAAGAGATACTATGACTCTTGTCAATGAGTTGTACTGCTGTGCTTGTAAACACAGTGTTGTAAGAGGACAGCTTTTGATTCCTACTCTCACAAAATAAGGAAATTTGGTTTTGCCACAGTGTAGGTACTTACTAGAAAAGATAATAGCAGGTACTAATCTTATTTTCAGGATTATGTAAACTCTTTAAAAATTTCAATGTTTGTGCCACATCTTAAACAGGAAAATTAAAGATTGTAGTTAGGATCCTTTTCATAAATTTCCAACAATACATAACCTTCTCTTGTGGGAATTTTCAGTGTATCATTTTGTAACAGTTAAGTCTTTTTGCTATTTCCTTAAACAGGGTGTGAAACAATGTAAATCAAGGGATTTTAAAGAAATGAGCTACCCAGCAAAGCACCACTGTTCACCTGTTATCCATTTTCTACAACCACTGGAAATCCTATTCCTTGGGTTGTTGGGGGGTTTTAGAGACAACATTAGAGACTTATTAAGAGGAGATGCCTCTTTTGAACTGCCTACATAACTAAGCTGGCCCTGTCCTGTTCTAGGGATTCAGGACTCTGACGAGGCAGTGTGCTGACTCTCAAGGCATGATTGTTGAAGAAATAATTGCCTTTTCTTCTTCTTCTTGGAAGTTTACACAGAATTATGGAATTGTTAGTGTTGGAAGGGACCTCTGGAGATCACCCAGTCCAACCCTGCTGCCAAGGCAGAGTCACCTGGAGCGGTGACACAGGAACGTGTCCAGGTGGGTTTGGAATGTCTCCAGGGAGGGAGAATCCCTGGGAGCCTGTCCCAGTGTTCTGCTACCCTCAATGTAAAAAAGTTCTTCCTCATGTCGAGGTGCAACTAATTGTGGTTTAGTTTATGGCCATGCTCCTTGTCCTGTCGCTGGTACCGTGGAAAAGAGTGTGGCACCATCCTGGCACAGGCTGCCCAGAGAAGCTGTGGCTGCTCCATCCCTGAAGTGTAGATCAGGCCAATAACCTGGTCTAGGGAATGGCATCGCTGCCCATGGCAGGGGATGGATGGAGATGATCCCCGAGGTCCTTTCCCAATCAAACCATTCTGTGATTCCGTGATGCTGTGACTCTCCTGGCACCCACCTTTGAGGTATTTATACTTATTTATAAGATCCCCCCTCAGTCTTCTCCAGACTAACCAGGCCCAGCCCTCGCAGTCTCTAAGAGAGACACTCCAGACCCCTCAACACCTTCATAGTCTCCGCTGATTTCCACACCGCTGCCCTACAAAACACAATAAAATACCCACATAATATCACATTCGCTATTAAATATACACGTAGAGACCAGGGACTGGGCCGCTGCCGGCCCTCCGCCGAGCCAGGCCCGCGGTGCCGTGGCGGCCCCGCCGTGAGGGCGGCGCAGGGCGGGGNGGGCGCTCCCCCCCCCGCCCCCGCTTCCCGGCGTGCACCGGCGCGGGGCTGCCTGGCCACGTCCCCGGGCCACGTCGCTCGGTGCCCGCTGAGCTTGCGCCATCTTCGCTCCCCGGCTCCGGCTGCGCCGCCGCCTCTGCCGCCGCCATGAACATCTTCCGCCTCACCGGGGACCTGTCCCACCTGGCGGCCATCATCATCCTGCTGCTCAAGATCTGGAAGAGCCGCTCCTGCGCGGGTGCGTGTGGAGGCCGCGGGGCGGGACCGGCCGAGCGGCTCCGGGCCGCGGAGCCCCGCGGGGAGCTCCGCCGGGGCGGGGGGCATCGCCCTAGGCTCGCTGCGGCCGCGGGGTGCTGTGATCGGCCCCGAAGGAGCGTGCCCCGAGGAGAGAGCAGCGAGCTGGGGCGAGGGGGGGGTCCTGTCTGTCTGGCTGGCCCGGGAGGCGGCCCTGGTGGAGCGGGGAAAGGCGGGAGGGATTGACCCCGCTGCGGCGCCCCTGAGGGCCTCCGGGGCGGGCGGGCACGCACAGCTCGACCCGGGCAGCGGCAAAGGGACGGCCGCTCCCCTCCGTGCAGGGGAAGGGGCTCTGCCCTCCTCCTGACCTCCCTGCGACTTGGCCCCTCCAAATCCAGCGCTGGCGGAGCGGGCGAGCAGCCGGGAGAGGAGAAAGGAGGAGGCGCATCCCTGCTCCGGTGTGGGGGAGCTGCCATTCCCTGGAAGGTGTTGCGGTTGCCATTATTTGTACTTTAATCCCTGTGCACCGCTGCTCCGGCTGCGTCCGGGAGGGTCGCTCCTTCCTTACGTAACTGCCCGGCGGCAGGCGAATGAATGGGGAGGCCGGTTTGGAGGAGGAGGGGGAGGAATTCATCCCCCGCAGGGCGAGCAGCCGCCCTCCCTTCATCCCTGTGTCCCTCCATCCCTTCCTTCTCCTGCCCCGGCCGCGCCCGGGCCTCTGTGCCGCCGGTGTGCGGGGCAGCCCCGGGCTCGGTGTGACGCCGAACGTCGCTGACTCGCGGTTCGCAACCTTGGAAGTTTCCCCCCCTCTCCCTGGCTTTTGTGCAGGAATCAAACCGCGTTCCGTGCCGCCGTTAGGGCTGGTGCAGGTTTGCTGTAGGAAGGAGATTCCCGGCCGCTGTGACGTGGCAGCGGGAGCTGTGCCGGGTCCCGGCCGGGCCAGCCCCGCTCCAACGCCCCCCGCGGAACGGGCGTGCTCCGATTCCTCGTGCCCTGCTCCGCTTTCCCCCGTCGGCTGTACGGTGTGGTGGTTGGAGGGAATTGCAGGCAGCTCCCTGGCTGCAGCATGGCTGGTTGCTTTCACAAAACTGGGAGTTGTCATTCAAAATGGGCATTTGCTTTGCGGTGTGTGTGTGGCTCGGACCATCCGCACTGGGAATGCCGGATTAGTTGTGCATGGGGGTTTGACTGAACTTGACTTTGCCTTCTCTCCGCTGAGCTTCTCCTTCTTTAGTGAGGGTGATTGTTCTTGAAATCAGTTTACCATGTGTTGATGTTCAAATACCGGGTTAGCCCTCTTGAACAGATGTACCTGGAAAGTTTTCAGTTAAAAGCATGAAGAATTAGTTTAAATAGTACCCTGAAATAACTGCAAATGGGGAAATGAAAGAGATTTACACTACAGGTAGAAGGAAGTACAGGTTCTGTATGTTGTGTCAAATCACTGGCTAATCACTTGGTAGCACAAAAAAAGTGAATAGTTTTGGTTTTTTTTAAATGAACTAATAGCTTTGGTTTTAAAAAGACTTAAAGTGAAATCTGTTCTTAACTTTACAAAATAAGTGACTCTACGGCCCACATATATGCAGAACTATTGTTCCTGAGGTCATGAGCACAAGAGCACCTTCCTGATGAACTTACCTGGCTCAGGCTCCGGTGCATCACAGGAATCCTGCCTGGATCTGGCAGGAGAGAGCCTTGCCTCCTCCAACTCTTGTCTAGGGTTTTGTCCTGTGTTTGAGAAATGCAGTTGAGATTACAAACAGCAGGAGGGTTAATGATCTAAAAACTGAGTATCATTTACTGTCTGAAGAAAGAAAAGGAGAAAATCTATTGCAGAGGTGAAATTCAGATAGGGTTTGAGCCAAGAGATCCGTAAGTGACCTTTGGATATGAGGTTATTTACACAGTATAGTACAGTGTGACCTGGTCCCATCTTTCTGCTTAAAGAGTGGTCTGATGTTGCTTTCCAGTTGTGGTTGAGAATCTCTACTACTAGGGGCTCATTCATAAGAAAGCAGCTTCACACCAATCATTGGTACAGCTATCTCCAAGACAGAAAAGTAACCAGGCCGGTATCACCTATGTGATACTGCTCTCCCCTTTCCCAAATTAGCCAGTGTTCCTGGACACGAACACACATCCATGAGCTCTTTCAGTAGAAAATATCTGCTTCGTTCATTTTCCTGAGGAAAAAAGAAGAAGCAGGGATGTGTTTGTCAGGAGTTGTTTTTTTTTTTGGTGTCTTCTAGTTCTGCCCGAGTCCTCGGGAGTAAATCCAGATTGATATTGGTGTTTGAGGCCTAACAAGTTTGTCTAGAATGAGAAAAACATGAATACCTCAAAGGAACACGAGCAAAGAATTTTATTTTTGGGGCTCTGTTTTGTTCCTCCTAATGGTTCACTGTTGTCAGTTGAGGTTTCTATTGGTGAAACCGTTGTAAATATACATTTGCATATCTTTGTAAAGTCACACATGATAATAACCCCAAAGTAGTTACCAGTTAATGTTGAGCAGCTATGAGGAGCCTCTTATTAGAGGGCTTTCTGCCATTTCTTTACGTTGTATGGTTACTAGAGCCATTTGTAAATTAAATAAACTTATGCTTCATGGTTATTGGTGACTAAGGAAACACAGGCAAACCAACTGCTACTTTACTGTGCACTTTTGAAGCAGTAGAGGCTTTGAAAATAAATAAGGGCTTCTAACTGCTGGCTGAGCTGCAGGCTGTGATCCATGAAGAGCTGGCAAACCACATGGTGCCGACTCCTCTCTTCTGGGTGCATCTGTGTGTGAGGCCTTTGTTCCAGGAGAGCTCAGAGGTCTGGAAAAGCAGCTGGAAATGAGGGACACAGCCTCTGTGCACCTCTGCTGTAACCTGCTGGTTTTGAAGACTCATAGTCCCCATTTTCCATCCTAAGAAGTGACTCCTCTAATTGGAGAAGATAGGTTAGGCCAAGCTTATCTGCACTTTGAAGCAGTCTGTGATTTCTGTGTTTGAGAAACTTAATTTTTTTTTCTTTAGTCAGTAGGTTGAAAAGAGAGCAAGAGGAAAGCAAATCAAATCATGACTTAAGAATTTCAGAGCTGGCAAGGAAACAATTTTTTTGCATGTCTGGTTATTTGAGTTTCCAAATTTAGAATTTGGAAAAATGTTTGCCACTCAAAATAACAGTTCAAAAATCATTAGGAAGAGCCATGGAGAATGTAGTAGGTAACTCCATTATTGACATCCTGTCATAATTAGGAAATTCATGAGATTTGAGGAAACTTGTGCTTTCAAACATTGTGCTGTTCAGACTGTATTTTCTTACCCATTTCAAGTCAAATTACATTGTTTGCAGTGCAAATTACTGCCTGAAAATTGATTCACACTTCTCTGTGCCATTTATCAAGTGCTAAAGGTGACCTACACTTCCAGTGCTGTCCAATTATATGCTGTACACTCTAAAAAAGTAGTGTAGATACTAAATGTGTAGTACTTTTGCTAGGTAATGTGGCTGTAACTCAATTCTATGTGTCTTCTGTGGACCAGATAATATCCTAAGATGAAGGCTTCTGACAGTACTTTGCCATAGGCTGCTTCTAATTTGTCTGTATTTTCTCAAAAACTGCTGCTTTAGGTAGCTCTCAATTTTTTTTCTCTCTTTGAATGAAAGTATTCTCTTTCTCACTTGGAAAATTTGTCTTTAAAATTAGTTTGGGTTCTTAAATTGGAAGCACTTGAATTAATGCTGGTACTTGTTATCAGAACCAAAGAAATGGTTCTGTGGCTGATGTAGACTTGGTACAGAACTAAACTACTTTATTTTAAAAAGTCTGTGAAGCTTCCATGGTGAAGTATGGATCAACCTTCCTTAGCAGAACTTTTGTTTGTGGGTTTTATGGCTGTGATGTGCAGTTCATGGTTGGTAAGTGCTGTACTCACTCCACAGTCCAACGTCTCTGCTCCTGCCTGGTATTCCTTACCTGACTCACCACAGCAAAATGAAGTTGATAAGAAAGTACTGCAGCTCCAGCTCTGCCCTCCTGCCTGGCTGTGAAAATCACCTGAATTAAAATTTCATGCTATGGCTTTCAGCCAAGCTGGAGTGCAGAGGCTGAAAGAGTTTTTCCACATGTGAGGATCAAACAAAACTGAGAGGTTTGGCTCTTCCAAATTGGAGCTCAGAACTTTGGAAGAAGACAAAAGCATTTTTATTTAGTTCAAGAACAAATTAATGTTTGTGGGAGTAAAAGGAAAGGGAGAAGTATGAGAATAACACCAGTGTAGCCTCAGTGTGTGGTGGTTGCCAGCAGTGAGCCAGGGTCAGTGCTGTGATGGATTGATACGTTCCCTAAAGTTCTGAAATGCATCAAAGTCGTACAACTGTATGCTTACCTGTTCTCTCACCCTGGTTTTGCTCATGGTTTAGGTGTTTCTCCCAGTTTGCCTGTCCCTTCATAGGCCTTTGGTTTACAGTTTAAACCCTGCCTAGTCTAGGCTACTTAACTCGAAAATTAGTTTAATCTTAAGGGCGGGTTTCAGGATTGCACAACTATTCTAAAGATTCAAAAATCAATGAGAGTATTGAAAGCCTTAATAAAAATTACAGCTTTGGGGTTGAGGAAGTGAGGCTGGCAATGACTTAGAAGAATTTGTCAAGTATATTATATGTATTTATGACATTATATCCAGATCCAAATTTATAGCTGTTATCAATAATTAATGTCTCTTATAAGCCTTTTTTTTTCTTCTTTTTTTTTTTGCTGTTCCCAGTTATTTGCTAAAAGAAAATAGCATGCTAAATAATTTAGCTTAATTATATTCTGCAGGGTGATGCTGTTCTGTAATCTGTCCAGGTGGATTTCTTTGTCCTGCGGATTCTGACCTTAGGACAGCTTTGCCTGCTGGAGGGTTTTATTGGCAAGTTGTGATGCCAGCAGGCACACCTGGGATGAGCCCAGAGTCCTGCTTCAGCTGTCTGTGCAATGGGGTTTAGTTCAAGAAATGTTAAATGTATTTTTTTCTAAATTTTGGGACATGGTTTGTTTGTGAGTTTTTGTTGTTCTGCTTTTGTTGTGTTGGGTGGTTTTTTTGGGTTTTTTTTGTTTTGTTTTTTTTTTTTTTCTTGAGGGTGTGGGGGGCTGTTTTGTTTGTAATACCTGCAGTGTGTGTGTTACAGCTTTACAGCCTGCAGGTTTTGGGGTGGTTTGTGTTCCCTGTGCTGCCCTTGGGTTGTTCTGTAGGTGACACATCAGGTTCACCTTGCAGACGTTTCATAAATGAAAGTTGCAAACACCACCCTTTCTAACTGTTACTGTTTCAGCCATTCTTGTACTTCTCAAGTTAAATTCCTTGTCTGGAGCAGTTTATTCCATGTCCCTAAGCTGGAGTGAAAAAGGACTTCAATAGCTATAGCAGATTGCCTTCTCCTAATTGCTTTATGGCACTGTTAATAAAAGCTTTTCTAGAAATATCTCTGTATAGAAGGACAGAGATTTTCAGCCTTGCATCATAACCCTCTCCTACAGAGTATTTTTCCCTCTTGTTTTTTGAACGAGACTTTCATGCTTAGCTGAACAGATTCAATTATTTTCACCCTGGATGACTGAAAACAAGAATAATTGGAATAACAAGATAGAGGCACAGAGTGGGTTGTTTTGTCCCCCTGCTGTGGCACACCACCACATCAGCATTATGGAGCAATGCTTCACCTCGGTTTTCGGAAGCTTTTAGTGATTGACTGTTGAAAGCTTTTCTGCTTCTGACTGTGCTCTAGTGCTTGAAGTTAAGCACAAACAAACGTTTTGACATTGGGGCTTTGACCTAGAATCGAAAGTTGCTTTGAAGATGCAATGTAGATGTCTGACATTTTATCTCACTTCTCTCTCTTTTTAAAATTTTGTTTTAGTATAATAACACATTGGTTTGATTGTTTGATGTTTTTCTCACCATGTGGCAAATTGAGTCTTGTGTATTGAATTGCCTAATGTTTTAAAAATCTGTGTATTCCTCTAAAATCCTATTTTTGGTGCCAGCATACCTCCTGCTTGTCACTGGGTCTGTTCTGTCCATTGCCCTTCTGCCTTTCCAGCTATTCAGGATCTAAAGATTGTTCTGAGGCATGTGACAGCACTCTGGAGAACTGAAAGCTAGTGCAGCTCTGCCCAGTGATAATACAGAACAGATAGCTTGCAGGTGATATTTTTGGAGATGGCACTACCTGCTGTGAGTAACTTCTAAACCTTGTGTGGTGCCAGCACCTCTTCCAGTGCAGGGTAACTTATGTTCACGCTACTGAGCTACATGGGCTTAGAATGCTGTTTGTACAGCTTGAGAACTTGGATTTTGTCCTAATTCTGTGATCAGCTTGCTTAAAAATAAAGGATATATCCTTTCTCATCCCAGGCATCAAATGTTTAAAAGCACCTCATCACTTTCTGAATAATTAATTATTTCCTTTATCACTTTAGGTATTTCTGGGAAAAGCCAGCTTCTGTTTGCACTGGTCTTCACTACCCGTTACCTGGACCTCTTCACTTCATTCATTTCATTGTATAACACATCTATGAAGGTAGAGTATACT
Source organism: Turdus rufiventris (assembly GCA_013186435.1). Classification (NCBI taxonomy): domain Eukaryota; kingdom Metazoa; phylum Chordata; class Aves; order Passeriformes; family Turdidae; genus Turdus; species Turdus rufiventris. The sequence goes on along the minus strand of PYHW01009240.1, from coordinate 847,148 downwards.
GATGAGTTAGAAAAGCTAGTGATGTTGCATGCAGAGTGCATAATTTCATTAATAAAAGCCAATTTGAATGGCCCACTGCACAGTTGTTACAGGCTTTAGATACAGAACATGGAAGATGGACTCAAAATCCTACCTTTTTTCCTGCATTCTACATGCAGTTTTAAAAAACTCTGTATATCAGGACTGTGACATTTAGAACAAATGGCTTTTTGGTTATTGAAATAAAAGCTTTTGGAAGAATGGTTCAAATAAACAGTGTTTCTCAATTGAGACATTAAAGCTCAAGTAAATCTCCTTTGATTCACCACAAGCTAAATCAGTATTCAGGATGCTCTGCCAGAATTGCAGCTACTGTCTGGTCAGAGGCTGATCAAAAGTTGACAGAAGTAGACTCTGAGGAATGTAGCTTCTGTGAGTTATATCCCTGTCACTTGCCCACTGAACGTCAGTGAGCCTGAATTTGAGTTTGTTACTTAGTCATTCCTGCAACTTCTGGTGCTGAGTGCAGGAAAAGAAAGCAGTGGTCTGGGAGAGGGCAGCATGTTTGTGCTTTCTTAATCCAGTTAGTTTATTCTTGGATTTTCTTGATGTTTTTCAGGTTTAATTTAGAGAGTAGTATAACTTTGCCAAGAGGAAAGGCCAAATAATCAATAAGGCAGAATGTACTGAAGAATTAGCAAAATAATACTGTAAAATGAAATTTTGTGCCTTAAAGTTGCACTTACTTTCCAGCAAATAAAATGTGTCTGCTTGAATTTTAATATTAACAGTCTAGAGGAAGAGTGGATTAAATAAAATACTCTTGAAACAGAAGCTTTTTCCATATGCAATTTCTGATTGGAAGGTACCATTAGGTGCAAAGGAGCACATAGGGGATTTTTGCCATTTATTTATTGATTTTGATTCAGGACCATGACCATATCTTTGTTCTGCAGCCCTCCTAAGCAGAAAAGGAATGAATGTGGAAATACTTTGAAAATGGTAGCCTCTATTTCAATTTCAACTACTTAGAAAGACTGTTGGATGAAATTGTCATTTCAGCCCATTATTGTAGTGTCAAGATGAAGCTGCTTAAGTGTCCCAGCATAATTTTGTGTTATATTTATGTATTTGTAGGAGTATATAATGTTACACAGTTGTTGAGAACTTGAGAGAACTTTAGCTGAGAATTTGAGCTTCTTGAGACAAAGAAATCTGTAATATGAGAAATCTGGATTCATTTCCACTTTCTCAGTGTCTTCTATGACTATACCTGCTGTAATTAGCTTGCACTGATAGTAAAGGTTCTCTATCCTGTCCTGTGGTTCTTTATCTCCACTCAGCTGGGCTGCTTGTGTAGCAGAGCTATTGGATTTTGAACTCCTTAATACAGTATTTGTAGGATTTTGTATCTGTGAGCAGAGCATTTAGTGATTAATAGCATCTGCAAACAGTGGGGTTTTTAATCTGTTACTTCTCTCTTGCAAAGACCCCTTTTTAATGTGATAAATGGTTTGGAACATTTAATCTTTGTGCTGAAACTGGCAGAAGCTAAAATATTTGTCTAGTCTGCTGTACTGTGTTGACTCCGGGACAATGAGCTCTGTCCTGATGATGGGAGATTGACCTTTAGAAAGTCTTAGATTCTCTCTAGTTCTGTTTTCTCACCTGTAAAATGAAGCTTTTTGCTTATTTCACAGGAAGTAGTTATAAAGACTACTGTGCCATAACCATTCAAAATGGTTAGACATCAGCTCAAATTGAATTCTGGTTCATTGCTTCCCTCAGTCTTGCAGATTTTGTGTTGGTTGGTGAAGAACTGTGTCCAGTTGCCACTCTTCAGATTTGAGAGATGTGTAAAGGTCCAAAGCAAATCAGCTTGTGATATGTTAAATGGTTGTCTAAATGGGGCTTATTGAATATTTTTTAAATTGTCACATGAGCCACACCACGCTGGGTTTTGTGAATGTAGAAATGCCCCTTCCATTGTAATTGTTTGTATGCACCTGCACGTTTTTAACCTGAATATTTGAGGCTCCCTGCAGTTGCAGAACATGTATTCCTTCTCCAGTCACTTCCTTAGTTGTGGAAAGGTTCTTCACCTTTGACCAGTCACTTCAACCATGGGCATGTGATGCCTTTAAAGCAACAAAACCCGTAGAGCCCGGAATCGCTCATTGGGAATTATCACTCTGCTGACAAAAGTCAAGCAGCACCCACAGCCTGCAAAACCATGTAAAGAATCAAAAAGACCACACTTACTCCTCTTAGTGCTTATTCAGGGAGTGTGATTGAATCCTGGAACCCCTGTGGATTGTTTTGGGGTTGTTTCTTTCCTTGCCCTCAGCTTATCTACATCGCCTGCTCGTACGCCACCGTGTACCTGATCTACATGAAGTTCAAGGCCACCTATGATGGAAACCACGACACGTTCCGAGTGGAGTTCCTGATAGTTCCTGTTGGTGGGCTCTCTTTTCTTGTCAATCATGACTTCTCTCCCCTGGAGGTGAGTTGATTGTGAGCAGGAGATGATATTTTTTTTACTGAAATACTTAGAATGTGAGGATGAGCATTTTTAGCCTGACCAGTGAATGATTGAAGGGCGTGTATGTTTAGTAGGCTCAGGCTAATCCTTTGCTCAATGAATCTGTGTGATGCAGATGTCTGTGCAAATTTAAGGCACTTCAGAAGACAAGCATTGTTATCAGCATTGATTGTTTTATTAAGCAGAAGGCTGTGTTTTCCCCAGTACACTCTGATAGCTGTATTAATTCAGCATTCCTTTTGTTCTGTTTGTTAAAGACATCCCCAGGAATGCAGTTTGGGAATAGTTGGTGCCACCTGGTGAAAACAAAAGGAATGATACCACTACTTAAATTTTATAGAATCACAAATAGTCTAGACTATTAAAAGGAAATGCATTGTGTTTAAAATGCAGCTATGTGTTTAATTGCAGATAAAATATATTAAAAATGTAATTATAGAGAGTTCAAACAGGTAATTTTTCACACAAAATAGAGAGTAACTTTAAATGGTTGTTTTATGTCGACTGAGCTGCATTTTTATATTGGGATTAATATTACAGAGTAAGAGAATTTGAATTGCAGCACTTTGAGACAGATTTTAAATTTTTTTCTGTGGTAACTCACTCTTTAAACAAAGAGATAAAAAATGGAAGTACATTAGGAGGGGGAAATGGACTTCATCTTCCCTGCAGCTTTCTCAGCATGGACTCTGTGAGCTGCATTTCATTTTAATGTGACCTGGCTGCACACAAGTTCCCTCAAGTAAACCTGTGTGTGCCAGCTCAGCAGAGGGCTGGTTTGGAAAGTCTGCTGTCTGCCAAGAGAGTTCCCTCCTCCCATCCACTGCTTGGCTGTGAAGCTTTCATTTAGTTTTTCCTGTACCAGGGAAAGTTTGCCAAAATACTGTACCTGGATGAATAGCTATTCATCCATAATATTGTTAGAGAGTAAAAAGCCAAGCCAAGTCAAATGTTTTCTGTCCTGCTGTTATCAGTAGGACAGTCGGATATTCCTGTGTTTTTTTCCTTTCAGATACTGTGGACCTTCTCCATCTATCTTGAATCAGTTGCTATCCTCCCTCAACTTTTTATGATCAGCAAAACTGGGGAAGCAGAGACCATCACTACTCACTATCTTTTCTTCTTGGGTCTGTACCGTGCCTTGTACTTAGTCAACTGGATTTGGCGCTACTACTTTGAGGGATTTTTTGACCTCATAGCTGTTGTTGCTGGTGTGGTCCAGACCGTTCTGTACTGTGACTTCTTCTATTTGTATGTTACAAAAGGTGAGTAATGCAGCAACTGCCAACTTCAGGTTGTGGAATGTAGAAGTTAACAGGTTCATGGGGATCTGCTACATCAGCATTGCCAGCTCGTTAATTCTGTGTGCAAATTCGTTCTGAAATAGCCTTAATTAATCAGCTACGCTTCCTGCTGGTGTGGGGCATTTCTGAGGATTTTTTGGGGGTATGTGTAGAATATAAATGTATAAATGGTCTGATGAACTTTTGGAAAAACTTAAGTATGGCTTAGAATACATTGCTGTTGGCTTCCATGGATAAGCATGATCCTTCTGCTTCCCCTGAGCAGTACTGTTACATGCAGATCCCATGCCTACAGACAGTGCTTTAAATACCACGAGAGTTGAAAGTGTTTTGGATGTTTCTGTTTATTCTGAGTGTAGAAGCAGGCACTTCTGCTGGGTGCATTAATAATTCTGCCCTTACTCACATTTCAGACTCTATCATGTAACCACGAAGCTGCATGGGGCTGTGTTGTTCTAGTCATAATTTTTAAGAGGCTGTGATGAGGGGCTAGAATGTCCTATGAGGATGAAAAGTGGGAACTCCAGGGTGCCACAAGAGGGCAAGGTTAGAATTGTTAATTCTGCTTTTACCAGTATATATTGAAGAGAGAGAGGCAGCCTGGGAGGATTGTCTGCAGTGGACCCATTTGGTGTGAAAGATTTTGGTCCCTTTGACATTTTAGCAGCATGTGCTTTTCCTGCATCACAGTTTCTCTTTGCTGACTGTTTTCTTTCCCACTTTTCCTTGCAGTTCTCAAGGGAAAGAAGCTCAGTTTGCCAGCGTAAGTGCCAAAACATCACCAGCATCTGTCCTTTTGGATGCTTGGACAGAACAATCCTTATCACAAGCAAAGGTGAAGATGCTTGAGACAGAAAGTCAGAAACACAGCTCTTTATAGTGCAGGTAGTCATCAGCGGCTCTGTAAGAACGGAGGAAAAACAACCAGCAGATTTCTGTTTGATGCATCTTGCCTTTATCTTTTTTATTACTATGTATAAAGATTTTTTACATAAAGAAACTTATACTGTATTAATAAATTCAGTGTATGGTTTCAATTGGAATAGTTCCAAAAGTGAGATTTTTGTGAGATTGTTTATGACTAGGAACAAGTGCAAACGTTTTTTTAATTTTCAAGATTTTCTTTGAAATGACTGATTTTTTTTCTTTTTTTTTTTTTTTTCAGTGCACAAATATGTGCATCCTTGATGGATGGTAGTCATCTGTTCTTTCCCTTTGATTCAGTTTTCATTCCACTATATTTATTTTTTTTCCAAAAGGCGAATATATGTCAACTAAATCTGAAACCACCGATGTTTGATGTGATGTGCTGGTGCCCAGTCTTTGTGCCATCTGCTGACATGGAGTTCTTTATCCAAAATATATGTTGGTGCTAGAAGGGGAACAGTCACATCTTGTAGTTGTTCCCCTTCTAAAACAGACTGATGGCAAGAGGGCGGTGAGGAAATCCCGGAGGCCACAAGGACGGGCCCTTCCCTGTCCTGCCACGATGGCTGCGGAGAAATTCCCAATAATGAAAGCAGCACTTGGCAGCCCGGGTTGTGAGGAGTGAGAGGTGCAGGTGTGTTAACTGCTGGCAAATGTTTGTGACTGTGTTGTTTGTTCAGGAACAGAAGGTGAAATATCTTGAATGTCCAGGCCTGCTCTGCCATTACAGCTGTAGGAATGGGAGACTTGTAAGTTGTTGATTACAGAAATCTGTGGGTGATCATTTTAAACAATATCTACATTTTCTTATTAATTAATGCTTTATAAGCAACTTCCATGTTCAGCTTCAAGTGGTTTTCGATGTCACTTTTGGACAATTAATATTTTTTTTATAAACTTTTCAGAATCAGCAGCACCAGTTACCATTCTTCATCCTTTAAATGATTCCCTTTTTTTACTGAGCTGTTGCATGATTTATCCTGTGTTACCATCCTCAATAAACACTTTATGAAATGGTGAAAACATTTTGGGTTTTTTCCTTTTGTTCATTCTTTAATGTGAAAGTTTTCTGTCTGCCTGGGACTGAATGAGTTGCTTCATGTCGTTGCTGTATTGAAATAAAAAGTTTTTAAGGCTCTGAGGGGCATTATCACTGATGGAAGCAATGAGGACTGAGTTCTGCTTGTTGTGTAAGAGCTCAAGTCTTCAGCCGGATGCAGAGGAGGGTTTGGTGCTTGTGTTTTGTTTTATCTTCAGTTTAATTTGTTATTGTGTCCGTAGTGAGCGCTGCTCCTCAGGCCAGGCCCGTGCAGGGCCTGCTATGTGACGTCACGGGATAATGACGTCGTGCCCCCGCCCCTGGGGCCGCACTGCGCACGCGCCATGGCCGCCACCGCCCTTTTCCACCGGTCCCGCGAGACGGGGCGGGATTTCCGCCATGCGCATGCGCGGCGCGAGCGGGGCGGGGGCGGTGCGCGCAGGGCGGGGCGGGCCCGCGTGACGTCACTGCGCCGTGAGGCCGTGCCCGCCCCGGCGGGCGGTGAGGCCTGAGGGCAAGGGGCGGTGCGTGGGACCCGCAAAATGCCGGGGCTCGTGCTCTTCGGCCGGCGCTGGGCCATCGGCAGCGACGACTTCGTCCTTCCGGGAGCCTTCGAGCTGTTCGTCAGGCTGGTGTGGTAAGGCGCGCCCCGGGGCCGCTGCCCGGCGGGGTGAGCGGTGCCCGCGGCCCGGCCGCTGTCGCTCCTTGGCACAGCGCTCACGGTGCCGCTGCGCTCCGGGCCGCCGCCACCCGCTGGGCTTAGGCTGTGAATAGCGCTCGTGTGGTTTCGTAATTAATGCGGTGACGGCTTTGTGTCCGCCAGCCGCGGTGCTTTGGGGTGTGAGGGAGGGAGCGAGTGGCGGCGGGCTCGGGTGCACTCTGCTGAACTGTAATTCCTGCTGAGTGTTGGTGTAGTGGTTCCATCCTGACACTTCCCTTATGTAACAGGTCCCTCGCTGTTAATCTTTGTGCAGACGACTGCTGCCGATCAGTGATCGCTTGGCAGCAGGCACTTTTCCCTTGTAACTGGTGTTATCTCCCTTCCCGGCAGGTGGATTGGGATTTTTGTCCTTTACACGGTTCACAAGGGGCAGTTTAACTGTCCCGGGGGAGGATTGCTGCACAGCTACCTGCTCGGCCTCATCATTCTTCTGGCTTCCATAATATGTGCATTATCTGCTCTTGTGTATGTCAGTATGCAAGGTAAATAGTTATTAACTATGGTTTGGGTTTATCTAGTAGGGTTGTAATAGATGTGTGTTTTTAATCCACAGCTGACGTTAAAAGCTACCAGTAAAATTGAAGTGTTTTTCATGGTAGTCAGACTTGAAAAACCCCATCAGCATTGACATATTTGCTTGAATAGTATTGCCGTTCTAGTCTGGAACCTAACGTAGTTAATAGATACAACAGCTAATGGTTCATTGCCGTGAGAGCATCCTGAAAACTCTCTGTGTGTGATCTCTGATGTAACACTGCTCCACCTCTGACAGGAATTCAGGGAAGTGTATCCAGAATCGTTTGGAGTATCCTGTTAGTTCTGCCTTGCATAGGCAGGGTCAGTCATGTCCTGTGAAAGTCCCTTAGCTGCAGTGGGCTGCTTGGGGAAAACCACAGAAAAGCAAATTGTATAAATGTCATCGTAAAACTGGAAATGAATACTGTTAAATAGAATAGGACAGCTTGAAAAGAATGGCTGAACAGAAGTAAGGACCCAAATGCAACTTCTAATTATTTGTAGAAATGGTTCATTTTGGGTTAAAATTGCTAGGAAAGTTTTTTTCTGGTGGGGCACCTGATCATCGAAGCAATGTTAAGAAGATTAATTTGAAATATGTGTGTGGTGTGTGGAGTAACAGACGAGACTCCACAGTTTCTAATATCTTGGTTCTCATGACTCACTGCAAATAAGTATTTATGCTTCTGTAAATAAGTGTTTATACTTCTTTTCATTTAAGCAATTTTAAGAGTGCATGAAGAGAAGCTGTGGCAGAACAGAGGTGTGGATGATTATCCTGGCCTTGAATCTGACTGGTTTTCTTTGAGTTTCCAGAGGAGGGGAAGTGAGATCAGCCAGACTGTGATGTTTATATCAAAGTTTCACAGAATAGTCTGGGTTGCAAGGGACCCACAAGCATCATCAAGTCCAGCTCTTAAGTCAAACCCATGTCCTTGGTGTTGTCAGCACCAGGCTCTAACCAGAGTTGCAGAGGTGAGAGATGTCACTGTAAACAGCAGTGATAAAAGAGCCTTGTTCAGTATGAAGTACAGCTATAGGGCACTGTAACTAAGAAATGGAAGATTCTGAGGATTTCCAGGGAGACAGAGGGTGAGGTGTGTTGGTCTGTGGTTGGAATGTGTGGGTTTGGGTGTGCTTGGTCTTGCAGCAGCCCTTGTGCTGTCCTGGATTGGTGATGCCAGCAGGGAACGTGGGGAGCCCTCACACCCTGGGGTGGTGCTGAGAAAGGAAAAGTTGTTTGAAGGATTCACAGCTCCATCTGGTTGTGTCTGTGTAAGCAACCACGCTGCTGCAGGACAGGCTGCAGCCTGGGAATGGGAAAAAGCAACCTCTGCATCAAGGGCTTTTGAAACAGCTTTATCACTGGGTGTGGACCATAACTTTGTAATTGGAAAGCAGGTCCCAAAGTTGTTTTTTTCTGCAGCCTTTACAAATTACTTGTCTGCACCTGAGCATGCACACCCCACTACCTCATTACCCTGGGATCAGCAGACAGGTTTAAGGAGATGAGCTGGCCAAAAGCTGCTCCCTTTTTTATTGCCTTGGAGTGCTAAAACAAAGAGGTTATTAGTAAATTAACAATACAGAAAATAGTCTGAGAAGTATTTGTCTTGGTAATGGTCCTACTTTTGTTCTCCTATTATTATTTAGTAAGTCTATTAAAAAAAACTTCATTGTAGCCCAGCAGAATAGCATCTGAAAATGAAATATTAACCAGCTAAAAGCTAAAAACAATAATAAAAGCAGGCCCCAAGAGTCACGAGGAGCTGTAGGTGAGCCAATGCTCCTGGATGCAGCTTTGGCTTATGTGGGGCACAGCACTTCTGCCTCAAGTTCAGTGCAGAACTGTCTCTGGCTAGAGGTCTTTTGGGTTTTAGTAGAGCAAATTCTAAGAATCACAGCTATAAATCCATTGTTGTTTTTCTTAGCTTCAGTGATAGCTTTCCATTAGTTCTTTCTATGAAAGAACTTCATAGTTTCACTTACATTTCTTACTTTCTGTAAAGCCCAGAAAGTTCCGATTTCCAGGTAGGATTTTATGTACTCGAGGTGCATTCATGACTAGTTCTTACTTTAGATTCTCTTTCTAATTTCAGGAACAATTTCTAATCCAGGCCCAAGAAAATCACTTCCCAAAATACTTTACACTCGCCTGCTTCTGTATTTCCCTGAATTCATCTGGGCTGTTGTAGGAGCTGTGTGGGTGTCAGACAACAGCGTGCAGTGTGAGAAGACCGTGGTAAATGGCGTCATTGGGACAGTTATTGCAAGGTAAAGGTGCCTCCCCACAAATCTGAGCCTGACACTGTATGGGAACAGGAAATTGAGTTGGCTTCCTTCCTCAGAAAAGCTGCTTGTCTTGGGAGAGAGAGCATGTCCTGCAGTGAGGGAAAGGAAGTGAAGCTCAGAAAGGATAAGAGCGGCAATTGGGAGTGTAGAAAACTGGATCCATATGAAGAGTGTAGTAACCTGATCATTTAGCTGGTGGTGAAAACTGGAGCTGCCAGTCCTCTGTGCTGCTGCTGCTTCCAAAGCACCGAGCTGTGATTGCAGCTTTGGTGCCCTGTGTGAACTGAGCCACCAGCCTTGTTCTGTGCCCAGAGTATTGCAAGCACAGTCCAAAGAGCTGCAGCCTCAGGACAGCAGCAGAGCTCTCCATCCAGAACTCCATACCCAGCTTCGGTTTCTGTCTGCCAAGATGTGTAGTTGGGATTTCTTGCACTCTTGTCAGAAGTTTCTGGTTTCACAGTCTGTCACCCCACTCCCTCTGTCTGGCAGCTGGATTATCATCGTCTTCACCGTCATTGGAGTTGTCATTGTCTTTGACCCCCTCGGGGGGAAGAGAACTTTCTACCTGCCCGACGGCGTGAGCCGAAACCTGGAGAGCAGCCAGTCGGGGCAGCTGCTGTACAACGTGAAGAACTCTGCCACCAGGGTGTGGGAGAAGAGGATCAGGCTGCTGTGCTGCTGCATCGTGCAGGACGATGACCACCGCGTGGCCTTCACCAGCATCGCCGAGCTCTTCCGCAACTACTTCTCGGTAAGAGGGGGAGCCGTGCTCCTGGGCAGGGCTTTGCCACGCTGAGGTGTGGGATGGTTTCACAGAGTCTTCCATGTCTTGGTACAGGACACTGACCTGGTGCCAAGTGACATAGCAGCTGGTTTGATTCTGCTCCATCAAGAGCAAGATAAAATGGAAAATTGCCCCAAAGAGCCTGAAGAAGTCCTGTGTCATTCTCCATCATCTCTCGTGGTAAGATAATTCTGGTGTCATTCTAGGAAATGGTGCCAGATCAAATTGAAATGCACTTCTTTCTGGAGAGGGTTTTTTTTGTTGTTTTGTTTATTCTTCTCATAAAATTAAACACTGCGATAAAAATTCATAACAATATACATTATTAATAATGCAGTGAAAACAAGGTTGGGGTCAAAAACATTTTTCTGCTTTTGCATGAGTGGAACTTTGAATGGGGAATTAAGTGCAAAAACAGAATCATTTAGGACATTTGATCCTTGTTGAACAGTTGGGAGGGAAAGGGAACAGAGGGAGAATGAATATTTGGTGCTGTTCACATAGAACTGAGAAGGTAATCTTCTAGTGTGTATTGTGGGCTGTTTGTCTGCTGCAAATACCCAGACGAGTTAAGAAGCAAAAATAGCATCTTTTAAATGCTTGCAGGTGGTGAGTTAGTTTGCTAACTGATTTTTGCTGGTCTTCAGTAGAAAAATGCCTTTGTACATTTTTTCCCTTCCTTTTGGCCTGTGTTTCATAGATGTATGTAGTTGTACTTCAACCAGTGCATCTCTGTCAACTGCCTTTTGAATCCAGCCAGTGTGACAGGGTTGTACTTTAAAAGTCTGTACCAGAGAGATCTGCAGGCTCTCTAACCTTCCCTTGGACATCCTTAGGTAACATGTTTGGAGTGAATGTTGTTTTCAGCATTGAGGTTATCAATATATCAACACTCGATATCAGTATTGGAAAAAACTGATTCAATGAGAGCTTTTCAAGATCCTTGAGCTGTGTAGCTACATAAATAAACACAGATTTTTTCCTGAAATACAGTGGCTATTTTTAGTTCCTCTTAGACCTTGAGGTTTTCCTTTTGGGTAGTGTATATTTCATCATGCCTTGATTTTCACTAGCCTGTGTTCAGTTTTATTCTAAGGCTGCCTAATACACTTTCCTCTCTTTCTCTGCTTCCTTTTCTTTCCCTGTGTGCCTCCAGAGCGATGATTTGGATGTGGAGCTGGAGAATGCTGCTCACTTCATGCTGTTTGCTGCAGCTGCCTATGGCTGGCCCTACTACGTGTACACCAACCCATATACTGCACTCTGTAAGCTCAATGGTGACTGGTAGGTTTGACCCAAGAGCTTAAAAATACATAGCTGCCTTCTAGTTAGCTAGTCTTAGCAGAAATAAAATAGTTACTATAGCAGTATTTTTGTTGCATTGAATTATATTACTCATGGGAATACATGAGCTTGACTGCTAGAGTTATCTACCCTCACACAGATTGGCTTTTTTTCATGGGAGAAGTTTGTGATTGAGATTTAAAAAATCATTTAGTAAAATGACAAAGGAAGAATTCAAATTAAATGAAACATGTTTTAAAATGAGGCTTTTTAGAGGCGCCTTTTGGGCACAGATTTACATATAGGAATAAAAGTTTAATAATAGTTTTCTCCGTCCTAAGGAATTAGCAGAAGTTCCCTGTCTCTCCAGCTTCCTTTTTGTTCCTTTTGACCCCTTTACTCAAAAGTGTTTATGGTCAGTATGTCATTTTGCATATTGCTAGACAGGATTACTGTATGTGACCACTGATACTTGTGACTGAAAGATTTTTGTTAATATTAATATTAAATATCCATATAGTCTACTGAAATATAAATCACTTAGAGAAAAAAAATACCACATAATACTGTGGGTAAAACATGAGATAAGATTGCTGTGCAGATTGAATTTTCTTTTTCCTTGTTTGTATTTTATCTCAGTGGCTTGTAATCTTCAGAATTCTTATCTTTCTGTACTGTTTGCCAATGGTCCTGTAACAAGTCAGAGGTAACATCTTGCATCAGAATTTTTACTGGTGCTATTGCAAGAAAAAAGCACTTTTGATTCCTGGCAGAAGGCCCTCTGCAAATTTAACTGAGTTTGATTTCTTGAAAGGAAACAAAAAAAAAATTGGAACATGAAATTTTTTTTCTCTTCTGTGTTTGTTAGCTGCAGAAATAGACCGACAGATTCTGATATAACGGGCAGTGATCGTCATAACTTTCACTTTGGATCCATCCTAAAAATAACAGGCCTGCAGTACAGAGACTTCATCCATATCAGTTTTCATAACAAGGTAAACAATCTGGACAGGCATTCAGCAAGCTGCAGTGATTACTTCAGGGAGAACAAGGGCTGAAGGGTCTAGTTTGCCTTCAGCATTTATGAAGCGTAAGATGCAAAGCCAAATGAAAACATTCCGTTTGGATTTCTTTTCTAATTTAACAGAGCAGCCACAAAACCATTGATAGAAATCCATCTCAGTATTGAAAAAAGGCAGTTAGACTAGCCAAATAAGAGACCAATTCAGCTTCTTTCCATAGTATAGTGTGGAGCTCTAGAAGAGCTTCCAGAGGGTGAGAACAAGTGCTGGTTGGTGTCTTTACTAATTACATTTTTCTCCTCCAGATCTATGAGATTCCATTTTTTGTTGCTTTGGATCACAAAAAAGAAGCAATTGTGGTGGCAGTGAGAGGAACCTTGTCTTTTGAGGTATCATCCATCTGGTATCAATAATTAGCTGTATAGAAATGAGTGAACTGCCAGTACCTAGAGGAAAGTGTGTTACAGTGGCACATGTTAAAATAACTCACTCTGGGGTAGGAGTCTTCCAGCTTTAAGCTGTAAGCACCTCTGCCCTTGGATGGGTAATACTCCCTGTGCTATGGAAGAGAGAGTGGAGTTCAGGCAGGGGTGATTCCAAGTCCCTGAGTGTGGAGGTGCATCCATATTGGGCTGTCTGCAGTTGGGAGTCCTTGCCAGGCGTGGAGCTGTGGTTGCTGTGTGTTTGCTGTGGTTGGTGCCGTGTGGGGATGCGTTGTGCTGCTCACAGCTCACAGCCCTGGCAGCCAGCTGATGATGTCCCTGTGACAGGGCTGAGCAGCAGAGCAGGACCCACGAGGCACACAGCCCTGCAGGAGCTCTGACCAAGGCTTTGTTCACAGGACATTCTCACTGATCTGTCAGCGGACTGCGAAGACCTGACCCTGGAGGAGGTTCTGGAGAATGGCTTTGTGCATAAGGTGTGTGCAGCCTGGGGCTCTTTGTACATCAGCTCAGCAGTAGCAAGCTATAAACACCTGGGATCCGTAGTTAAACAGAAGAATATTCTCCTTGTCAGATGGATTGCACAAATTATTTCAGTGTTTGGTGCATCAGAAGCTGCCTTCTGGCAGTGCAAGGTAGAATTTTCAATCCTCTTGTCAGACTTAATGTCCTCATTAAATGCCCCAAAACCTTTTTAACTCACACATACAATACATACAGACCCCTTGGTTATAGCCAGACCTCTGTCAGGAGGATGTCAAAGAGAAGACAAGCTTTGCAAAAAGAAGTTGTGCTGTGATGGTGTTGTGTTTAAACTGGACATGTGTCACACCTGAGATGAGAGACCCTTCTAACCTGAGCTGCTCTCTCCTAGGGAATCACTCAAGCTGCAAATTACATCTATCGAAAACTAATAAATGATGGCATTTTAAACCAGGCTTTCACAATTGCCCCAGTAAGTTACCTTCCAAATAATTTGATGCGGCAGAAAAATTACCCACAGATTTTTCAGTGTCCATCTAAGTTTGTCTTTCTATCTGCAGGAATATAAACTGGTGATAGTTGGTCACAGTTTGGGCGGTGGGACAGCATCTATCTTGGCCATCATGCTCAGGAACTCCTTCCCCACCCTGAGGTGTTACGCCTTCTCTCCCCCAGGAGGGCTCTTAAGGTGAGAGAGTTCTGTTGCTTGGTTCTGTGTCTGAGCTCTAAAATCGAGGGAGGTGTGTTAGCTGGTAGCTGTGGGCTGACTGTGGGAAGAGTTTCTATGTTCCTCACTCTCCCAAAAGTTAATTTGCTTCATCTGGAGTTACAGTCGCGTTCTTGGCAGAGCATTACAGAATGAAACACATCTGGGAAATTGTGTCAGGCAGTATAATTAGAGTTTATAGAAAAATACTCACCTGACTTGTCTGCCTTGGTCTGTTGGGCATCTACACACCCTTAGAGTCAGCACTGAAGTTCCTCTGTCACCTCCAGCAAGGAGGTCTGAACCCACTGAGGCACTGAGTGCAGATGGTGCTGCCACATACTTGTATTTTTCTTGTATTTTTACTGAATTATAATGATCATCCTAAAACTAAAGCATGTTTATCTCCTTAGTGCATCTAATCTGCCTTTTTTCTTTTTTCTTTTTTATTTTAGCAAATCACTTGCAGATTACACTAAGCACTTCATTGTTTCAGTCATTGTTGGAAAGGACCTTGTTGCAAGGTGAGATGAAAATACTTTTAAATTGATATTTTGAGATGTGTTTGATAGCAGAAAATGGGAGGCTTTGCTTTACTTTGTTGTGTGTGTTTAAACAGGTTAAGTATGCCCAACATGGAGGATTTAAAGAGAAGAATAGTGAGAATTGTGGCAAACTGCAACAGACCCAAGGTAACCAAATGCAGTTCCTGGTTAAAACTGTGCAGTTGTTACCTGGGTTATGCCCCAAATTTAATGCAGTAACTGCTGGTGTGTGTATTTCTGATCTTAAAGCTGAGAGTTTAAATTGTGTTTCAGAACAAAATTGTTTGCTTTTAATTCAGTGACATTTGCAATATTCTCCTGTCCTGTGAAGTTGTGTTGTTGGAAATTAGGATTCAGTAAGACTCCCAATATACCAGTTCACAACATCAAAGACCTGAAGTTTTCTGTTTGCTAGTTTTGCTGATAAAAGCAAACTATTAAAAATGGGAAAAAACCAAAACCCCAAACAGCTAAAATTATTTACTTTAATAGTGTAATAGCTAGTACCAGTAGGTCAACAAATCAATGATTTTGTTTCTATATTGCTGTCAGAATTCATTTGGAAAGCAAGTACTTGTGTTAATTCTGTACCTCCTTTTGCTATGAGTGGGAAACAGTTCTGAACATGCTGGGTCAGGCAGGATGGTACTGCAGGTACAGAGATGTGGCTTAAGGATTCAGAACTGCCATTTTTGAACATCTGAATGTGCCACACCCACAAGGGATGAGCAGAGGGTCTGTGTGATTCATAAATACAGAATAAGATAATGGACAGTTAGAAGTTACAGGTGCAAGACAAGTTAAACTTGCGGAGCAGAATCCATGTGGAGTAATTCAGCTGGCAAAGATGGTCATGTTTGCTGTAGTGTTACTGAAGTCTTAGGATCCATGCTGTTGAAATTAATGTTACTGTGGGGAAAATTCGGAAAGGAGACAATTATCAAACAAAATTTGGGGAGCATGTGCATAAAATAATCTTTGATCTTTTAATTTTCAGATGAAGTGTGTGCAAGCACACAACTAGAATAAGTTACTTGAAGCAATGCCAACCCTCAGTTGGACTGTTCTCTCTGATTTCAGTACCAGATCTTGCTGCGGGGGTGTTGGTACGAGGTGTTTGGAGGAGATCCTGATGATTTCCCCACAGAGCTGGATGGGAGGAGCCAGGATGCCCTGAGCCAGCCCCTCCTGGCCGAGGAGAGTCTGATGGTTCATCGGTCACCTTCCTATAACGCCCTTGAGGAGGAGCCACGCTTGAATTCACCCCCTCAGTATCCCCATCTGTATCTGCCTGGAAAGATCATCCACATTGTTGAAGAATGCAGCTCCAGGAGGTAAGTGAATGATGAATTCATTAATTCCACTCTCTTATCTCCCTAAAGTCCACTTACAGCTCCTTGTCCCTTTGGAAGTCCACGTTTCCAGCTCTGGGACTTACCTGCACCTCCAGGACCCAGATTTGGTTACTGCACATTACCCAGTTTCCAGCTTCTATTCTGTGCCTCCCAGCTCCTTCCTGTTTCACTTCCAGCCCTGGACACTGTTCTCTTTCTGCCTGATCCCACCCATTTATTGCAGCTGCTGAAGTGAGGACTTTAAACACCCAGACTGGCAGGTTCAGCTTTGCTGGGCTGCAGGTTCTGCTCAGGATCTGCAGATCTGCAGTGTGTCCTGGCATTGAAGGGGTGACAAAACACTTGGTTACTGAGCAGTCCCGTGAATGTTGGTGATTAGAAAGAGGTGCGATAGTGCCTGAAATGCTGACCCAGCCAGGCAGGAGAGCTGCAGCTGCCCCAGTACCCCCTGTGTGTTGTTTTTCCTGTCACTTGCTGCTTTTCTGTGGATGCAGAAACTGAGACAAAGACACCAGAAAGCTGAAACTGCTGGAAGTGTGAGAATTGTGGCTTTGTTGGGGCAATGTTGTATTCAGGGGTTTTTTTGTGGGGTTTTTTTTGTTGATGTTGGGTTTTTTTTAGACAAAGCAACCTGAAACAGCCCCTAAGCCAGGCAGGCCCTGATATCCTCTCATGTTCTGAAACAGAAATAAGAGCATTTCTAACTTGCACAAGACTGTCTTACAGAAGAAAAGAGAAATTGTCCCTTACAAAGAGGAAAGAAAAGGACTGGAGAAGAAATTCACTTCTTTCCTCCCATTCAGAAGATCAGTGTTTTGTTTAAGCTTCACATCTTTAATTTCTATCAGTTTTAATACTGTTTTTACAAGTTAGATACTTGAACACCTCTGACCTGGGCAGATTTTCCCAATGGCTGCTCTTCTACTTTGACTTCATTTATTTTCTGTCTTTTACTCCACAGCCCAGCAGTTTATAATGGGAGTTTTCTCAAGTAGGCCTGGCATACAAGAGCCCCCATCATGCATTTGGAATTTAATTTTAATTTAATTTTAATTTTGATTTTAAAGAATGGTGCATCCTCTGTGCAGCACTAAATGTATTGCCTGATCTCCTATTGACACCACTGTGTCTCGTTCCCTAAATTTGCCATTTACCACGTGAGTGTGCAGTGTTCAGTGCCCTCCCCCTCCTTGCTCAGGCTCTATTCTCTGGTTTTGGGAGCAGGATTATTTGAATCTTTGGTGGCTTCTTTCCCTGTTAAAGCACAGTGGAATTTGGTGCAGCTCTGCCCTCAGGGACATTTCATGGCAGCAATTCCAGCTGTTTGCTGAAGGGCAGAGCTGCAGCTCTGCTGTCAGAGGGTTCCAGTTCCTACCTGAGCCACATCTCGAGTCTCCATGTTGTTCAGGTTCTGAGCCCTTGTATTTGTGGTGTTTTTTTCCCCAGCTTTTGTTCTTCAGATATTAAATACACGGCACGATGGTCAAACGAAACCGTCTTCAGCAGCATTTTAATAAGCCCCAAGATGATCACAGACCACATGCCAGATGTTGTGCTCAAAGCTCTGAACAGTTTGTCTCAGGAACATGGATCGTGTCTGTCGTGTCAAACGCGAGATTACAACCCCAGTGCAGTGTAACCACAGCTCAAGGACACCCTGCGAGGCTTTCTGGCAGCTTTCAGGTATTCAGGACATTCCACTTCCATGCCTAAGTGGATTTCAGTACTTTTCTCACATTGCATAAAATGAACAAGGGTCTTGGTGCCCGTGCCTCTGCAGCGACCTCGGGGCCCGTTGTGCTGGAGAAAGCACAGACTGTGTTTGTGCTGGAGAAAGCACAGACTGTGTTTGTGCTGGAGGCTGGGCTTTTCCAGAACGCCTCAGGATGAGGAGCTGCAGCCGAGCCCGTGCGCTGGCACAGCAGCTGAACTCTTGACCAAAGTGAATGTGTGTGAGAAGCACGGGGCCGCTCGTGATGTTCGCGGCAGAGCCCCGGGGCTGCGGGGAAGGCGCAGCTGCAGCTCGGGGTGCGGGGTGAGTGAGCCCGGCCCGGGCGGGGCTGGGCCAGCCTCGGTGATTGCACTATTTTTTTCTTACAGATCGTGCTGGGATCCCGGGGTTGCAGGGGAGGGCTTGTTGTGGTTAAATGCTGCTTGGATATACATGTGCAATATTCTTTAATCTACCTGTGTTTTGTATGTGTTGATCTACATCACTGCTTTTATTGATTTAAAACTAAAACTACTTAATGAGAAGGACAAAAATACAGGCCCTGGCATCATGTTGGTCACCAGCTCCAGCTACTGAGCACCACTCTGGTTCTGCCAAGAACGTGTAACCAGTTGTAACAATTTTTAAAAAGTGGATTCCTTGTTTCTAGTGTGTAACTATTTTAATTTTTTTTCTTTTTAAGGCTCAGCAGCATTTATTTAAGTAACATTGATGTAAGTAAAGTATGGTGTGGTTGAGAAGTAACTGTGTGGATGTTCCTGCTGTGATCCTCCATATGGAGACAAAATTAAATGCAGAATAAAACCTTGGCTCCTGTGCAAGGCCCGGTACCAGTGCTGGCTGTGAGAGCAGAGGCCAGGCAGGAGCTGTGCTGCTTTCCAGGCCTGTGGGCTCCCAGGGCAGGAGGGGAGGCAACACACAGAGCAGGGCTTTAAATAAAAGCCTGGAATCTGGGGCATTTAGGCACAAACTGTGAGAGTTCAGAGGAACAGCATTTCTGTTTGCAGTGAACAGAGAAGCTGCTCCCCACTGCTGGCAGCTTTAACCCAGGGCCCAGGCAGCAGCAGGAGCTGTAACAACTGCACTGAGAGCAGGGCTCTGCAGAGCTGCTGCCAAGGGCTGCGTTTAGTTTGGGTTCTCAGGGCACCATTGCCAGCCTGGGCTCTGCACTCTGTCCCTGAGGGCTGCTGCCATGGAACAAGAATGTGTGCTCAGAGTGGCACGAGAATGAGACTCGCTCAGAAAGTCAAACATTACCACACTTGTGATTCAAGGATTTATTAAGTCATACATGCAAAACATACTGCCAATTGCATTAGCAAAAGATCAATGTAAAAACTTCACAATTTTGCAACTTTTATTTTTAAATTTTGCTTTAGTGGTTGAAAGGGTGTAGTTCAACATTATATTCCTGTCAGTTTGGAAGGTACAGAACATTAGCACTAATTACAGAACCTCACAGACCCAAGTTACTGTTACGCAATCGATGCTGCACATGGAGTGACAGAAAGAACACCTGGCTGCATTAGTCATGTTACAGTGGGGGACCTTGCAGATAGTGATGGTTGAAAGGTTTGTCAGTTACAGAGGTTGAAAATATAAAAATTACTAAAATGTGTAAAGCTGCTTCACATGATTTTTACACCTAGGTAATAGACTAAAAGCTCCTCAGAAAGCATAACTTACTGGGAAAATGAGGATATGCTTGAACATTCTACTCTAAAAAAACAAAAAAAAAGAAAAAAAAAGCTAACTTCTACCAATCAGAAGGTTTTAAAATACAAGTTATATTGCTCAGTAAGAAGAGATTCTACAAGAAAAGCATTTACTACATAAAAGTGGGAATGACTGATTCAGAATTGTACCTACATGAATGCCCTACTTGAAATTGAAAGGAATTTACCCATGAACACCAACCTCTCTCCACCACTGCACCTCTGGGAAAATGGTCGCTGAGCTCCTCTGGCAGTGTAGTGTAAGTCAGCTGTACAGTGTCACAATACTGTCTGGCACTATCTCCTGATCCAACCCCAGATTCCACGGATTCGTCACAACACAATGCTGTCAAAAGGACTAGATACACTTCAGTAAGAAGAGTTATTTTTTCAATCACAGCAGCAAGAACGAGATTGCAACCAAGCCCTTCCCAATGATAAAGCATTTACACTGTGACTCAGGGTGTCAGTCATTGCCACCAGGCAAGGCTGTGCTGGGAAAACAGTTCAGAGTAAAACACATTAGAGCGCAGTGTTCTGCTAATTCCCCGGTACTGTTACTTACTGTGAAAAACTAGAAAGAGATTTTGCATTTCCTACCAGAAATTAGAGTCATTTTCAAGAAGAATCTTTAAAAAACAGTTTAGTGTTTCAGCACAATACGACTTAGTTCAGCAGATAGTTTGGCAACATTAAATCGAGCAAGAAGAGGAGTTTAAAAATAAGGCTTTACACAGGTGTGTGTTTTCACTTTGCTCTTAGAAGGATGCAAGGTAAGAATCATACTTTAAACAAATGAACCATTAAATTTTCAACTGATTCAAGAATTGATGGAAGAGAACTAATTTATAACAGAAAAAAATTGGCATGTGAATGCTCCATTGTTTGAGCAAAGCACAGGGTTGTGGGGTGGGGGAGGGTGACGTTTACAGCAGCAGACATTTTCTCTTCCTCTTCTTTACAGGAGGGGGGCACAGCACTGCTCGGATGGCTTCATCAAACACTGTCTTGAGGCCTCGCTGCGTCAGTGCTGAGCACTCGAGATATTTCACTGCACCTGGGGGAAGCAGAGACACGGTCACAGAGTAGTCACAGAGCGGTCACAGAGCAGTCACAGAGCAGCTCTGCTCCCAGCTGCTCCACAACAAAAGCCAGGCATCCCACTGAATTAAGGTACAAGGTCTCCCACAAACACAGCCTACGACATCCCAGTGCTGCCATACCGATCTCTTTTGCCATGGCAAGGCCCTGGGGGTAGGTGATGGGCGTCAGCTTCTTCTCCTTCAGCTTCTCAATCGTGTCCTTGTCATCCCGGAGATCGAGTTTGGTGCCCACGAGAATGATGGGGGTGTTGGGACAGTGGTGCCGCACCTCAGGGTACCACTGCAAAGGAGAAATAAAAAATGGTGTCTCTTGTGTGGGGCAGAGTTCCCTGAAGGCCCTGGAACATTCACACCTCAAGGCTCCCAGGCCTTCCCTTTTGGTCAGTCAGAGTCAAGGGAGGACCCAGATCCCACCAGGGCAGGATTAGAAAAAGGCACAGCACTGTAAATGAAGCCAACAGCTATTTCTATATACTTTAAAACCACAGCCCATTAAGGGATGTATTTTCCTCACCCACCAGAATTCTGAGCCCTGACCCCCCCCCACCCATGGAGACACCTCCTTGTGCAGCTGAGTTGTCAGACATGGAATATTCCCACAGTGCCAGCGCACGTGCAGAGGGATGGCTGACGCAAGCAACGAATGCTACCAACCCCATTTTTACATGCATTTGTTTTAAAACTCGTTTGTTTCAAACTATACTAACAGGAAAGCTCCTGTTTGTGATCTCAGCACCTTGCTGGCTGAACACTAAAATTACTGTTATCAATGCATCAAGGAACAATTCATACTGAAGTGTGTCATGTGCCCTGAACTTCCATGACTCACAAGTTAGGCAAAAGGATTTCTGTTTTTTCAAACTGCATTTCATGGGGCCCGTGAGAAAAACAATTTTAAAAAGCACCTAATCTTTTCCAAGCTCTGCTGTGAAGTGAACAGCATGATGAACATTCAGAAGTAAAACAGCACCAGCTTGTCCTTACCTTAGCACGGACATTTTCAAAGGAGGCCGGGCTCACGAGGGAAAAGCAGATTAAGAAGACATCCTGCAAAACAAGTTATGGAGGTCAGCCCAAGAGAGAAACCACTGCAGTGCCACGACAGCCAATGCCACCGGTGCCTCACGACACTGCCAGCTCTAGCAGACTTGCAAAAGGCAAGCTCAGCTGTACAGCTGCACATGACATTCACAGGCAGCTTTCCCAGGGGGAAATCCATTCCCAGGCAGCTGCAAGCAGCCAGAGAGAAAGGGGCAAACAAATAACAAATAGATTGCAGTCAAATTTATAATCAGCTATTGCAGTAGCCAGCAACTAGGACACTAATTCCACTGCCTTTCAAGGGTTTTTTTCTCTAAACGTCATTTCTTCTTCACTGACCTCATCAGCACAGGATGTTGCAAAGTGTTAACTATTAATACACAACTTTAAAGTAGTTTTAAATTGCAAAGGCCAATTTCAATGGTATGAAATTTAAAAAAAAATTCACACAAGAATTTCTACAGCTATTGTTTCCAAATCAGAAGTAGCTTGTCGAGCTTATAAAACTTCACTCCTACTTGAGTGCCAGTAACAAAAAGATTTTAGAACTTCTCTATAACCAAATCAGGATTCAAAAGGGCATTAAAAATCTCAAAGCTCCTCCCTTTCCTTTCTCCATAATGAGAAAGCAGAAAGAAAAATGGGTATTTGTAGGGAAGGCAAAAGATTCTGAGTAAGAGCAGGTAAAACCATTTCAGAGCACGTGTTTATAGTAACCACAGGATACAATTCAGGTTTCACAGATGCCTGCTCCAGGTCTGCAGGCATTCAGAACAACCCCAGCACTCATCTGCTCTGTCTGTGTTGATGTAAATTTGCTGTATAACCCAAATCTCTGTGGGTGTCTCCCAAGCAAGCCCAACTTCCTCCATCCTACCTCTGCATCCAAACTTATTCTGGTACCAAAGGTGCTACAGGATCAGGCATTGCAGAGTGTTAGTTGATTGTGCTGCATTTCAAGGCATTTTGTTAGGTCAGCAGCTGACATCTCACTGCTAAGCACTTGCAACCCAGTTGTTCATGCATCACCCCAAGTTTCCGTAGCAGCGTCCCAGAAGAAGAAAGAAACAACATCAAATAACGTGATACTATGGCCACTACTTCTGTTTTCCAATTCTGCAGGTTTGTGGGAACTCGAGGCTGCACGTGAGGAGACTCTCTCCTCCACTAGCTCCAGAGAGCAAAGGTTTGGTGTAACCACAAGGAATTTCTGGAAGGTCTCAGGTGTCTTGCACACTAGCAGGAAAAGCTGTTTGTTTTCAAGAAAATATTTAATCTTAGCAACTCATATAATTTTGTTAACAGTTCTCAGATCTAGGAATTTGATAGTTCCAAGGGAAGTCTTTGTTGAAAAAATAGGGGCCAATTTATCACTATCACAGGGAAGACAAGATGACAGAACTTGGAACTGAAGTCAATTGAAACTTTTACATACGGCAATAGGTGGATCTGTCAGACTGGAAGATATATTCTTACCATTGGTTCCTCCAACCTAATAACAGCAGGAGATAAAGTTACTCCTCAAAGGGATTTGAGGGAAAATGTTTTCAGTCAGCAATTTCTGCTCACAGATATTCTCAAGGAGGATTTTCTTCTTAAGAGAAGCGCTGCCCTGTAATTCAGCACAGCCAACTGCACCCAGAGCAGCCACCAGCCTTCCCCAGAAACCAGCTCTGCGCCATCAAACCTCTCCTGAAAAGCACCCAACCAACAACTTCTCTTTGGTTTGGTCTCCTGAGGAAACAGATGTGACCACCTTTTCTGGCCCAACTTTTTCCTTCCCCAAATATTTGGAAACAGTAGTAGATTTATTTCAAATGCATTAAGGAGAAGATGTTAAATTCCTGTATATTTTAAGGAATAAAATAAAAATATTTATGAGAAAGAGAGACAAACTAATGCCAAGCCCTCACTGTGAAGTTGCAGCTGTTAAACTGCCCAAGTAACCAACACCTGCTGCTTTCACCTTGCCCACAACATCCTTCAAGTGCACAAATAGGGAAAGGAGGACTACAAGAACATGCGAGGGCTGAGTTTTAAATAGCACAGTGAAGGAAAAGGGAGGCTGAACACAGATCCTAAAAAAAGTCAGGTTTCATCAGCACCACTGTTCTCTTCCTCTGTGCTTTTTGTTAGTTTTGTGGGGGTGATGAATCTTTCATACTGTGCAAGTCTGAAATCTG
Source organism: Turdus rufiventris (assembly GCA_013186435.1). Lineage (NCBI taxonomy): Eukaryota > Metazoa > Chordata > Aves > Passeriformes > Turdidae > Turdus > Turdus rufiventris. The sequence continues at coordinate 823,429 of PYHW01009240.1, read as the reverse complement.
AAGTCTTCTTCACAAGGACTTGAAGACTTGCCACCCCGTTTCATTTACTGCTGCAAAAATCCAATGCAATAATTGAAAGTACCCCAAACCTGTACTGCAGTTACACTTTCTTGCACAGACAACACTTTTTCCCTAAGATGCTGAGGTATGCAAGGCTCCTGCAGTCTAGCAGAAAGCCACAATTTTCAGCAGGCTGAAGACATGCATGTGCCTTCTGTTCCTTTGTCACAGACACTCTGTTCCTACCAAAGATCCTTAATAGGGACCTTCACACCTTCTTCTACTTTTTTGAAAATATTTCTATGATGTTAAGCAAAACTGAAGTTTTAAGTATCCTATAAATAAGTATTAGAGAAAACCAGCTTTCCATTGTCTCTCCTTCTAAAAGAGAAAGGTATTTCTAGTCCACAACTGGCAAATTCCTATAAATCTTGTGTATCATAACTGATGGGGAAGCCTAATGACTGTAAGTTAGTGACCAGTGAATTAAGGAAAACTGTGAATTAAGTACAGATTATTGAAAATAGCACCAGAATTCCTCAAGTAAGATCCCATTACTCAAGAGAGCATTTATGCTGTAGAGTGAAACAGTTTTGCATTTTACATTATTAGCATTTAACATATATTTGACAGCCAACAGCAAGAGCAATCAGTGCCAAAAAACCCCTGCAAATGACCCTTTCTCTACTTCTAGCACAGCTCCATGGGGCTGCAGCCACTGCTCTGAACAGATTACAAAACCACCTCTACAAAGATTAACGACAGCTGAAGTCACACTGGAAAGAAGAGAGTAGGTCAGGTCAGTTTTCCTTGGACATTGGAAAATGCAGGATGCAGGCAGGACTTTACCAGTTGCACGCAGGGAAGACAGAAGCACATTTGTATCGATGTCACAGCACAAACTACAGCAAGCAAAAAAATAACCACGGGCTCGAGTGCATTGGAAAGCTGGGACACCACAGCCTCTGTCAATATCAATAATCTCTTCATTCAGCGCTGCCTCTTTCACATGTAGAACATCTTCACACAGACTAAACAATATCAAGTGCTTAGCAGTGACAGTGTCAGGTTGCAGCCAAACATCGCCTCAAACCAAAAACAAACCCTCCCTTTGGCAGGAGTGCTAACCTTAAAATCAATGGCCTAGCTGAGGGACTGTTCCCCAAGACTCTTTGAGATAGTTTTGGGGTGTTTTTTTCATTTTAAATCAAGCATTCCAGACAATTCTGAGACTGCAAATACACAAAACCCGGCAAGTACAAATACAAGTGTATTTGTGCACACATATACACAGGGCACGCAAATTTTCACTTTTTTACAACTTCACGCACCCCAGAGATTATTAATTACAGCAACAGCACATGAAATGAAAGAGGGTCACTGTTACTAATAAACACAGCCCCAGGTGTGGCAATGTCGGCCTTATGTTGAAAAAGAAGAATGTTTATGTGAGACAAAGCCGTGGAGGCTGCTCTGGGGTCAGCCTGCAGCCCTTACTGTTTGCGGGTAGGAGAGCGGGCGTAGTCTGTCATAGTCCTCTTGGCCAGCTGTGTCCCACAAACCCAGGTTGACCGGTTTTCCATCAACCATTACATTGGCAGAGTAGTTGTCAAAACTAAAAATAAAGAGAGAGTTGGCTGCATTAGCTTGCAGGAAAATAATGCACGCGAGGATTTTTCCCTTACAGAGGGAAAAATTGGGAAAAATGGGGAAGGGAACATTTTCATTGCATCCATTGGCTCCCCAGAGACAGTAAAGTTGTTCTTTCAATAGCAAGTGTGATATTGGGTAATGAAATAAAAAATTATACACAACAGTCTGAGCAGAAGTGATGTCTGTCATGGCTCTTCCAAAGGAAGTGTTAATTCCAGTGAGTACAGGAAAGCAGTGACCTACTTAGCAAGCACTTTCCAGTCTTAGCAGGACATTCAGCAAGTTAATCTGTCTCATGGTGTGAGATTTAGAACAGAAGATACAGGAACAACAATAATGACAACAGTAGGTAAGAAAAAAGTGAATTAACCCTGCTAATCAAAACCCCCTCCAATGAAATATAAAAGCTCGTAACCAGGGGCCGTAGAGGCATCATTTTTATCTCATCACTGCTGTGGGTGCAAACGTTTGAATGCCTCATTAAGGCTAAAACAAGTCCACTGGGAACACAAGACACTGTAATGCAAAAACTCGAATTTAAGACAAAAAAAAAAAAAAAGGAAACAGCAGTAACTAAGGCAACAAGGCCTTGGACGGATAACAAAAGTCATCTGTAAACCTTTTCAGAATGTATTTTGTTGTCTGAAAAGCTCATCAATACTTCAGAGAGCACCATACCCAGATGAACATACAGAGACATCTGAAAGGGCAAAGAAGCTGCGTAAGTATAAAACACCCCCAAGAGGCCCTGGAAAAGAGAACTGCACTAATACTGATACTGATACTGACACTGACAAATCCTTACGTGAAAGAAAAAGGGAAGCACCAGAATAAATGAGGCTCCACAGCCTCGCCCGAGGAGCTAAAGAGTGTGGCTGGCTTAGCACAGGATTGGCAGTAGCACAAAAAGTGGAAGGAACAAATCAACAAAAAATCACCAGCCATGTAAGACAACTATTTCTGACTATGAGAAAATGTTTTACAAGCTGTTCAGCCTTGGGATGGCTTATTAGGAATGACATTAGAGACAGAAACACACTATTTTGGAAGAGAACAACATCTGGTAAAATGTTAGCAAATGTTAGTCCCTAATTTGCCAGGCCCAGGGCACAGAGAGCCAAAACTGAGGCACCATCAGGCAGCACTGGAGTGACTGTGCTGCAGGAAGAGCTCAAAGTGTTCTTCACACACACCTGAGGGCTGCTTGCAGCCAGTTCAAACAATTCAGGCAAGGAATCTGGAATGGCAGCAGGCACTGAGAAGCTGACAAAATGAATTCTTTGGATTTTGTAAGTACTTACACCGTGGGTATATACTCTCCAGGAAATGCATTGGTTGTGTAACTGATGAGTAGGCATGTTTTACCTACAGCACTGCAAAAAGAGAAAGTTCACATGTAAAACACATCCATCTTGAATAACAAGAAATAACATACCTTGTAGGGGAAGAAGACTAATTACATCCAGACACCCGAGGACAACTGAACATCTCCAGTCACTACTGTGCAAGAAAACAGCTGACAGACTGCAGCTTTAAAATGACTGGCAATGAAAACATACCCAGTATAAACATTCATTTTGTGAAGTGAAAAATTACCAAATTTTGTTCATTTTTAGTCACAAAAACCCCAACAAACCCACATGTATTAATTAGACTACTAGCATCTAGTCACCTGACTGAATAATCAGAAAGATGGCCTTCTTCCAATTCTGTGAAATTAAAAAAACCTGAAAAGTATTTCCAGACACCCTTACACAATTCCAAAACTGTTATCTTTTCCAGAAAAATGTAAACTTGCATATAAGCGAAGTTAAAGAAAGCTTGAAAAGTATCATTTCTCAACACATCATTACTTTTGAGTATTTAAGGAATAAACACAAATGATAACTCTCATCTTATTTACTGGTCTTGCAAAGCGACTCCCCACATGTGCTCACCCACTACTCAAACATCTCATTACTGATTTACAGATAAATTACATTCCAGTATTGAAAAACTTTGAACACCAAACCTCTTCCTACTGATCTAATTCACAAGAGCCTCAGATGAGGGCAGGACAAGGCTCTGTTCCAGGATTCCTTCAAAACTCTGGCACAGCCAGCTCGTTCCCTCTCCACCCTCCTCCCCACATCTTATCTGGAGTCAAACATTTGATTAAGGACAGCATTCAATTTTTGTTACAGTTTCAATTAAGTGTTGGAAAACTTGAAATTGGGTGTTTTTTCTTTCTTCAAATAGCGTCTGCAGGCTGGTTCCCTTGCAGGCTTCTCACTTGCAGTGCACAATCCTTCTGAGCGTGTGAGAGATTGCAGGGGTGGGCTGGTTCCTCCAGGGCAGGCAGCCCCACAGCCCCATCCCCTTCCTGCTCCTGGGCAGGGAAAACTGCATTGTCTCGCAGATGTTTTATCACTACAGCGATTTAGCAAATCCAGTCAGCAGCAACTTGGAAACCTTGCTGCACCTACAAGTATGATCGTGCCATTAGTATGAGGTTTGACTCATGAGCCTCCTGAACTAAATCTTTCACAAGTGAATTTGAGCTTTGTCACATCCCTAAGTCACAGCTCAATCTCTAATTAAAAAGTCTTTCCAACTTTAAGCATCTCCTCACTGCATTAGCCCATGAAGGTATTTGACAGCAGCTTCTGACACCACCTGAAACACCTGAGCTATGGAGGAGACACTTCAGTGTGCCAAATGATCTGGGATTTTGTCCCCCACAGCCATTTTTGGGTGTAATTTGCTTTAATTTTACTGTAATTTGCTTTATATTTCTGAGCCAATCCCTGGCACAATACCCTGCTGCAAACCTGATCATATCAGGTTTTCCACCCTGCTTTTCACATCTGCTTCTAAGACACCAGTTCCTCACACAGTCTGAGGGGTTTTTCCTTTCAGCACACATTCTTTTTACCAAGCTACAACAGCATCATGAAAGGAGGCATTTAATTCTGTTCTCATTAAGTACAACCTCTGAACGTTCCCTTATTTTAAAAAGTTTGAGATGTGCTTAAAAGTAGATGGATTTACTCTTAGAAAAAAAACTTGTGTGGGAAACAATCCAGGAGCAGCTCACCACACAGATACCTGTTGAACAGCTGTCAAAAGAGGAGATCCCATCTTAGATCCCGAACTAACACTCCAACAAGCCAGAACAAGGAGTTAAGGAAAGTTATTCCTCCCCCATAAGGACAACTTGCTATTTTAGCTGCCTGCTGCTGAGTTAGATCAGTTTGGATGTGCTGCTGAGTTGCTCTCCCAGCACCACACAGTCGGCTGTGCTGGGCCAGCTCACAAAGGACAGGTGGGAAAACCTTCGGGATCCCGGGCACAGCAACAGCCAAATGCTTTGGGAAATCTCTGGAGGCACAGAGACACGTTCTGGAACCTGTCTGGGCTGACTCTTCAGCTGCCAGTAAGATCATTACAGGTAATTTGAGCTTCCGACAAAATAATGTTGAATTCAACATTTTTAGCAGCAGTTCAAGAATGATTCTATGCATCCAGGCCTCTTTGCCCACCTTGCACTGAAGCTCCCAAGTCTGCTCTGCCTAATCAAAACAGCACAGGAAAGTGGTGAGAGATTTCACTCCAATTTTAGAAGTGCCTGTAGTGTGTTTCTGCAGCACCCATCAGCCAGAGCCATTGAAACAAGAAAAAACACGTTCAACAACCCCATTTCAGACTTACTCCATCCAGGTTTCCTGCTTTCCTTGCCTTTTTGGCTCACTGCCACATGAATCAGATCATTATGGTCACCAGTCTTAAAAATAAACACTAATGCCTACCTTTATAAAGTACATCCTCTAAGTGCTTTATCAACTTTTTTAGACTACTAATTTCTGTAACAAAGCAACTCCCTTCAAGAGAATTCGAAGTGCTTGGCAAAGTTTAAATCCTTGTACATAAAGGCTGAAACTAAGAATCTAAAATAACACCAAGATTAGTCATAAGATTTCTAGCAACTACTTAATCACAGCTCTGTCCACCCACTATTACATAAATGAAACTAGCAACATTTGACTGTCATTAAAAACATGGCCTACAGAAATCCAGCTTTAAATGCTTAACAAAACTACTTTAACAAAAGACAGCTCTGAGTCCCTTTTTGATTCCAAGTAGGAATCAATGTATTGATATAACCACATATGTATTAATTCCTAAAAACAAAACATATCTTCTCTTTAGTTATGCTAACAAGTTTTATGAAATTTCCCCACTGTAGCAGAGCTCATTGTAGCCATGTTTTACCAGCAAGCCTTCATAAAAGGCTTTGCTCGTGTCATTTCTTTCTTTCTCAGATGCATATGAGCAGACAGGATGGTCAGACAGGATGGTCAGACACTGGAGTCGCTGAGGTCTCCCCAGTACCACCCTCAGATCAAGAGTTCAGCATGCTGCTACAGGAGGTTCAGCCACATGAGGCTCTCAGATAAGCTCTATTAGTCACTGTGCCACACCCTCTTCCAAATATGCTCTTCAGTACTTATAAAACAATTATTCTTTAAATCACTTTTCCAGTAACACAAGTTACCAAATTTCAAGTCACTGCACTTTCTCCAGATGGCACGGGAGGGTCCTGAGGTGCTCAGGGTCTCTCACGAACACTGCACTACACTCAGTAAGAAGCCAATTCCCCTACACACACCCTCCCCTTCTCCTGGAGCCATCAAAGCAAACACACACACACAAAAAAATCACACAGCTTTAGCAGACAAGGCCTCAGATCAAGCAAAATTTCAAACAAGAACTCCTAAATTACTGCTCTTACAGTATTGCCACAATTAAAAGATGCCTACAAAAGAGCATGAAGTGTGACAACTTCTGTGGCATCTAATAACTGGTAATTTCGCCAAAACACAGAACTTCTCCTAACATTACATAACATCACTGGAGATTTTGTACCACTTAACAGCTGCTTTTTTGGAGTGAAAACAAAAGCTTCTAAAAATAACTTCCACCAATGCTTCTTCTCAAGTGTCAATCAAGTGCAATTCCTGCAGTTCCTCCAGCGGCTGCTCTTCATCTGTCCTGCACATTCCTCCTGCTCTCTATCGTGACAAAGCAACAGCTGCCATTTATTTTCCCCCAAACAATCCCCACAGCGAAATAAAGAAACCGAGCGGAAAATACGATAGCCCAAACTAGCACACATGCCACACTTTTCTAGTCTAGTTGTCTACACAGACAGTAAAACTCTAAGAACAAAACGTGAGTTACACAGGAGAAACAACCTGCTCATTAACAATTTTTTTAAATTACCACAGGCACTTCTAAAGCTTTATTTATTTTTGTTCCTAGCAGATCTTTGTGGAGGGTACATAAAACAATGCCCACGTTTTATATTACATAAGCAAATCTTTAACCTGCATTGTTTTACAGGAACACTAAAACTTTGGCCTTATCTAAGCCAAACACAACATTTCCTAGAATACCTGCAATGCTGGAGCTCTTGAAGCAGCAACAGCACAAAGGAAAACAAATAGTTAAATACATTTTTAAAAAACAGAGAATGATACAAAGCCACCAAAAATGAGCAACAGTACCTGAAAAGAACCTTAAGAAAGATTTGTTTCCAACTGAAGAGAAAGGAAAAGAAATTAAACTACCATATTTTGTTCACACATATGTAAAAAAGTCAGGTAGAACTACACCACCTACATTTCCAAGACAAAGAAAAACAAAAATGCTAGGAAGAGGGATGGTTTACAAAGCAAATGATCCAAAGAACCATTCTGTTGAATGAGTTACTCAACATTATACAGCTGGTTTGTGCTGAGTTCTGTCTTCTAGAGGAGGAAGTAGACTGAGCCTTTTCCCCACCCAAACATGATGCATCACATTTATTTACAGCATTGTGAATACAGAGTTCAGATAAGTTTTTAAAAATAGATGTATGTAGTAGAAAAGCAATTTTGTTGGGTTTAAATTCAATATAACCAAAAGAGCAGTCCACAGTTATCCTATCTGGTATCAAAGAATTACACTACAATGACAATGATTTATTGAGATATCCTTTCATGTTCATATCATTCCCAATCTTACACAGTAAGTCAAAACAAATTTGGCACACTGTAAGGTTTATCTGTCAGCCATACTTAGCTGCCGTTTTAGGGATTCTACATCATTAAAAACAAATCAACAAACCCCCCACAAACACAAATAACTTGAAAATTAAGGCACCATGTGAAATTACAGACTGCTGTGGCAAGTCCATTTAGCTACACTTCACTCCTCCGTCATCTAGAGAAGTTTGCTGTGATGCCAATTATGCTCAGTCTACACTGGGATTTTTGTTTCTCCTAAAGGAAAAAAAACAACTCAAACTGCATAAGACAAGTCTTGTTTTCCAGCTAGCCTGTGATGTTCCCCTGAGCTCTGACATCCAGTAAGAGAGAGAATCCCTCTCAGCTGAGGGGAATAGTACCACGGAGAATATTCAAAAATACCAAACACACAAACTCTTCTCTCAATTCCAGCACTCCTCACACTGAAATCCAACTGCTAAACTTATGGGCTAACTCAATTCCACAAAGCATCCCCAACTTGTTTGACATATAAGACCATATTAAGATACTGTAGGTGTAAAAGCTCTTTACAGACAAGTATATCATTAACTAGTCGTATTTCAAGGGCCTATCTGTCTCCTTTAGACAGGAGCCTTTCAAGATCAGCTGTCTACAGGCAAAAAAACAGCTTCTGCCCAAAAGCATTTATGATCTGCATAGTCTTGAGTCCATTTCACTCAGTTTTACTGCAAAAGTCAGACGTCAAAAATCAAGCTCTTAAAAGGCAGTAAGTTTGTTACTTTCACAAAAAATGTTTCAAATCAATATTGATTTTCGCATATAATTAAATCCACAGCAATTCTTCGAACACATGTGGACTACTCCGGTGATGAAAGACCAGCAGCAAGCGGTGGCAGCGAGGGACGCGGCCCGGCCCGCCCGGCCAGCCCAGCACACCCCGTCCATTGACGGCGGCCGCTCCTGCCCGCACCGAGGCGGAACCCTCGGCCACCACCGCAGCAGCAGCAGCAGCC